>VXAZ01000588.1:39302-65834 GCA_013399875.1 Gymnorhina tibicen
GTTTTTTTCTCTGTCTCTTGCATCCAGTTTTAAAGGCATAGAAAGGCTCAGGAATCATGTCTGGGCATAGAGCAATGGTAGGGGATACAACAGCACAGTCACCCCAAGACAGTCAGTTAGCAGCTTTTAAAATTACCAGACCAGGCACCTGGTAAACTGTCTAGCAGGAGGTCAGGAGAGGCTTGAGGGGTGGCCAGAAAGATCTGGCTCTGGCTGACAGGCTTTTTGTCTCCGTCACAGCCATCATAGGACAGACTTGGTAACCAGAGGCCTAACTCACATAAATGTTATGGTTCAGGCAGACATCCAGCTTTAACTTGTCAAAAAATGTACAGCTGAAAGATAAACCAGCTATTCCTTAGAGGTACACAGTATCTGGTAGTAGAGGATTCCTTTGCAATGCTTATAAATAAAATTGAGGTTATTTAATCCCAGTTAGTTTGTGTGATCTTTCCCTTGTATGTCAAGGGCAGTGAAAGAGTTACTGTAATCAATCATGGTCACGCATCCAAAGGCTCCCAAGTTTGTTTCCATGTGTTTACAAGTGCATAAGCGCTTGACTTCACATGGCACTACACCAATGCAGCTGAAAAGGTTTAAATGAACCTTTCCTCCACTTCTTCCAGTTCTTTTTAAGCCAATGCATTTTGGTGTATAGATGAAGCCAGTGATGTCCTACAGGTTGCAAGAAACTCAGTGTCTGAATTTAGGCATTAACTAAGTTCTCATCACTCCAGAATGAGTTAGTCAGCTTCTTCAACTCAGCCTTACCAGATACTTGGGTTTAATCTGAATGGTGTGTATTTTCTGGGTAGTTTCCAATTTCATGGGTTTCAATGCAATCTGGGTCCTTAGAAGTCCAGGTATAAATAGTATATTCTTGTGAGGATACTAACACATTGCCAAAGAGACGTTTCATGCTTGATTACTCCCAAACTCACTCTGCAATAGACAACAGAAAATTAAAATATCAATTTCATTACAAGGAACACCCCTCTGAGTCCCAAGATGGAAACACCAGCTACGGTGTGCGTCTGACTTTACTTGCAGAAGATTTAGTCAACACCGGGACTCTGTTCCAAGAAATGCTTGGAGAGCAATGGGCTTGGACCTAGATAAATCTGCTCTCACTACTCTTTGTGTTATGTTTCTTGGGAAATTAAGGAAAGAGAAAGCAATGCTAAATGACTATGAAATAACAGCACAAAAACAGCAAAGAGCATCAGTGTATTACAGTAAGGGTTTTTGCATAAGAATTTTCCACCACTTGGTATGCATGTGTGTACAAACACAAATATACTACAACACTGCAACTTTACTTAGCTGGAGTAAGTATGAATATTATTCTATCATCAGCGTCTGTATTTCTGGATGATTTACAATGCCATGCTAGTAAAAACCAAAACTCTCAGACTAGACTTCAGAGTCTGATTTTGCCTGGTTTGGATATGTTGTGAAGCTGGCAATCCATACTGGTATCAGCAGATTTTGCAATAAATTTTTATATGCAGTCAATTTTTATAAGAATAGGATAATTAGGAGTAAAACTTTTTCTGAAACCCCTAAACAGCTTTATTGAAGGTGTAAAATCTTCTGTTAACTCCACTGAGAGGATAAAAGAAAAAGGAAGCTTTCAAATTTGTGAACATTTCTTAACATGCCAGTCTTGTAAGAGGTATGAACTTCCCTGTAAACTTTGTCTCTTGCTCTGAGGCCATGATGACCACAATAAAATTATTATAAAAGTGACTTAAAGAATTTAAATATTTTATTTTTATAGACCTAAAATTAGGGTCTCTGGTTTTTTGACACAACCATGTACATTCTTGCTTAGGACATTCATGATTTATAGTGGTCATGTATTCAGATTAAACTGGCTTCAAGGTTGTGTTGCTCTTCTGGTTCTTCCTATTTTCTTTTCTTTTTGTATTCCATTTTGTCCTGAGAAATCTTTTATTTCAGTGTTTTTTTTCCATTTTGTAGACCTAAATCTTCTACTGATAAAATCAGTGAGACCTATATCAGTGGTTGTTGAAGAAGTACAGCAAAGCCATATTTCTTGGCTAAAATACATCAAGCAAAGGTTCTTCTTGTGATTTTAAAGGCTGGTTCATGCAATATTTTCTTTAACAGATTAACTTGCTTCCTCATTTACACAACTCATTACACTCCTCTACTTAAAGAAGAAGTAAGCACCGTAATGTATCACAACTTATTCACATGAGATCACTTATGAATAAAGGAAATGTTTAGCGGTGGCAATATTGCAAAAATTTGAATGAGTGACAGGGAAAAATTTCTGTATCCAATAGTTAAGAATAGCTCTGGTAGTCTGACACATTTGAATAAATTATATGAGAGGTCAAGTATTGTTAGTTCTTCTTCTTTTTTTGGCCAAGAAATCTATATCTGGCCTTAAATGTAGTACTGATTATTTTAATTTTTGTTGTAGCCTGCTAATTACACCAAGTTGTACTCATGCATTGTTGAAGCAAGGTTAATAAAAAGTAGGAAAAAAATAGACTTCTGAAACTCAAACTGCAATTAGTCCAGATTTGTAGTATTTTTTGCATCTGTAATAAATGCATTTTGTGTTGTTCAAAACTAGACATTTTAAATACATTATCTGGTTCTTTGATAAATAGAAATAATTTTAAGACATAAAAGACTTGATGGCATAATTTAATTTTACCTTTCAAAAACACAAAGACAAACCAAGCAGTTTACAAGGGAGGAATTTTGATAATATTTTTTTCCTGAGGATTAAAAATAGAAAAATAAGAAAGAAAATAGCAGGGGAGTGGAGAGAAAGGCAATAGATGAAGAGGGTGGAAGCATCTTACTATTCTAAATACTCTTTGGTATAACTTTTAATCTAGAATGAGAATTTTTTGATGGGTTTATCCAGTAAATACCAAAATACATAATCAAGACAACAGTATTTTTTACTGGGGAATCTGAAAAACAGCTACTGGCTGTTAGCAGTGTACAGTCAAGTAGTGTGCAACTGGCTTGCTTTGTTGTAGCAGTGCTAGAAGCGCCTGATAAGGAAAAATAAGAAAGCTATGATTGTGTTAATATCAAAGTTAATGCCAAAATAAACATTTCTCCTGTAGGAGTAGCAGCTGTGTTGTACTATTGAATTCAGTGGCCTACAAGTTTCTTAGCAATGAACACAACCAGCTGTGCCTGGCAAGAACAGGCAGCTTGCAGCACCTCATTACAGGCTCAAAATGAACTTATTTTTAATCGTTGCATAATTTTCCATTTGTAAATGGTTTTCAGTACTTTTCAGTATTCTTGTAGCAGACAGCTGTGCTGGTATCTTGAACATTTTGGGGTTGTTTACTGTTGGCTTGTTGCTGATGGTTAGCAGAAGAGACACTTTCAGGTTCTGTTTGTGGAACCTCAGGGCTCTGTCTTAGGCAATTCAGCCTAACAGAATTAAGCCTGACATGTTTCAAGTCTAGTACTTTGTAAAATAAACATAAAACAATGGTTTAGATTTCTAATACAACTCCTGAACTGTGTGAGACTCAAACTTTCCCAGTTGCTTTACACATCTATAAATAAAGGCCATAAAAGAAGAGTACAACAGGATAAATCAACATGAATTTTAAATCCGCTGCAGTATATTAAATGGTGCAGTCTCACTGAAAGAAAGAGTGACCCTGCGGCTTCTTGCAGTTTGAAGCTAATTGTTTTCGTCAGGATGGGAACATCTGGAAGTCCACTGCAGTGTCCCACCAGCAAGGCTTCCGTAACTGAGCTGGCTTGCAGAGAATGAGCCCTCTTTGTAGTGACACAGCAGGCTCAGACACCACCTATTCTGCTCTCCAAACTGTCGTGCATAACAACTTCATTGTGCTAAATTGAACTTGAAAGCAACCAAAGGCTATGAGAAGGAGAGGCTATGAGAAAAGCGTACTGTCAGCACTGGCAAAAGCTGACCTGGAAAGTAGGCTCAGAGACAGGAGAATAAAAGACCAGGACCCATGAACATAGCATATTGTTTCATGTTAAAGTATGATTCCCATACCAACGAAAGCAGCAAATGTGATGTAAATTTATTTAAATAGATTCCACAGCTTAAAAGTTTGCCAGCCGCTCTTATCCAACTTTCCCAGCGCTCTGATTCTTTACTTACAGTGGGAATATAATGATATATAGTCATCATTGTAACAGCTTCTTTGCAGAGACACAATGATGATTAATAGCTAGCAGCAAATTTTCACATGGGTTCTGAAGCACTATGGCATTAAGCAGCCAAACACTCCCAAATCCCTCTTTTCTGTTCCACTGAAAAGTACTCTCTATGTAACTTGCAGATATGGACAAAGCTTATCTTAATTCCAATCAGCTTTTCCTCATTCAAAGAAACATTCTCTTTTTCATAATTGATTCATGTGCATTATTCTTTTATCTTTCACTGAGCCTGAGAATCTTCTTTTTACTGGGTGGAGAGAGGAAATAATTTCAGTAATAACTGGTTTTGCTTTGTTTTTCCCTCCAAAATATATTTTGAGACTTTTCTCAGTTAGTTGAGTTAATGCATATTAGAAAGACACACAAAACTGAAAAGGAAGCCTTAGCTTTCTCTTCATTGAAAGATTTATAACCACAAGCATTGAGAGATAAGCTCAGAGAAACAGTTCTAGTTGTGTAAGTCAAAGACTGGAGACCAACAACAATAAGCTGCCTCAATTTATTGTATCCATTCCCATTCCCATGAGAAACTTTTCATTGAAACTGGAATAAACTCACTTTTCTTTGCAGAATTATTTCAAAGATAACACTTTGAATAGATATATTTAATCAGATTTATTTAGAAATACCTAGAAATATGTTATTTTTATATTAATGTTTATTCACTGATGTGAATTTGTAATTTTTCCACAAATGTCCTGTCCATACTGATGGAGAAAAAATATTTTTAGAGCAATTTCAGTGTTCCTTTCAACACTTTTGCTGTGATAAAACTACACTTGGAGGCAATAACACTTGATTTACATTAGAATAAGTATAGGGCAGATCAGCAGGATACAATTTTAGGTTTTAATTAGGGTAAACACGTTTAAAAAGAGAAGAAAATTTGCACCAGTGCAAAAAAAGCTGAAATTTACAAAGAATGTCAGTTTTTCTGCCTCACTGGAGAAACTTACACATTCTATAACTCCATGTATGCATCACATACACTGTTAATGTTAGACTTTGCACACTATTGGTGTTCCACTCATTAAATGATTATTTGATCTGTCCAATCCAGGAAAGTATTCCTTGCCCTTTGCATATTAGAGATAATGTAGATGAAAATTGACTTTGAAAGTAACATAATATCTAGGAATAAGTAGTGTTTGCTGAAATCATTTCATAGAGCATGTGAGATGAAGAAGTAAATACATTCATCACCAATCTCTTTCACATGCACTTTAAGAGAACACTGTGGTCAAGCTGTCCATTAATTTGGTGAGTTAATTGTCCAGAAGAAGTTAAAATGTTCATCTTAGCTCTTCTCACAACAAATTATTTTGAAAGAATGCAAAATATCTCTGAACATTTTCAGTTGATTTTTATTCACAGAAAATTTCTATTTGGTTTGTTTCAGAGATGAAATTTTCTAATGACATGAATGGCATGGCAGATTTGGTTTATGATTTTCATCAAAATTTTCTTAAGATTACTTAGGAAATAACATTGCATATCAAAATCTCAAGAGATCAGATTTCTACTCAAATTCTTTATGTTTCTGTCTTTTGTAAGCATATTTGCTCCTTCTGTGTGTTTCAGAGATTCTTTTACCCTGGTGTAAAAAAGTAGAATTATGGATGATTTAATATACATGACCCAAAACTTGAGTCAGACTCAGAGGATTTTTGTCAAGTATTATTAATGCTCAGTGAAGGTTGTATTAGTAACCTGGGATTCTTCTCCTCTATCAGTGTGTGACATTCGTTCCTCTTAACTGAAAGCTATACTGCTTTAAAGAAAAACTTGCATTATTTTCTGCAAAAAATTCCACTTTTGACTTTTAAATGAAATTACTCAACATTTAATTGAAAAAATTAAAAATAATGCAAATTCTAGTAGCTATTAGGGACCTGTATTGAATAACACTTCACTGCTGTTATTTAAGAGGGACTATCATTGAAAATATTCCTGGAAAAGTGGAAATCTAAGTCTGCATACGAATGAGGGAGAACCATTCATTGCTTTATGGATCCCAGGTTCCTCAGTTGTAATCACAAATTGATCCAGTGTACCCTTTGAACAGCGTTTTGTATTTGAAACTCTGAAATTGCTGTAAAAATTGTAAAATCTTGTGTAGTTGGTGAACTCCCCATTGTGTGTCTGAGAAGCTTTTTGTGTTTTGTTTATTCTGGCAAATACACAGAATTCATGCACACTCCTGATGGCCTCAGACAATGGTATGCCAGTAACTGTCATGGAGGGCTAAAATCGCAGATGTCATACCCTTTTCGGGACATGTCAGCACAAGCACATTAAACATGTCAACATGTTCATGCATGCTAATATATATTTCGGAGGACAGCAGAATCCCAGCACAGGTAGGGTTTCACAGCATTTGTTCTATTGTTTGGTGCTGTGTATGTAGAAGTTTCACAGAGACAACCTTTAGATAACTGCAGTGTTAGACGAGAAAACTCCTTTCACAAGCAGCCCCTAATTATCTGTGGTCATAGGTTACATTACGTGATTTATTAAAAATATTAGATGGATATGACCCAAGGGCACGGTCAAGTATTCTTAGTCCTTGCAGAAGTCTAGTTTAGAATTTCAGGCTTGTATAACCAGAGTACCTTATGCTCTGTCTTCTGCTACACAGTGAGTTTCTAAGCCACAGATTTCAGCTCTCTTCCCTCACTTTGAAGATTGCTCATTCCCCTTCTACCAACAATCCTGAGATATTTTCATATGCACCAAATCTTTCCATGGTTTCACCAGCACAGCCCTATTCATGCCCACACCAGTATATATACCTGAATGAGTACAGCAGTTGCAGGATTAAATCTAGGAAAATACTGCAGTACAGTCTAATTTTGCCATCTTTACTCACATTGCATGGTAACTTAAGACTTAAAAGGAAAACCTGCTGTAAATTACTAACCATCAGGAATAGGGGTCAGAATGTACTGCTTCCTGGTTTTGAGGGGTAAAAAGCGATCATTTTGTGTCTTTTTCACTCTTGTTTACACTAAATATATTCCTTTCACATCTCCACCTTCAGCCTTATTGAATTTTCTGCTTTGGCACAATTTTAATACAGATATGTAATGTAGGTTCATCACAAAGCTAACAGCCCACAGAATAAAGAAGTTCTGGGAATTCTTCTGCCATAGAACATGCTCTCTCACATGCTCCTTCTCTTTTCTCTGTGTTTTTTTCCTAGAATATTTTCCTAGGAAAAAAGCCCCTCATTCTTGTTCCCTGAGCAGTCACCTTGACTGCCTTTTTCTACATTCCTTGAAAACTCTCTTCTGCTGAGTTCCAGGATATCAGAGGTCTGTATCTAAGTCCCTCTTTGGCTTTGGAGCTGCCTTCCCGCTCGCTGTCTCTTTTTTGAGTTTGGTGGCAGCATATGGGCTTGCCTATTTTCAGCAGCCTTTAGTCACTTCTTATAAGATCATAGCATTAGATAATAGCATCACTCTCTCTGTGCATTGAAGATGTCCAACCTGGTGTGCCTACTAAAGTGGTGAAACTTTCCCTGTAAGGCCACACATTTATAAGGAAGAAGAAACTGTATTGTTCAGTTCTTCCTATTTTAAATTACATTTTCTCATTCCACATATATACAGTTGAACATTTCCAAGTTAGTCGGTTTTATTATCCAGTTCCAGATCATGTCTTGTTTCCTATGTGGGCTGACAACCTTGTGTTGAACCTAGATTTCATATCTGTATTAAAATTGTGCCAAATCTGGTGAACAAATGCATTCAATTGTCTTGGGAAACAGCCCTGTGAATACATTGGCATTACATTTTGTGCTTAATCGCAGCTACAACAACCTCTCTTAAACAAAGATTCCCAAAAGCTGTGAAGAAAACCTACTTCCGTTCGAGGTCCACTCAATTATAAGCACAGCTTTTTACTTCTAAATCTCAGCTCTGAAAATAATGAAAGATAAAAAAGTCTTGCTGAAGGTTAACCTAGAATAAGCCCCCATCTTCCATTTTTTCTATTTTTATTTTTGACCTGGTTTCTGCATATTCTTTAGGTCCTCAGTAAGAGCAATAGATCATGATTAATATCACAGACAGGTATCTCATGATATCGTATTTCTTAAACGAAGTTTTTGGATCCTTGCTGACAATTTCTCTTAGTTGCTATGAAGGCAGAATGTGTTTTCTGCCTAGAATTCCACTATTCCTGTCTTCTCTTACTTTCACCTTTAATGTTTTACTTTCTGATTCTCATGGATCACCGACCTGTGTATGTTTATCCAATAAAGAACCTTCTCAGAAAGGAATCTTCTCCCAAGTGTAGTAGAACTTATTTCTCCATACTCTTAAAGTAAACAGTTCTCAGGAAAGAAGCACTTTGTTCCCCTTAGGAAATAAGAAAGCTAGCATGTTGTCCATTACACTCAGCACATGCTGCCTCTTGCCTGAACATCATGCAAAACAAAGCTCAGTAATGAATGGGGTATAATGATAGGAGTAAACACTGAGGGGACCTCAGTGTAAGGAGACCTGGGTGTATTGTGCTAGCAGAGTAGAAAAGACTCAGAAAGGACATGGAGAAGCTATGGAGTTTCACAGCTGATGGTAAGAATGAAGATAAAGCACAGGGCTTCTGGAGATACCAAAAATAATTACTAGGATTAGAATACAAAGCATCCCTCCTTCATCAACTCACAGGAGACAATCTGTTCACATTTTCACATTTAAAGGGATTTTTAAAAGTTCTGAAAGGCACTGGAAAATTGGAGTGGATCCAGTTTGGGGGGGAACAAGATGATCATAATGCCGGGGAACTTGGCATATGGAGAATGGCTGACGGAATTGTGTTTGCTCTGCCAGGGGACAATGAAGTTCAGAGGATCAAAGAATCTTGTATCTAAAAGGTATGTATAGAGTAGAACCTGGTTTTGCTTCACAGTGATGCATGGTGACAGGACAAGAGGGAAAGGGTACAAAATGCTGCCTGGATAGAAGAAAAACATCACTAAGAACATTCTAAAATACTGGAACTGTTTGCTCAGGGAAGTGGTAGAGTCCACCTTGTTGAAAATATTCATGTCTTAGTTTGACAAGGTCCTGGGTAACCTAATTTAAACACTAAGAGGTTGGGCCAAATGATTTCTAAAGGTCTCTTCCAACCTAGACTTGTCTATTATTCTGCGTCTCATACTAGATCTGAGTTTAGCATAGGGTAAAAATCCTAGAATAAGGCTAATTTTAAAGGCTATGTTAAAAATAAGCATACATTTAGCATTTCAAAACAAAACACATATTTTAAAATTATCTCCTTTTAACAAGGGTGAACTGTTTGGCAGTTTTTAAACAAATCAAGAGCTCCAGGCCAATGTGCTCAGTTCTTCAGCCAGCCATTCTCCACTCTCATCTCAAATCTCTCTGCCTTCTAAGTAGCTCTGACAACCTGTCTGTCTCAGATATCTATCTGTCAGTCAAGAATAAGATGCTGTGAACTTCAGTTAACATAAGAGTGACTTGAATTTAAATGTTTATTGCAGAAGCAATCAGAAAATAAACAAAATTTTTTTTTGTAAAAACTGAATTTTAATTGTTTTGATTATATTCCACTATGGCTGGTGTCACTACATATCTTTTATTGTGCCTCCCCTTTGCTTCTAACTGCTCACACCCCCTTTAATTTTGAGTTGTCCAATACCTCCTTTGTTAATCATCAAGTCAGCTAGCACTTCTATTTTGCTGCCTCTTATTTCCTACTCCGTATATTATCATTTGTCATAAATTATGTGCTTCCAATCCCACCTCTACTTGGAACTGATCCTTCTCTGTGATCTTCCACACCAAATCTCTTTTCTCTGTTGATCTCCACCCCTCGCCTGTGCCCTTCCCAAGACTTACAATTTGGCAGTGCCTCTCAATTCTGCAGTGCATCTGCTGTTTACTTCTGACAGTGTAACATTTATTTGGATTACTGTCTACAGGTATAGGGTCTTTTGTACTGTAAACTCTTGATCATTTCATCATTAGTTTTTGCCTTCTGTGACATCACAAACACTATCTTACATCTCCAAAGTCTCATGCTCTTTTTGGCATGGAATTAAGAAGGCCAAGTGATTTCTCTCTTCTGCATGTCTTTTCAAATGTTGTGTTTGTTATATCTGTAGAATAACTGTGCTTCTGTTCCCTGTTTAAGTGCTGATTTTACAATCTTTTCTGCCTTTTCTGCAGCTTCATGTCTTTCTGTTGTTGACGCCACTTGAGGATTCATCAAGTTCTTAGAATCATAGAATCATAGAATAATTTGAATTGGAAGGGACCTTAAAAATAATCTAGTTGTAACTCCCCTGCCATTGTGGGTTCTCCTCTCCTTTTCCATCATGCCCAATCATGTTCTTCCCTGTTGCTATGATTTTGTCTTCTTTACTAAAGTCTTTGCTCTACTGAAACCTTTGCTCTTATCCTGTTGTCATCTTCAGGCACATGATATGCTCTCAACGGAGAAGAGGTTGGGCAACAGTCTTTGGAGAAGATGAGTGGAGCTTCTGGAGGACTGTCTGAGCTGTTGATGACATCCTCTCATGCTGGTCTCCAGGCCAGGTTTCTCACCTTGGTACAGAGTACTTCAGCATCTGATCAACTCACCTCTCGCTGGGATGAACTCCTCTGTTTACTCAAGAAAAACTGAAGAGAAAGACATACAAATGCTAATGGTCTGTCTCTCCCTGTCCTGGAGTATGTCTCCAATCCCTTTTCCTAATTCATTGAGTAGTGCTGTTTCACCACCTGCAGAGTGGTTCTTTTAAAGCCAGCTTTAGAATGACACTTCCTATTTCAGCTTTTCTTCAAACAAAACGGTTGGGTGTGATCTCCACAACTACAGCAACTGCAATTTTAGAGTAAAATATGAGGCAGTCTAGCACAGACTCAGCTACAAACTGCCTGCCTGGCTGTAATAGTTTTGGTATGACTTAGATCAGCCTGAAGATGATCCCAGTGACCTCTGTCTGTCCCATGGGAACCACTGCACAGGGTAAAGATCAAGGAAATACTTATGTATTTTGCCCTGCCTTACCCATTTTGTCATGATCCCTCCCTAACCAACCACTCCTACAATAGGAAATGGCAAATGGTGGTGTAGCAGGCAAAAGCATTGCAGCCAGACTTGTGCGACATGATTCTTGGAGTAATATTTTTGCTCAGTTATGATCACATTGCAATTAATAAGAACATGACCTCATACTTTCAGCATCCCACCGGAACAAAGACACATGTGTAACTCAGGTTTTCTGTATGAATCTCAGCTTTCTTACATCAGTCTGCTCTGGCAAGTGCTGAGGGCAGAAAGTACCTCTATTAAAATTCATAGATCTCGTTCAGGAATGAGGCTGAATAAGGCTTCTTCACACAAGGAAGAGGAGAAAGAACGGAAGATAGTGGGCTGTTGGGCATCTTCTTTTCGAAAAGGGAAGAAGAAATTGTGAAACATAAAGTAAAAAGTAGGTGAAAAAAACGTTGTATTTATCCAGCCTGCTGAGGATGACAGCATTTCTTCAGAGGCCAAGATGGAGAGGAGCAGTCCTTGACTCACAAGGCTTCAGTGATCTGGCCATGAAACATCACAAGGAATCTCACCTGGAAAAATGGTTAAAGAAACTTAGGTCATGTCAAATACAAAATATATATAAACATATTACTGAGCAAAATAAGGAGTATGTAAGTGCTCCTTATTTGTACAGGATGTTGTACAGGCTCTCTGTGCAACAAAAAGTCCACCAGCCACATGGATAAGGATAGCTTTGCATCAAGGAGGAATTTAGTTTGGAGACTGGAAACCCATGAAAACCTATTTTCTCATAGTTACGTAATTTTTTGTTTTCTTACTTAGAACTGACAGCATGCTCATTGACCTACAATACATGTAAAATAATCCTTTCTATTAACTGTATCAATAACAATAAAATTACAGCATGGAATACTCTCATGGAAAACAGCACAAAAGTAGGAATAAATTTGACATGAGGGAAGGTGACTATTTTCATCTTTGCTTGTGGAAATTACAGGGTAAGTGCCTTTCTAAGATGGACTAAAATGAAAAGTTGGGGCGGGTCCAGTTATATTAAAAAATTCAGCTGAATTTCAAAGTCTCTTTTTCTGAAAAGCTAAGGTGAGCTTCTTATTGAGCCAGCCTAGCTCAAACAGTGAGGAACAATAGGAAACTACTGCGCAACGGCTTCCGTGTGACAGACCTCTACCATTTGCCCCAAGGAACCAGGTCTGAACCTGAAATATGCAGAAAGGCATGATAGGGAGACAAAAAAACCTGGAGAAAACAGAGTAAAAAGCTTTTAAGGATCACAAACAAAACTTGTTCGAATTTGTTAAGTGCTAGTTCATGGATGCAAGATATGCAGCAATCTAAATTGGGATGGGATTTGACAAAGGGTGATGCCTTGAAGTGGCCACCTAAAAACAGAGGCTAGACAAAAATAAGAGAATAAATGTAGGTATTTATTTGAAGGGCCTTCAATGGTACACCCTGGGCAGTCAAAAGGCTACACACAAGATGGACTCTGGGTCATGGGTTTTTCGCACTTTTGTAAGTTTGGTCCATTTGCATATCAGGGTTAATTCTCCAATTATAACTTAAGTTAATGATGTAATTACCCCAAGCTTGCCCCCCCCCAGGCTTTAGTTTATACATTTTGGGGCCTGGGACAATCTAGGTGTCCTTGGAGAGCAAACCTAGAGAGGCTTGTTATGTCTAACCAGCATGAGAGAACAGTAGTTAACAGGCCACACAAAACTTCAGAGTTATACACTAGGCAGTACAGGATTTGAAAAATATAGAAGTTAAAACCTAAGGCATCATTAAGGCATCAAGGGTTATGAAAATGAAACATTTCCTGTAATTTCTGTGCTTATTTTGTGTGCATTTTCTGCTTTTTAATTGAAAAATAATTCTTGAATTCATGCCTGAGCTGTCTTAGCTTTTTGGTGTGAAAAATTTTGCTCTGATCCAGTGATTTGAGGTGCTTGCATTTTGGCAGCTCCAGGAAACAAATTCTGTGAAACACTAGGAATAATATAAAAATGTAGTATCACTGTCAAGCTATCAAAAAGAAATCAAACTTTCAATATATAGGTAATAACAATCTACAATCTACAGAGGTACTATAATATATCATGTCCGAGACATGTTACAAATCCAGTAGTATTTCTGAACAAAAAATCTTTGAAAAGACAACCTTTCATCAGAAATCCTGGTAAACTTACACCAGTGAACACATTAAAAGTGTAACAGATGCTGCTCTTAAATCTCATAAAATTGCCTATATTTTTATATTTCCTCTATTAGTTCATATTTCCCCATGAAAATATAGCAAAGTCAAAACCAAAAAGATCTTGAAATCTTTTTGATGGTTTTGATAATTTCTTCAAATAATGTTTAATTTGCAGTAACTCTCTGAGCCATGTACAACAGAGTATTTTTAACTTTCTTTCTCCATACTCCAAGTAGTTGTTAAAACAAAAAGAAAGCAATTGAATTATCACCTACATGGTAGACAACTGAATTTGCTGGAAGGTAATCTATACATGCCAGGGCACACAGTAAGGTCTCTCTACCTCTTTTAACATAATTGCTTCTTGGTAACATTTTTAGTTGCAAAATTTAAAGCTTTGTATACTTTTTGCTGAATTATTAAACTTTTAAAAAGAAACTGTTCATTCTGTATGAACTACAGATTTTTTTTTATATAATAGCATTTCTCTATTAGGAAAAATATACAGAAACCACAATTTTCCTTTCTATTCAAACAGATTTTAATTGAAATTCATCTGAACAGGCTAATCTTTGCAATTTTTATAATCTTATAAATCGTTTATGTTTTCTTCTGCTTGTCACAGTTCATTTGAACTTATTTTAGATGTATTATAAATGATCATGCACATGAAAAAGCAACTTATTTTCTTAACTTTTTGGTCAGAAAACATTTTCAGATGATTGAGATTGAGTACAATTTTCTGATGTACTGGAAAAGAATTACTGTTCTGTCAAAAATAAAAGCAGTGCTTAAGAGGAAAGATTTATCTTTAGCTAGTTAAAAGTCTTTCAAGGCAATCACTTGTTAATTACATGAAGCCTATTTTTTTTGGTTGTTGCTTCCTCTCTTTCTCCTCAATTTGTGTATAGTTCTTTATTTTTTCAAATGTTTACTGTTCTTTAGATTTTTATAAAGGGAAAGGGGGGACCATGATTGGACCATGTCTGTGTTGAGAATTAGATATAATACTCTATTGTTAAGAATGTAACCAGATGCTTAACTAGAATATTTGATACTCTGTGTTTCAGTGAAAAGCTCTTTTTAAAATCACAGATAAAGCAAGGTCAGAAGAAAGACATTCCCTTGAATTATGAAGTGACAAACTAATCTGGGTGCATGTTTTTGAGATATCTAACCACCCACATAGGTACTATGCTAAAACTGGAGCTAGTTTCAGATTTAATGTCTTTCACTGGAAGTTGGATCTTCTGAAATCCAATGCAAGGTAGAATTCACAAACGGGGATTTTGTTTTGTGAGGATGTAACTGCATTGGTGTGGTAGGTTGACCCTGGCTGGATGCCAGACACCCACCAAAGCCACTCTTACCTCTCCTCTCTGCAAATGGACAGCAGAGAGAAAATACAACAAAGGGTTCTTGAGTTGAGCTAAGGACAGGGAGAGATCACAAACAGATTACTGTCACAGGGAAAACAGACTTGACTTGGGGCTATTAACTGAATTTATTACTAATCAAAAACAGAACAGGATAATGAGAAGTAAAACAAATCTTAAAACCACCTTCCCCCCAACCCTCTCCTCCTTCGGGCTCCACCTCCTCCCCTCAGCGGCACAGGGAGAGAGGAATGGAGGTTATGTTCAGTTCATCATAGGTTGTTGCCACTGGTCAGGAGGAGGAGTCATTTCCCTGCTCCAGCTTGCGGTCCTTCCCACAGGAGATCTTCATTAACTTCTCCAGAGTGAGTCCTTCCCATGGGCTACAGTCCTTCATGAACTGCTCCAGTGTGGGTCCCTTTCCACAGTGTGCAGTCCTGCAGGCACCTGCTCCAGCTTGGGTTCCCCATGTGGTCACAAGTCCTGCCAGGAAACCTGCTCCAGTGTGGGATCCTCTCTCCACGGGTCTGCAGGTCCCTGCCAGGAATCTGCTCCAGCACAGGCCTTCCAGAGGCTCACAGCCTCCTCTCAGGCATCTACCTGCTCCAGTGTGGGGCTCCTCCACAGGCTGCAGGTGAATCTCTGCATTCCCATGAACTTCCATGGGTTGCAGGGGCACAGGTGCTTCACCATGGACTGCACAATGAGCTGCAGAGGAATCCCAACTCCAGCGCCTGGACCTCCTCATCTCCCTCCTTCTTCACTGACCTTGGTGTCTGCAGAGTTGTTCCTCTCACATACTCTCATTCTGCTCTTATCTGAGCATATTTATAACAGCACAACAATTTTTTTTCTCCTTCTTAAAATGTTATCACAGAGGCCTTACCATCATTTCTGATTGTCTTGGCCTTGGCCAGCAGTGGGTCTATCCTAGAGCTGTCTGGCTTTGGTTTCCATCAGACGTGGGAAGCTTCCAACAGCTTCTCACAGAAACTATCCCCATAGACTTCTCGGCTACCAAAATCTGGCCATGCAAACCCAGCACAACGGGACAGTTCAGTCCTAAGCCCTTATATATCCCTTAACCTTCCATTACTTTGTACAGTATTGCTGTAGTCAACAAGCAGAATTTTATGAAGATTTAAACACTGTTTACATAGACCTATGCATATACAAATTGGTTTTATGGCACTCAGTCTGAATCATATTAGTTAAGATGGAGTTAGAGTAGTTGTTATTTGTTGTATTATAGGACAAAATCTGAAGGTGAATAATACTAATGGTTTAGCAACACTTGTGGTCACAGGGTAGTCACAAGGTACAGTGGTTGTTTTGTTGGTGGTTTTGCTTTTATTCCTTTCTATTAGAGAGTGTCATAAACATTGTTAAATCAAGGTGTTTTTCTTCCACATTTTTCCAAGCAAAATATGGTCACTTGCTATTATAATTGTGCTCCCTGATAGTGATTAAATTCCAAATATGCATGCTATATGTATCTTAAATGTTGTAACCATGTTAGTCAGTTATATTTGTCATGTATGAGTATGAATCCATCTCCTCTTCAAGCTGCCTTAAACTGTTTGGCAATGATCCCAATGCCACTAGAACCAACAAAATATTTTCACTTTATTTCATTAAGTTTCCAACCTGATCTGTATCAAACCTCTCTAGGGCATCATAAACGCCATGTTTTCTTTCTCAACCAATACATTTAGGTTTTTGTTTTCTTTTTATTTTCCCTTCTTGTCAGCTTTAAGTCTTTGCTGTTCTGCTTGCATAAGCTTCACAGATTGTGCAGCAGTGCAGCAGAATGAATGGTCAGACCCCTTTGACATACACACTGTCAATCTCAACCTTGAGTTCACATCTACCATCAGCAGAAGAAAGCATTTATAAAAGCATTTATCCTTAGGCAATACCCAGGCAGAATGCTGTCTGGGGGCAGAAGATACTAATTTCCTAGAAGGCTGAGTTGCTTCTGGATATGAAATCCTGAGAAGTTTCTGGTTGCCTACCCAAGATTGTCTGTATCTGTGAAGTTTCTGAAAATCTGTGATCGGCCCACACTAACTACAGGAGAAATGGGTAGGAGGCTGCTAAAGCAGCAAATGGCAGCTCCCTCTACTTGCTTTGCTGGTGCCCATGTCCCAAAAAGCCAGGATGTCCACTGCTTCTGTAATGAAGGGTCTAGTCCTTGAGGATCATCAGTACTAACAAGACAAAAACTGCAGTCCTTCTTACCTTCTCTGAAGAGCAATTTCAGCTCTCTGAAGAACTATGCCATGGCTACATGGTCTCCTTTAATCTGGTGCTGTCACAGGGTGATGAAGTTCAGTTTTTCCCCAATGATCAAGAAATCTAGACGTAATTTTGTGTCATGGAGTCTGCTCATGTTCAGTCCTGGCTAGTTCTCCTGACCTACAGCATAACCTTGGCAAGCCTCGTGAAACTCTATGGGTCAGGCCAGGCCATCAGGCAAAGGAGATCCAGTCCTACGAGACTTCACGCTTAATTCCTAAGAGTCAATACCATCCTCTCCCTGGAGGCTATAAAGATATCTCTGTCTTTGCTGGTTCATCCATGACAATGTGTGCATAAAAGTGCTTTAAAACAAGTAAACCCAGTTTGAAATGTTGGGTTTTCCCACTCCTTTCAGAATGGTAACTTTAGGAGGCTTTTGTGTATTTAGAGGTTTTTTGTTTGCTGTCTTTTTTGTTTGTTGTTATGTGCCTTTTCTTATTTTTGGCTGCTCCCTGGATGTAGGAGGTGCTTCAAACCAAGGACACACTTAAAACTGGGTCATCTTTCTCCACTGACTGGAGAAGTTTTTCTTGAAAGTCTACAGCAGATTCTCAAAATCCTCCTGTAATCTCTGGGAAATTGTGGAGTGGAGAAAACATGCCAATAAAGGCAGTGGACATCTTGAAATTCAGGAATTTGTTCCCTCTTAATTCCTTGATATTTGATCTTATTTTAAAGATTAATTTAGAATTAAAAATGTAATTTAATTTCTATTCTAAGTAGAGTTCAAGTTATTAGACTGTATCCAGGTCACATTATTCAGCTTTTCCTTGCAAACATAAAGACTAAAATCCCAATTTTTTAAAAAATAAAAAAACAGGGTTGTCTTTTCTGGTAATCTCCGAAGTTCTTATTTTCATACAATCAATTGGTTTCCAGAATTGCACTTCTTTCAATAGTGCCTGAAATATTGTCCAAAGCCAGCAAAATCATGGGAGTCATACACATCACAAAACAGGCTCTTAGTTAAAATCTATATGGATATGATCCACATGGATAGATTACACATTGTAATCTTCAGCTAAACCACAGATGAAGTGCTGCACAGAGATCACCTTGCATTCCCTGGCCATGTCCAGACCAGGGGATAAATCCTACTCCCATGGGATAACAGCACTTACAGTAGTGTCAGGTTACTGGAGACAGTTAACATCAGTTGGCCACGTTGAAGAACACAATAAGGGCCATTTAGCTCCAGATGCAGTCCAAAAGTCTGGGAAATGCATGTGGTCCCCATCCCCAGTACATCTATATCTCTCCTCTCACTTCAGGAAGCAGTGTTTCCATTCCTCTGAGGTCACGGAGCAAAGTGATATCAAAGTGATACACAGGTAAGTAAACAAATCCCTGAAATTCAATCCAGCAACATGAGGAGTACTTTGACCAGAGAATAAAGTGAAATATGAAACAAGAAATCTGGAATAACTACAAATTTTCTTGGAAGGAAAGAGTTACCTCTTTTGCCCCACAAATGTATAACATGTATTTTTAGTTCCTTTGTCCAATACCACCTAAAAGGAGTAGTGCATCCCCACAAAATGTCAGGGATCAGGAGACGTTTCTTGGAGAAACACAGATTTTTCAATGACAGATCTTTTCTTAGAGTTGTGACGCTTTTTGACATAGATATACAGAATAGCAGAGATGGCAACAGAATTTCCTATATTAATTTAATATCATATGTAGACCAGCTGGGTAAGGAAAGGATTTAAAGGTAAATAAAATGTAACTGCAGGGAAGCTTAGCACATCAAATATAACCCATGACTGCATAATACAAGCATTTGGCCAGAGTAGACTCAGGAGCTCCATTTCTAGACTTCCAGTGGTAGAAAAATGTGATTTTTTTCAGAAAGGTAAAATCTAGATTTTCTATACCAAAGGAGTGCTGTCAGCAGAAGCAAAGAATCATTCAATTTTCCCAGATAATTCCTTCTGTCACTTAATCATGACAATTGCATAGTGAGCAGCAGAATTGAGATTTCCAATGAAAAGGAAGATTCAATTTCAAAAGGATTTTTTTAAAGACAAACATGCAACTTTATACATACAAGAAGAACTAAAATTATGTGGTTTTCTGAAAACACTTTGAAGCCGAAGAAATAACATTAAAAAGATATGCACACTTTCTGTGAAACTTACTAATTCCCTTTTTTCCTTGTTTATCCTGATTCCTTTATCTTGGAAGTGGGTCATAACAAGGATGACAGTGCTGAAAGTCTCCTCTTTATTTTTCTTCTGCAAGTGTCCAGTGTGATATCATTGCATTTTACGTACTATTCTCCGTTCTCAGGAGAGGCTGAACACTCTAAATAGTGAGGGTGAAACATGTCATGGAGCTGTTTCTAGAAAGGATTTTCTCCATCTACCTTTGTGGTCCCTCCACAGTTCCTGAATGTTTTGGTCTCAGCTCCAAACCTGTTACATTGAATGTCATTACATGGAAACTAAACAAAAATGGGAAATTACTTTTCCATCCAGAATTTCCAGAGGAGTTGATATTCTATAGTTAGGAAAGTACACACACTGTATATATAAGAAAAATAAGTGCAGATCAAGATAAATAGAGCAAAATGACATTATTTTCATTCATTATTTCCTTCCCCTCCCTCTACAGCACTCCAGTGTCTGGAAACAATTTGGGTAAGAAAACTATAAATAGATGAACAACAACCTCCACTTCATAAATGTTTTAATACCCTCAGTGATGGTGTCGTGCTCAGAGATTACATTATACTAACCATTATACTAACCACGTGTCAGAGACTGAAAATAGTTTCTGCCTCAAACATTGATAATAACGTTTTAAAGAAGCTACAACCACAGAAACCTCCTTGAAAACTGCTGATTAGATTAAAGGAAACCCATTGTTCAGTCACCTCAGGCTGAGGGAAAGGTATGCATCCACAATAGGCCAAAGCCTCCAGCTGCCATCCCAGCTGAATTTGGGGTGGGGGGAAGAGCACAGCTCACAGAAACCAGGTTTACACAGACTCCCCCCAACCGAGGGGGGGAGGAGGAAGGTTTTGGGTGCATGGTGTAACCTCTGGTGAGAGGCCATAAACACCCATCCTCCGATTACACAAACTGGCCCAGCTGTGGAACCCCCAGCCCCACGGGACATCCATGAGAGGCTTTGCCCCACAGGACTGCAGTGATGCAACAAACCCAGAGACTGCTGTAAGAGGCTGCCCCCTCCCCCAGGGGGCCATGCCCGGACATGCCTGCCTAGCCTGAGCATATCTACCCATCAGATTCTACACTTTTTGGGGGGACTTTCACCACCAAGAAGACCAGCTGGAGAGGATCAACAGAACATCGCTGGGATCCACGGAGTGGTGATATTTTCCTTATCTGTCCCTGTCACTCTCTTTCTGTCCCCCCCACCTATCTTCTTTCTTTCTTTCTTTCTTTCTTTCTTTCTTTTTCTTTCTTTCTTTCTTTCTTTCTTTTTCATTCTTTTCTTTCTTTTCTTTCTTTCTTTTCTTTTCTTTCTTTTCTTTCTTTTTCTTTCTCTCTCTCATATCATATTCATCAATAAAACCCATATTATTGTCACTGGCATATGGTCTCGTTTGCACCCTAATTTGGGCAGAGGAATTTCTAAAGGACCTTAATAATAATAGTCATAATTGGATCATAAACCATGTTTTTTTGCAGCTTATTGTACATTGACTCTCCTTGTAAGCATGAAGACTTTCTGCCAGCAGAGAACAAATTAAGCTATGTGGGATGCTTTAGCTTAGACTAGGCTAAATTCAAACCAACCTGCTTGGACATTTTGGCTCATGAAATTTACATTATACTGCAGTCTATTAAAGACTCCACTTGTCAGCAATGAGAAAAACGAGTATTTCAATATACACAACTTTTGGCCTTCCGTTGCCACCCATGAACAAGAACAAAGAAATTGATCTAAACACAGAAATAATAAAATCCAGGTATGAATACACTGTGGGAAATATCATAAGATAAAGCTTAGGGGAAGACTTGGGAAAAAATAGTTCTGGTTTTCTTCCTTGAAATTAGTCTTTACAAAATAAAATTACATACTCACATTATATTGGATATATTTTCTACACCAGAATTGTCACAATACCACTATAAAAGGAGTGAGGTTCTGCAATAATTTTAATGGAATTCTGACTTTGTTGCTTGTCAACAGTAGTAATTGCACATTGCAGTGTCTGCTTCCTCCCAGGATGAGACCCTCAGCTACACGACATTTAAGTTGGAAATACCATTTTTGGCTAAGAGGAGAGCAACTTGATAATGTGGCAGAACAGACATGTTTGGCAAAAGCTTTTCATAATATACACAGCAAATACTGAGACATCTTGTGCAAAATTGTTACCTGTATTGAGTAAATACAAATAAATGAGTACTTTGCTGAGGAGTGACCTGGCAGGTATACCTGCTGTTGCAAGATATACTTTTCACAGTCCCAAGTTTCATTTATTTGAGGCTGATCTGTAACAGTCCCCTTCTAGGACACATGTGTGCTCAGATAGCAGCAATAGCTGCTAAGCAAAAGAAAATAAAATTAGAAATCATCAAGTAGGGAGGCTATTTCTTTTTTAAAGAACCAACATCGTGGAACCACAGTAAAGCATAAGAATAATCAATGAGCTAAATTAGGCACACACAAAAATATAGTTTCACCTACATTAATTTAAAGAAGGAATACTGAGCTTTCCATATGAACATGCTACATACACATTTTTATTAGCTCGCCTCCAATAACAAGACTCTAACAAGGCTCTAATAATTGGTTGAAAAGCAACGTATTACCATTTATAATAAGAGCACTTGCCAAGCAGGTGCTAATTGCCAGTCTCAGTCTTAGCTAAGTTGTGCTACCATTCTTCCAACAGCTGCATTGCAAGTGCAAACAGAAAATGAAATTTTAATTATTTTGAGTCTCACCAAACGATTCCTTTGGAGACAAAATTTTCCTGGTGGGCTACAGCAGATGCATACCATAAGCCTTTCCAGTGGAGCCAAGCTTGAGATGACTAGAGTACTAAAAAACCACTGTGGGTTGTGAGATGGGTTCAGAATGAGTCCCAGATCGACCTAACCATTTTGGCAGAGTAGGTCCACCCACCTCTTAGGGTTAGGCTCCAGATCCTCATTGAGGTCTGTATCTCAGGCAGGTACCATGTGTACTGGTTGTTGTGGTCATCTGAATTTTGGATTTAAATCTACTAAAAAGAAAAAGAGCCAGAGGTCTTGGGGTACACTGCTGGTAGATTCTGGAGAAAAGGCCACATACAGCATGAGGTTCATGCTTTAAATCAACACACCTACAGTGGCAGTATTTCTATTCTGCAGTCAGTGAAAAGAGTTACATATCTATGGGATTGATTTAAAGCATCCAAACTAATTGTCTACAGCCAAACAGTATAAATACTCTTTAGAAGAAATGAAGCTAAGTGACTTAAGATTGTTTTCACTAGGAAACACCGAGCTAGTCATGCTGCCAGTAGTTTATAAACATGGCACAGATGGTTTTACATTCCAGGGAAATACTGAGAAGGATAATCTAGCAAACGAAAAAGCAATAATAAGAGTCTAGAATCATGAGTTTGCCCCTTTCATATCTGGCCTTCAGGAAAGTAATGCACTTTTAAATTTTGTTATTTTAATTTGAAAGTATGTCAGAGAGCTTACAAAATTAAAGCTGAATAAAAATAATCTAACAGAGATTACCTGTCATTCAGGTAGCATCTTTAGATGCTACCAGGCAGTGGGGGAGATGTTAACAGTGGTCACATTTCATGGAGAATGATTTCTCCTGGGGAGACCCAGAGGTACAGCCTTTCTCATTTCCCATTCTAACATCCTATCTTTCATTTTTTCTTGTCACACATAGCATTACTATGTCTGAATTTAGCTGAAAACTTTGATCCTTGTTTTATGAGGTATATGGGTTATAAAACCTGTATTCAGCTGAAAGAATCTCTAAGGCCACCCAACACCGTATCTCTTTCTTGTATTTTTCCTTTTTTGTATTTAGCAATGAGTGGAAACTTTTACCTCCAAGGTAAGTTTCTCATGTTTTGTAATTAACACCCAGAACCTGCACTTTTTTGGAAGAAGAATAAAGGCGTAAAGGCTGCAGTCAGTTAACTGTCTCTTAGTACACCTTGCTCTCAATTTATTTCCTTTTAATTGAGACGTTACTTATAATGAAAGTATTGTTGCTGAGGACAGAGTGTTGCTATATGAACACAGATAATTTTGCTTCGTTTTGA
The DNA here is from genome assembly GCA_013399875.1 of Gymnorhina tibicen. Taxonomy (NCBI): domain Eukaryota; kingdom Metazoa; phylum Chordata; class Aves; order Passeriformes; family Artamidae; genus Gymnorhina; species Gymnorhina tibicen. Next base: position 62,692 of record VXAZ01000588.1, read on the forward strand.
TACATGTTAGTAAATTATGGGAGATAAAACAGCTCACAGAGCTGACACAAGATACCTCATAGTCACTGTTTCAGGTTCAATATACCATATTAAACTATTCCTTTTAAAAGACAGTCCCAAGAGCCAACAAATGTATCCTTGAAGGTTAAGAGATAAAAAGATTTAGAATAGAGGATAACTACTGTATTTGCAAATAAAGTGCATACTTGCATGTTTTCAAATAAGGGCCTAATTGCAATGAAGTAGGAATTTGAAAACACAGAACTGAAAGCTCAAAACTATGGACAGTGTGAAATTGTATATGAATAGATAACATGAAGTTATAAGTGGAAAAAAAAGTTAAGAAAAATGCAAGCTATTAATTCCATCTTACATAATAAAATGGAAAAAATTGAATTTATGGCATTCCATGTTGTTATGTAATGGCTACTTGAAGTTTTAACTAAAGTTTGATGATTTTAAAATATTTTCTTGCATGTACTTTATTTAATTTTTACCTAACAAGTAGAGCTGATTCCTCACCAGTTCCAGAAAAAAATATTATCCATGGCATTCCTATCACTAGTTACTGCTTTTACTGTAAGCATTCCTGCTAATGCTTATATCTTAATAAAATTTAAAGTTTCAGCAAGAGTTTAAAAATCCATTTATAACTCTTCTTCTTTTACCACCAGATGGGAACTAAAGTCCAAATAAGCCACTCTCTTTCCCTGTCCCTTCTGGTAAGGGAGCAACAACAAAGAAGAGGCTATGGGTTTGAAATAACAATTTACTAAAAGCACAAAGCAATAGGATAAGACACGCACAGTAATTACATCAGTATTAATAGCAAAATTATAAAAAAGAGAGGGTGTTTTACCCAAAAAGAGATATTCACCACTGGGAACAAAAAAACACAAGTTGGTGAACTCTTCCCATAGATTGCACCCCCATGGTCTCCAGACAAAGGCAACATGCCGAGGGGAGCTCCCACGGCTAACGTTTCCCTGCCCAGCCCAAAACCAGTGGAAAGCAGGGACAAACAAAGCTAGGAGGTCTGAATAGGGGTTGTGCAGCCTTTCCAGTGGGTGGCAGAGGGACCAGTTTGGCAGGGTTAGAGGTGACACTCCCTCCACTGGAACAAGACAGGCAAGATAGTGGCCTTGCGGTTCCAACGCACCAGTTTTTCCTGCTGAAACCATGTGCCCAGTGATGCCCAGAATAAAAATCCTGGTCACACCCACACTGTGCTAAACTCTGCTCCCTTACTCTGTAACCAGGACAATAACTTAACTTGTAAAAATGACAAATGGAAAACCTGACTGTGAAAAATATGTAGGCGCCTTTACAATTTGCTGTGGGCCACACGAAGTAAATGCTTCAGCAGCATATCAACAGTTCTGCTAAAAATTAAAAAGAATAATTCCCTGTCTCCAAAGGTAAAGCATCCAATAATAAATAGCCCTACTTTAGATCTCAGTGTTACAGACAGAAGAAAGATATAATCATTACAAGCTGGTTGCTGCCAAAGAAACTGTGATTTTGATTTGATTGCATTTAGTGTGAATAAAAGGAGGAATAATTCAAGTCAAAATACAACATATACATAATGTTTTCAAATTGAAAGTCTGAGGGATAGAAAAAAAAGTAAGGATATGTTGGAGGAGAATGTTTAGAATTAAAGATGTAAATGAAAGTTAAGTGGTCTATATTTACACAGAATCTATAAGACAGAAAAAAGTTCTGATTACACAAGGAGAGCAGGCAACACTATTTTTTGGACACTACACAGAGAAGTGAATACATCATACAAAAAATTAAAAATATGTTAGCGTGGGTCAAGAAAATTAATTGCAATAAATATGAAAGAGAATTTTTGTGTAGGTCACTGAAAAGTTTAAGACATCAAAAAGACATTTATAGTTTCTTGACAGAAATAAAGAAACAGATACAAGGATTTTTAAAAGACTGACACCGATCTATAACTTTTTTTTAAAGTACACTGGGAATGAAACATATCGTACAAACACTGGAATTCTATTAGCAAAGAGTTGTGATAAGCCTATTAGTAGACAGGTATCCCAGAAACAGCAAAAATAATTTCTGTTCTTCATTTGGAAACACTAAGGACATTTTTATTATATAAGAATATCCTTTAATGAGGTTAATGAGTACTTTCCAGTCAGTTAATAGACATTAAACAACATCTGTCAGTAGGCCTGAATAAGTTTAACCCAAGAGTCATGAAAGACTTAGCAGGTGAGAGCACCCACTGATGTTACCTTTTAATAAACTTTGATATATCTGTGAAATGCCAGAAGACTCTGAGAATATTGCTGGGCAAGGGGTTCTACCCAAGTAAATTGAGCCAGTGAGGAAAATAGTTGCTTTGGGAACCAGTCGATAGGGAATTAAAGAAAAGCTCACAGGTGATTAGGGAAATTAATTTTTTCAAGCAGACCTGACTTCTGAAAAAAAATACTGCTATTAAACTGTTCTCACCTCCACTAACAACCTCAAATGAATAAATGGTAAATGGTTAATGGGTGGTTGTTAAAAAAAAAGGAATATGAAAATAGGGATTTTCTTCTAGAACCTGAAGGGAAAAAGAAGTGTGCTTGTAAACATTTTCATGAAATAAATTCAGCTCAAAAATTGCTGGTGACATAATAAACACTGATGAGGAATCAAAAAAAGCACTCCATTTCACTTAATAAGAGGGGTCTGTTCTGATGTTTTAATACAGATGAAAGTTGCATTGTCTGCAAAATATGGATTGGGCCCTAGCCAGTAGTAACTGAGCAAAAGATCTCAGTGTCATACTTGAAATAGATGAGAAAGAGTTTTTGTTCATTAAAACAGCAAAAGGCAAAGAGTAAAAGGGAGAAGAGTTGCTTAAAAGAATTTCTGTAGTTTAGATTAGAGGGGGGGCGTTGCTGAAAGGAGTTTCAGTAGTTTAGATTAGAGGAATTTCGTTAGTTTAGATTAGAGAGGAATTGATTAAAGGAATTCCTGTAACTTAGAGGGCAAAGAGCAAAGGGGGGCTGCTTGACAAGATACCGGCCTACATCCCACACCTACCAAAGAGGCAGAGAAGACCCCTTACCAACAGATTGTGCAAGCGCAGAGTATATCGGAACCCCGCTTCATGAAGAGGAAGATAA
>VXAZ01000589.1:0-210921 GCA_013399875.1 Gymnorhina tibicen
CGCGCTACGCGCCCCGCCGTGGCCGCCGCCCATTGGCCACGCCGGCGCCCGGGCAGGGCCGCAGCCAATGGGGGGCGGCCGCGCCAGCCGCTGCTGCGCGAGGGGGGCTGGGGAGGCTCTGAGGGGCGGAGGCGGGAGGCGGAGGAGGGAGGNGGAGGCTCGGAGGGGCGGAGGCGGGAGGCGGAGGAGGGAGGTGGTGACGGCTGGGAGGGGCTGGAGTCTCGGAGTTGCCCGGGGCAGGAGCGTGGTGTAGGTGGCCCTGGCGAGCGCTGGTGCCCCGGGGAAAGCACCTTGAGTCTGCTTCTGGCAGTTTCCGAGGATCCTGCCTTGTCCAGAGCGCCCCCAGCCGCTCCCGCCTCAGCGCTGGCGGGTGCCCGGGCCTGGGCCAGAACCCGTGCAGGCCTTCAGGGAGCAGGAAGGCAGGCCAGGGATTTATCCTGTTTGGTGGCCGAGCTGCTTTGCCACTGCTTCTGTGAAAACCAAGGCAGGCATCTAGATTTGAAAAAAAAAATTTTCAAGTCGCAAGCTCGCCTGTAGAAATTAGGCCGGCTGAGTCTGCTGCAGTCCAGGGAAATACAAGCAGGGGGAGGGGACTGGTGCATGCTGATAAAAGGGCTGTTAAACCTCGAGTAACCTGCTTGCATTCGACAGACGCTTGGAAAGTTTGGGTGCAGCAGCACAGCACGTAGGTGGCTCTTATGTGAAAAATTAGCATCCCATTTCAAAAACACTGGAAACAACTGATTCGAAAAGCTGGTATTCCGCCCCCCTCCCCCAAAGACTGCACATTGCAGGTGGGCCCTAGGGCTTGGGGCTATATGTTGAGCACAGATCCAGACAAAGGCTTTTGCAGGGCTAGGTTTACACTATTAAGTGAATTGTGAATTTTGTAGTGTAGTAATAGTAGCTGAACTTAACGTATCTGAAATTGTCTACATTGTACCCCCATCCACACCCCCACTGCTTCATGCTCACAAAATAGCACTTTTCAGAACGGTTCAGTCCTGCTTTTCGAGAGAATGAAATTGTTGGCACGGTAAGAACAGACAGCCGTTTTCACCCTCAAGTTGTTTCAGAAATGGGGACACAGAGATGCACGGAATAAACATTTTAATCAGAATGGCTACAAAATACTGACGTTTTGGCGTTTCCATCCGTAAAAGGGCAGGCTGCTGAGCAGACAGGTTCAGGTTTGTCGCACTTCCTAGATCTTAAGATAAAACATGCCTATTATTTTACTGATGCCTAAAGCAAACGGGATCTGCTTTGCAGATCAATGAGTATGTCTCCAAAGTATTTCTTACATTCCACTGGTATGGTGAAAAAACGAAACATGAGACGTCAGGGCACTATTGAGCAATTAGCATGACGTTAGCTCCAGGTAAAATTCTCAAACCCAGAAATCATTAAAGAATCATTTCATGGCGTGTAAATTAGCAGAGAAAATTGAGAATTGGGGGCGAGGGGAGAGAATGGCTTATAGAAGGATCTGCATAGGGATAAGTGTGATTTCTTTTTCACAGGTGTCTGCTACAGTAAGTTGAATGGTTGTGTTTAAAATTTCTGTAGCACCGAGAAATGTGTTGAAAGTACTTATTGCCGAATAAGAACCTTTTAAGATAGAGTTTTACTGATTCGTCAGGTTCCTGGTGAGTTTCTGCAGGAAGCGGTTCTACAGGAATAGTTGAACATTTTTATGTGTGTTCTGGAAATACACATAAGATAGTGCCGATAAAACCTGCATCACGATGAATATTGGTGGAGTGACAAATAACGGTGAAAACAGAGAAACAGTACAGGCTATGTGATAAATGAGCTGCCTTCCACAAAACGCGTTAAGGGTGGTAATGAGCTCTCGCATGGGGCTTCACTATTGATAGGGGTGGATCAATAGTTAACTCATGCAAGCACAGTTAACCGTTAAGAGACAGCAAATGTTTATTACAAAACCTAAGAAGCAGGATTTGCCTTAATCTTGTCAAGATAAAAGAAATAAGAATTGTTTGGAACCAACACAGCTAATGATATTAATGACTTCGGAGAAGTAGTTTGTATAACCACTCCTATCCCAAAGAATGTGATGAATATTCATAAATCTTACCCATACTGGACTGTATGGAGTGCTGTGTGTGTGCTTGGACGAATGATCCCCCACACCCAGCATGCCGAATAAAGCAAATACCCACTTCTCTGACTCTGTCTCTGAAGTGTCCCTTGGCCCGGTTTGGGGTGATTTGAAGTCTCAGTGAAGACAGTACTTGCATGGGGTCTCGAGAGATTTAGGTGCTGTTTCTCCATTGCAGCATGAACTTTGATGTATTAGTGGCAAAATGTCTCGTGACTCATGGCTACATACCAAGGGGAATAGAGGAAAGATACTTTGTCTGCAGAGATTAATGAGACAAGTTATTGAGTCTACATTTAAAGATACATAGATATTTGCAGGGGCAGGATTAGAAGGGACTTTGGCAGATTTCCGAGGTCAGCAGGCTGATGAGCAGACATCATTCCATGTATGAGCCTGTGACACCTCATGGATGTGTGCAGGGGACCCAGCTGACACCAAACCTGAAATCGGGTACCAGAAAAAGAAAATGCTGTGTTTAAAGAACACTTGTACACGACATCGAGATAATCAATGTTATAAATATGAGAAATAATCTTGTATTCCAGGCGTCTTGCCTGGTTCCAGCCTTGGTAGATGAGTATAAGGAGTGTAACACAGAGGTATTCTGGTTTTACAAGTTCCGTTTGCTTTCTGACTTCCAAACTCAGATGGGGCTGAGTGTTTCTGCAGTGCAGTTCACAGTAAAACAAGCTTTGCCTCAAGAAACATTTTTCATTTGTGTTATTAACATGCATTTAATTTTAGTCACTTGTAGTTACCAAAAGGCTGAAATCAGCCATCTGTCCTCTTCTGTTGTTTAAATGGAGCAATCAGCTATTCAAATCCAGGCCTTTCTCTCCCAATTCTTTACTACATCGTCATTCAGGTTCCCAGGGGGACCTGTCATTCCACTTCATTGTATAATAAATTATTTGGGATTAGCCTCTTTCACAGCCATTTTGTCATCACTTCTGGACTCTCAAAATGGCATTGAAAACCCAGTAGTTTTAGAGGCACCCAGTCTGACCGGATCATGCAGTCACAGCTCGGACTGCAGCAGTATGAGGCTTATTCTTTATGCGTGAGAACAGAAGGTAGCATGTTTTCCAGACGCCTCCTTTCTTAGGTTATATGCTGATAGCAAACGAGATGGGTAACAATGACACACCCTGACGCAGAAAGTCACCTGCCATTCATCTGGGCCACGTGAGACAGCGAGATTGCAAGATGCGTCAGAAGGATTTCTGGTGGCATTTTCTAGAATATTGTTTGATGCAGGATACCTGTTAGAGGTCCCTCCCTTGAGCTGTGAAGCCTCTGTCATCCTGGGATCTGAGGATGCACCCACTCTTCAAAACAGCAGCAAGTACTAGTTTTTTTAATACTTCTAACATTAATAGCTGCCAGACCAGTTTTAGTGTTGCCCATGAAGAAGTTTGGGAGGAGTGGCCATTGCTGATGGAGGTGTTACTAGTCTGACCCCATTTCATTCTCGTGCTGCTGGAAGCAGTGACAGCAGGAATGTGGGGACACTCAGCTGACAGCTCATGGCTTTGTATTCAGCAGTTAATGTTCATCTATCTCAATCCCCTGAAACATCTGCCCAAGGGAAGGGGCAGGTTCAGAGGCAAGAGTCTGGCAGGACCCCAATAGTTCTGACTTTTAGTAGCTTAAGTTACCATAGACTGAACCCTGAGATTTCAGTGGCAAAAGGAAAACAGTCAATAAGGATCTGGTTTATTGAGGATGCCTCTGTGCTGGTTGGAACTTGTGAGCAGCAAAGGAATGGATGATGCAGGAGGAGATGTCTCAGATACCAGTATATCAGAGAGGGCGCAAGCATGAACATCCAGTTTAGAAGCATGAAAACTTTTCAAATTCAGTTAGTTACATGAGAGAGAGAGTTCCCAAAATTTGTCCCAAAGAGTACATAATGACAATGCTTCCTGTGCTTGCAGTTCCAAAGAGAGAACAGGAACAGAATGGAAAAATACATTCTTGTTTTGCTGAAAAAAAGGAGTTGCTTCTGGGTCCATTTCCCTCTTTTCTTCAACTTGATTGAGCAGTTTGTAAGCAGAGCAAGTCTCAAACCTTCTAGCTTGAAGTACCTAACAAGGCTTGGCAGCACAGAAATAGCATTTTGAGCAGCAAAATAAAATCCTTAGCCTCTTCTGACAGATGTACCAGAATATTCTGCATTAAAAGAACAAATTACACAGAACAATTTCAATTAAACCAATAAGATTTTCAGGAAGTAACATGATGCTTGGTGCAGAGGACTGTATTGCAGTCCAGGGGATCCTTTAGCCTCACTTCTGTGCTAAACAGAAGTACAGTCTCTCATGAATCTCAGGGCTGACTAGGTCATGTGCAGTTGTATGGCAGGCAACACCATCTGTCACTTTGGAACTCACCTTGGGATTGTCAAGAAAAGACAAGTATAGTGGATACCTAATGTTATGGAAGTCCGGTAAGTGTCTTGACATTTTCAGTTTAATGGCTGCCTTGTTGTATTTGACCATTTGTGCCAAGGAGAAAAATCTGTTGTAATGAAGTAAGCATAGCTGTCTTTCATTAAGAAAAATAGGTTTGACTTGAATGTATGACATATAGGCTGACCTGTTGTATAGAAAAGCCTTGGAAGTCATTGAATGGAAGCCTTGGAAGGCTTGTGTCATGACTGGGGCATACAGATTGTTCTCCGTGGTGAGGAGAGCCTCCTCAGCTTAAGTTCCCACTATGTCTTGAGAAAGGACCAGGGGAAATGTTTCAACCAAGGAAAATTCCAACAAGGGAAATTCTGGTTACATGATGGGAAAACATTTTTCACTTTGAGAGTGACTGAGCATTGGCACACAAAGATTATGGAACCTTCATCCCTAGAGATACTAAAACTCCGGATATGACCCTGAGCACCCAGACTTAACTTTGGCTCTGAAGATCACCTCCAGTGGTCCTGACTAACTCTCCGAAGGCCCTTCTCTGCCATCTGCTCTGTACAGTGAACACAGCATTGCTAGTATAGTTAATGCTTTTTTTTGCATGACGAACTGTTTCTGTGCAAGGCCTTGTGCTGAGGTCAGCTTTTACCATGCAAGCTTAATAGCTCTGTGTAGTTCTATGCATCAAATCACCGTGACTGCTAGACAAGCACTGCATGTGTTTGCAGCATCTGTATGGCCACTTAACATCTCTTCTCAAGAAAGTCAAAGCATCAGCCCATTGAAAATCTAAAAGCCAGCATCACAGACCTAATATTCCTGTCAGATTGTATTAGAGGGACTGTAAATAAGTTTAAAACCAGTCAAATGATTTCTAGTTTTTCCTGAAAGGCTGAAGCTGTATGAACTTGTTACAAATATGTATTTCTGCAAAAATCAGTGTTTTCAGACGTCACGTACTCACGAGTCCACCTCAGCTTCCCCGCTTGGTGTCTTGCTTTACTAAGTCATTGAATGTAGAAACCTTCCTCCTTTAGCTGCTCTGGGCTGTACTGGTTCTCTTCTACCCCTGAGAAGGAGAGTTTGCTTTCAACTCTGATAAACACATCTTATAAGGCCAGCCTGGCTTTTCCTGTGTTTTAGTGAAGCTTTCAGAAGTGTTGATTTTAAAGAATATTTGAGAAGTGGTGGAACAAGACTAAGAGAGCAGATATTGAGGGAGTTGAAAGGTACATCAGTGTATGTACACCAAAGGAAACTGGAAAAAGAAGGGAAAAATACCAAGAGTGGCAGTGAAGGGGTATATTTATTAGGTGTTATAGATGTAGATCTCTACTAGTTTGTTTGTTTGCTTGTGTCAGTTTGGTGGAAGTAAGTCTGGTTGGAAGGGGGAGCCTGCACATCCAGCCAGCTCTAGTGGTACCTTCATCCCTGGGGGTGCTGGCTGATAGGAGAGAGTTCTGCTCTGTCCTACTCCTCTCCTTTCAGCTTGGTCAGTCCAGGATGGCAGTGCACTGCACCAGGGTATTTGTACACAATGGCAGGTAGTATTTTTCTTCTGAGGTACAGTCTAGGTGATTCTTTGGTCTGATTTCATATTGCTGTTTTATTTTTTCAAATGCTTATCTAGCTTTCCTTAAGGAATTGACAATTTTGGGGATGGGGTTGGAAAAAAGCTTGTGTAGGGCAGTTGGGCAGTTGCCACCAAATTTGTTTGCTTTTCTGTAGTTTCTTAGCCTGACTTGCTAATGAACAGCATAAGCTCCCTCATTAGCTGAATAATATATAAGCTTGCCTTTATTTGCACCCTCACAAAAAATTGGAACTGCTTTGTTAAAAAAAAATCCCAGCAGTAAATTTAACTTATTTTAGAGAAGGGCATCAAGGTGACAGAGGTTTAGAAAGTACAGGAATGACCTATTTCCTAGGTAATGAGTAAACAATGAAAATAGATGACAAATACCTGTATAGTACAAATATCCATGTGATCAAGGACATTTTTTTGTGGAATATGTGGAAGCAGGTGAAAGAGAAGTGGGAAGAAATTAAGGACGAGTTCATGAAAGCTGTTTGTTGGAAGAGCTATTGAGAATGGCCAAGTGTGGGGGTGACCCCTCATGCCAGGGGGTTTCTCTGCAGGGGAGAGGTAGGCAGAAGGACAGACCTCCGGATTTCCCCTGCCCTTTAGCTTTTGTAGTTTATAGTTTAGCTTTTATAGCCCTGCAGTTTTTATACTCCCCTGTCTCAGCACTGGTGCGGGGCATGGCCCTAATGAATCAAGAATTATTGCTGCCAGGTATCAGCTGGTGATAACCACTAGATGCCACTGTGCCATTTCTCTGTGTAAGACTACGTGTCCTTTGCAAACCCGAGCACAGAATGTTCCTTTCAGTGGCAGCTCAGATGCCTTTAGCTCATGGGGATCTCAGCAGAACATTTGGAGATGTGTGTGAGTGGCTTTTTGTGCATATAGTCCAACAGAGACTTATGACAGCACTGACTGAGAGGACAGCTGGGAAGGTTATTCATCACTGAGGTAATGCTAGCAGGACTGGTTCTTATACAACAGAAACCAGCAGAGGCCATTACACTATAGGAAGTTTGCAGTATTTTTCCATAAGCTCCTCTTGCTCAGTACTCAGCCTGAGTTGCCACTTGCCTGTGACTGTGAGCTTGGGGACAGTCAGTAAAACCTGCATTCAGGAGTAGCAAATAGGGACACAAACACACAAGAGCTTTGTAATGCACCTAAACATTATTGAAACAAAAACCTCTGTAGATGACACCTTCTACTGTGTTGTAACAAATTGTCACCTAATCAACATTGCTTAATGTTGCCTCCTTTGTGACATTATCACCTAGTGATGTTACCAGTGCTGTTGTATGCAACCTCTTTAATCACTATTAAATAAAATAATTTTACTGAGGTTTAGAAAGTTCTGGTGAGAATAAACCACACTACCCCTAAGCTAAGAGCTTCCTCTGGGCTAAATATTCCTTAGAGAAAATTTAGGGCATTAGCCTTTAGTTTGCTTTGGAATATACTTTCCTGTCTCCCTACAGCTGTAGTTTTGTGCTGGCTTTTTCTCTTAACCTGACCATAAGCCTAATCCTAGAGTGTCCCTTGGACAGGGTTGCCCAAACCTTCTCCCAGTTACACCATGTCCAAAGAGGGTACTTTTTGCAGTCCTTTCTGTCATCTTTCAGCCCTGCTCCTGCTGTGGTCTGTGGCTCTCAGATCTAGTCCTGACCCCAGAAATAAACTAAGCCATAGGCCAGAAGTCCTTCCCAATCAGAATTCTTTGGATACGAGCTCTGGTAGTGGCACTGCTTTTACTTCAGTGTTGAGTTGAGAGAAAGCCCAGAGCTCCAGAAGCAGGGCTGATGGCACTCTTCCAAAGTGGCTTCTGGCATCAGCTTTTAGTTTACTTGGAAAGACACCTTCCAGCCTTTTAAAGCTGTAGTTTTGAGTTTATCTTTTGTCTCTGTACTGAACTGTAATCCTCGGCTGGACGTTAGACAAGGTGCCCAAGCCTTTCCTCCAGCTGTACAGTCCCCATGGGATAGATCTTTTTGCAGCTCCAAGCTTTCTTTGGCAGCCCCTTTCGACCCCAGCTGCATCTCTGGGGTGTCTTGGTATCTCAGCACCCAAAACTAGGCTGAGCCACTAGCCAGAGACCACTTAGATATGGGGATGAAATCAGCATCTCTATTTCACTTTAGTTGGTGGATCTCTGACAAGAAGAATTGTAATAGACTTGTGTGAGTGTGCACGTGTTCAGTTCCAGAGAATTTGCAAAACTTGGTGAACCTGCAAAATAAATAAAACAACCCCAGAAGCAAATAGTGCAGGTTACTCATTATCAAGCTAATGAATATCAAGAAGATGAGAATATGTACACGTTGTGCATTGGAAAACAGAAAAAAAATTTGCTTTTCTCATGTAAAGAGACTTGTGACTTTCCCCTATGCATTCCATTCTGCGTTTAGCCTTGTTTGCCACATGCTCATCTTTGTAAGTGTACGGATGGAGGCACATGTCTGTATGGCAGCTCTGAGATGTGACAGACACAGAATTTATCAGAAAATATGCTAAAATATAACAATGGCCAGTTTCACTTCAGTCTTTCCAGTACGAAAACATTTAAATATAATAAATAGTGTGTTAATAACATTGCAATTCGCAGAATTCCCATGGAAAGAGAGGCTGAACTTGAGCAAGGTTGCAACAGAACACAGAACCACCATGAAAGCCACAGGGGTCAACTTGTCTTGCCACTGGCCAGCCTGGCCAGGCAGGTTCTGTGATGAGACAGAAGCTGGTCATCCCAGATTTTTTTGTTACTCTGTTTTATTTAGTATTTCAAAAGCTTGATGTGTACTATATGAGTAGAACCAGCTAGGGTACTAACTCAGTGCTGATCCTCTGCCTACACTTGTTGGTTTAACATGTGGAATACTGGCTTTCTTTGGAGTGATGCCCTTTATTTTTCAAATATTGGTTTAGTCATCTTGTGAGTTCTGCAGTTTTTCATTTGAGTGACAAATGAGTGACAAGCTAGAAGTCAAAACACCTTATCTCCAGACACCAGCTGGTACTCTGTCTGGACTCAACTGATGGCTTTTAGAAGTGTGTGAAGTCTGTATTAAGCATCTGAAAAGGCATGTGTTTGCCTTGTGTTAGTGTTTGAATCCTGTTGGATTTTAGTTCTTGCTGTGCCACATGTTTTCTGCGCCAAAATTTGCAAATCTGCAGACTAACTTATCTTCCTTTCCCCTCACTGTCTGCTATTGTCACTAATTAAAACATGTCATCCATCAGGAAGCTAATTCCCACTACTGTACAGAGGAGCAGTCTGAGGAAAGGGTATTTCTAGGAGATCAGGGCTGTGGCATGTGTTTATTCCTTGGAAGCTAGAGGTCTGGAGAGCTATCTTGGTTTTACTTTATCTTTTTTTTCTTTTATTAGGGACAATGGCTTGGATCAACTCCTCCTTAGAGGAAGAGGCTGTTTTCAAAACTAACCTTCTTGTAAACTACCAGAAAAAAGCATTGTTTCCCAAAAGTTTCTTTAAAAAGAATATTTTGAAAGTTTCTAGCCAATTGTCCCTATGCAGGGAGACATATGCATTCAGATACTCACACATGTGGAAGGAGATATGTCTGAAAAAATGAAGGGAGTGAAAGAATAGAAATGGATGTACTAGAGATAGCCCCTAAACTCTATTTTAGAGGTTCTCTGAGGGAGAAGTTAGAGGATCATCTGAGACAATAGAATATTGGTTATATATATGAATGCCTGTGATCAGGTCTCTCTTGCCAGATATCCATCTTGGACCTTAGAAAACGTTTTCCCCAAGGCCTTTAAATTAAACTAACATATTGCTTTGAATGTTTTTTTATTGCAACAGATCAACATGTTCAGAAAATATGTTGTAGTTTGGTGTATTTCAAAAAATCTTGATAAGTTTGAGTCATGAACTGACTCAATGGCACATAACAGATATCTTTACTCTAGAACTTTATAGAGAATTAGGGAGTGTGTGAGGAATATAATCTTTCCTTTTCTCACCCACTTCTACTGCAGGATTGCCTAAGTTTGGTGTAAGCCTGCTGCTCCTTGCAGTGCTCTGAAAGAGCTGGCAGATGGTGCTGCTTGCCTTTGACATGCAGCATATTTCATCATTGTACTGTTGGTACTGTCAAAACAGTCTGTTCATAAAAGTGTTGTGTGCTGGAGACTGGAGATCAAGAAAGAAGAAGAGTAAAACGAGTTGAATAGGAGTGAGTCTTACAGTCCTTATGGTTTTCATGGAAGCTAACAGAAATAAAATTAGTTGGAGCTACTGCATTAACATGACAATTTGCATTGTTTGCTAACATTAAAATTGGAAATCATATGTGTAAAATTAGACATAATGTGTCGTATTTTTTAATTGAGTACTCCTAAGTTAATGTAGCTCTCAACTCTAGGGTGAGAAGGGTTCATTCTGATAGTCGGGACTGTCCTGGGTTAAAACAAAGGTGCTTTGGCTTCCTCTATCTGAACTATCCCATACCTCTTAGACAAGCAGACAACTGCAGTTTAAAAATGAACAAAGGTCAAGAGCTGGGTCAGTATTAATTTATTCCATCTGAGGAAATGTTACATTAAATTTTGTGCACTGAATTTTACAATGCTTCTGTAGAAGAAAAAGCTCACACTGCCACATATTGCATCACATCACTGTAGGAAATAACGCTGCACCATTGTAGAAACAATATTATAAAGCTCAAAGGCAGATGTTATATGGAGGAAAAGGTTATTTCGTTTTCTTCCATCCTCATACCTGCATGACCTCAAACACTAAGACACATGTGTCCAAGTCACATGCCCACCATTCAAGTATCTGAGATGATTGAATTTATCAGGTGGGAAAGGTAGCCTGGTCCATATGCATTGTGACGGAAAAATGTACGAAGGACTCTGATTACTGAGTACTCATTGAATTTCCTTGTTTCTCTGTACTTTGATGACCATTTGATAGTTTTGGATAAGCGTTTTTGCACCCAGAGAAGCTGATGGTGACCTTGATCTCGTCTCACTATCCCATTGCATCTCACTCAGAGAACTTGCTCATGGTTGTCTCCTTATGAAGGGGTTTTAAGGATCCAACCCTGTTAGAATCACAGAATGGGGGAGGCTGGAGGGGACCTCTGAAGATTATCTAGTCCAATAACCCTGCTCAAAGCAGGGTTAATCAAAGCAGTGTGCTATAAGAGCATGCCAGGTTTGCTCTTTTTGTGGTTTTGAATATTTCCTAGAGTGAAGACTCCACAACTACCATTTTTGACAACCCCTTCAGGTAAAAAGTTTTTTATGTTTAAATGGAATTTCCTGTTCTTCATCTTCTTACCATCATCTTGTATGTCTTGGATCTTTGTTTTAGTCTTGATGTAGGATGTTCTTTATTTTAGGCACTCCTTTTTTAACCCAGCCTGGGTGTGAGACATGCAGAAACTGTTAGTAGATATGCTATGAACTTGATGATGAGCTAATCTAGGTGCCAACACATGCCATTCTTACACCCCACTTCTTCCATGCATTATGGTGCATCCCCATCCAGACATTTATCTTCTTTCTCTGCCGGGACTGATCCTAAAGTTTCTGCTCCAAATCTTGACATCATCAGTGTCATATAGGGACATTCGATTTAATGAGGCAAATGCTAGTGCAGAGTCACCAGGTATAACAGAAATGGATGTAGCGGAGTAAGACATTTTTCTTCTCATCCAGGTTAGAGAAATAAACTTAATTGCAGGCAACAGGGCAATATTTCAAATTAAACCCCATAAATTCTGTCTATGACATGGAAATAGGATCTTGAGTGTTAATTTAGGAGGTTGACAATGTGGTAATGAAGGGGAATGCAAGAACATGTCCTTGCTACATTGCTAAAGTTAGAACAAGTGGCTTCTTGAATGTTGAAGGACATTTGTTTAATGCGCAGGATCCTGTATGTATGCTAAGAGATTCAGGAGGAGGACTCTGAGTAGTCAAAGGTTCATGTATTTGGAGTGGTCAAATTTTGTCTGTATTTCTATGGTGAAATGTGAAGTTTTAGGACCACATCATTCTTTGTTGCTTATGAGAGTTACTTGGGGGAGATGTAAAGACTTTGCTGACCTTTTCCAATACTGATGGAAGCACAGTCTTGAAGGAAACTTACAGAACATTTCACTACTTGAGACCTGTGTGCCGCAGTTGCTCACAAAGTGCTGATTTTGTGTTTATTTGCACATATTCACCTTTGGGCTTCATAGAACTTTGCAGTTACTACACTGGGCTCTCAGGTGAGCAGCCACCAATATACTGTCCTTCAGCAGGGCAGAGGAGAAAAGGCTGACTGATTTTAGGTGTCAAAAGATCTACTGTGCTTGGGTTGGAGTGGCTCAGATGTCAAGCCTCCAGTACACCAAACAAAAGCCTGTTTTTAACAGCTCTTGCATTGCTAAAGCTTCTGAAATCACTCTGAGGGCAGCAATACAGTAGACAGATCGGATGGATTTAAAGGCCTGTCTTATACCATCCTCATTTCAAATTTATGTCCTTACCCTCTGGAGGTGCCTCATCAGAAGTAAACAGTATCATACCAGCTGGCCAGACAAGGCAGTGTGCTTAGTGAAAGGTCAGTGTGCAAGTACACATTATCAGGAGGCAAGGTGTAATTTGGGCAAGTATCACTATTTGTTAGAACCTGTGATCAAACCTCTGAGCCTATGCAGCTCTGGCGTTATACCCCAGCTCTTTGCTATCACAGTAACCTGCCCACGTTATTTAAGTTAAACCCCTCAAAACCCCCAAGGACTTTCTTTACTGTGCTGCATGTGAAAACAGTGACACCAACAGTGAACACAAAATCCAGAGTCTAGATTTCACAAAGGGGATTAATTTATGGCCAGTTTCATGTAATATTTTTAGCCTTAAACATGTAATGCCAGTTTTCCTCCTTTTACCACCAAATGGATCAAGTTCAATGCAATTACAGCGGAATGGTTAAGGATTGAATCTTTTGATTTCATTGCTTTGGGCTGTTGATATACTGCAGTTATACTGCTAGTGGTAAACTCAGCAAAACCTTTTTGGCCTTGAAGCCAATTGGCCTCATCTGGCCATTACCACACTATGGAGCTCTTCAGCTTCTGAAAAACGCTGTGTGTATATTGATTGATCCCTGGCTCGCATTAACTCCAAAAATGCCTGGTTTACAGTAACTCCAAAACTGTACCTGAGGCTTGTGTACGAAAGTGCTAGTTGGCCTTGGACAAAATTGTGCCATGGATTATTCTAATGATGTAGCCACTCTAGAAAATCCAGTGGCCAGGTCTATGCCTCTAGCTTAATTTATTAATACAAATAGAGGCTTACAGGTTTAAGCATAGTGTTTTTTCACAGGGGATATAGTTCATCCATGACTTCTAGATTCAGGAGACAAGACAAGAAAAGCAAAATTTCCATGTGACTTTTCCTTCCACAAAACCCAATAACTTTTTTGTGAGAACACTTAATCTGTATTTTTAAAGCCATTTGTTAGAGTGATTACAAAAGACCAGGGGACAAATGTGCAAAAGGAAGCATTTAGAATGGGAGCTGTCTGCTTGACTTCTATGTCAAACAGTTATGTAAACCATGACGAGATCTTAAGCTGCCTTTGTAGTTAAGAAAAAGAGATAACTGCTAATCTCACTTATGTTATTTCTGTCAGGAACTGTATCAAGAACCTGGTTGGTTGGATGACACATTGAGCCTTCAGGCAGATGAAATGTGAGCACATGGATTCTTGCCCATTATGGCTAATAGCAGCTCCTCCAGATACTTTGTCTTTGTGCATGTATGGGAAATTCACTTTTTTTTTTTTTTTTTTTAATAAGACACTGGAACAGGTTGCCCAGAGGCTCTGTGGATGCCCCATCCCTGGAAGTGCTCAAGGCCAGTTTGGATGGGGCTTTGAGCAACCTGGTCTAGTGAAAGGTTCCCTGCCCATGGCAGGGGCGTTGGAACTAGATCATCTTTAAGGTCCCTTCCAACCTGAATGATTCTATGATTTTGGTGGCTGTGAGGCATACTTGTGGCAACATCTATCCCTGCTTACTTCCTCAAGGGTGTTACAGGCACCACCAGAGCTTTGTGTGGCTGTTGCTTTTGCCTTTGTTTTACATAAGCCATGCATAGAGAGAGCTCCAAGTTGCTTTAGTAATCAGTGATTCATCTCCCCTAATTTGTGTCAGAAAATAATTAGCTTTGGTTTGCTGATCTGCATATCTCATTAATGCAGACTCTGAAGACAAGGAAATAAAGAGATGTCATTCAAAACCTCTTCCTCCTGTTCATGCTGTGAGGAACCAAGGAAGAGAGCTCTCCAGGTGGGGCAGGAGGGCAAAGGGAGATGGGTACAGGAGTCTTCATGGCAGCTTGGCTGCAACCACTCTCTCCATCCCTCTGCCCTGTTCTTACTTTCTGTTCCTCCTAAGACAGGTCAGTGCAAGTCTTGTAAGATGCTACAGGCTGAGGCTGCACCTGAAATAAGCCACCAAAAAGGGAGAATGAGTGGTTTCTAGTGGGGCAGAGGCTAAATCCTGACTCTTCACTGCTAAATTCCCTGAGGCCAAGCAGGAGGGCAGCACAGGAGAACTTCTTGTGGATAGAGAGGTCTCAAAATAACAAAGGCTATGAACTTGATGCACTGTTCTGTCAGAAAGGGAATAATTCCCCAATCTGAGCTTTTCCCTAAAAGGGAAAAACTTGTCTAGAGTTTGTACCAGGTAAACATACAGAAGTCACATTCTTGTGGAGGAGTTTTAAGATGATTTATATTTGAAGAAGTGGCATAAAAATGTATGCAGCTTGTGCTGCAAATGATGATAAGAAATCCTTAAAGTTGTGACTAAAATCCAGGATAGAGAAATTTAAATTGTTCCCTAGCAATAGTTGGGGGAATATTTTTCTAAAAATATGATACAGATGATTTTACAGTCCCCTGAAGAGTTACTGCAGGGGTTACGGAGAGAAAATTTAATCATAAAGCATGAACTAAAGATGTTTTAGTTCTGCATTAATTAAAAATTTCAGTGAAATGTCTGCTATGACGTTGCTATTGCATCAAGATATTTGGTACGTTCAATTTGTCTTTCTTGAAAACATCAAGTCATACAAATTGAAAAATCATTATAAAGACTATTTTAGGGATTTTCTTAGCAGTGGCCCAAGATCACCTCCACTCTCAATGCATAGCCAAATAACTTGCTGGAAGGTAGAGAACTCACAGTTATGAATATATCATCAAGATTCAGGGTATCCCTGTCAGCCGTTTATACCACCATGAGGAAATGACATCTCTTGGGCAAATGACTGAAACCTTTGAGTATAGAACCAACTTAATCTATATCTTGGGTATCAAAGATTTAAATCTTCAAAAGTCCCTTGTGGTTGCTACCAGAGATGCTTCAGCTTCACAGGCAGCTCAGTTTTCTATAACAGCTCCAGCAAGAGCTGGGACTCCCTCTGCGCATGCCAGAATAACCTTGTTTTCTACAGGGCTGTGCAGAGTTGTTTATCTCATACCCATGTCCTGACAAGACCCAGTAATTCTGCAGATTTCATAGATGCCTTATAGAGCTCAGTTTAACTAAAGCGATAAAACAGTATATGGGGAGCTTATTTATTCTGTTATCTTCTTTGACTGAGAAGCTTCAGACCCATGTCCGTGTATGGAAACTAAGCATTGAGCTACGTTGTTTTAGATGAAAAAGAGAGGATGTCGAACCCCTTCTGTTGAAGCTGTTCCTCCTTGTACAATGGGCTGGAAGATTCATCCATAAGTGGGCAGGATAAGCAGAGAGCAGCTTAGTGGGGGCAGGATAAGCAGACAGCAGCTTAGTGTGGGCAGGGAAGCTCTGGTTCCCATCCTGGAGAACAGGTAGTAGAACTGCTGTAGATGGGGGCTCAGTAAATTATTTGGTCTTGTATGGAAACAGCATCACAGGGTAATGCCTTTTGCCGCTGCATATGTGTGTCTTTGGGCACCTCATTCCCTCCAGGCATAAGTAAACATTTCATAACAGATGGAGATGTGTGCAGTCCTTGAAGTTACCAGGTGATGGCATGTGATGCTAGACTGTGATTTGTCTAACAGTAAAGCAGTTCAACAAAGCAATACAGTCTGTGAGAAGGTGTTGATCCTAAAAATTCCTAGATATCCTGAGAAAAGAGAGAAATAATACATATACCAGAATTTCCTGATCCTTAAGTCTGTTTTAGCACCTAAAGTTGAGAGAGAAACTTGGTATCAGGATTCTGTTAAAAAATAGCTATGACACTCCGGGAACATCAAAATCAAGAGTGCCAGGCCATGGACCGAGGACTGGGAACTTGACTGTCCACTGGAAAAGTCATTGACAGTTTTGGTCTCATTCAACTAGCACTCCCCCAAAGAACTCGTGAGAGGAACTGAGGAGGGATCCCAGGCTAGGGCTATTTCCCGTGGGCAGGTTACACATCACCATCCTTTCTTGGAGGTGGAGAGAGCATTTATCTGGCCTGCTCCTGACACCTGGCCTGATACTGTTTACAACATTAGTATGGATGTTACTTCTAGGTGTTTGTATCTATATACATTTAAATCACTGTCACTCTCAGCTCTGTGGTGAGAGACAGGTAGTTTTAAGATGTGATTCATGTCATCTTAACGCAGACATCTAAATAAATCAGATGAATCACAGCCTAAAACTTCTACATGCCATTGACTATGGCAGCACAGGTGACTGATTCGGATGGAGGACCACCTGCATTAGTCCAGACAAATTCCTCCCTGTTATGTGCACTTACCCAGTGGCCGCAGTGTTCAACTGTAAGCAGGGCCTCTGAGGCCAAGGAGAAAGACAGGATCATGGGTGGCAGGACATCCTCCTCTCTCTGTCATGACTGGGGCATTTGGAAGAGATTACTCAGGCCAGATTAATAGCCCAGCAAGGGGTCAGAGAGCCCAGCAAGGGGTCACCTCCAGGTGCCCGAGAGTCTGAGCCCCAGCCCCAAGTACACGTATTGGTATGAGAGCAGATGTGGGAAGAGATAAAAGAAAATAAACATAGGTGACCAAAAGACATGGTTCTTATGTCTATGAAAGTCCACACAATTATCACACAGCCAGAAGTCTCTTGCATACTCCCTGGGAACATGCAAGAAGATTTCTCTCCGAAGCTTGGACGCAACTTCATGGTTACTTTTCCAGAAACTGAGGGAAAGGATTTCGATGTGTGCCCCTTGAACAATTTGGTGATAAGAAATGTTGGATCCTAAGTTATATTATTTCTTCGCTAGCAGTAAATTTAATGGTACCTTTAACCCCACGTGTATAATACTAGTATTCCCTTTTGTCTTATTCCTGTGTAGTAATAGTCTGTTTTAAGTCTTATGTCAGTTAGTTTTGTGTCTACTAAATAAAAAATTCATTCTACAATAGACCGAATCAGCCATTATTAAAGAACTTGCAAATGAGAGTGGGTCTTGGGGTGCTGGCCACCTCAATAACCCAACTGCCTGCTGCCAGAGGCCTGGGCAAAAGGCAGGGACTTATTTAAACCCACATCATCCATTCATAACACCATGGTGTGAATGGAGCTGGAATCTCGTCTCTACTGCAGACAGGCACTGACAGCCATGAAGACATTCCTGCTCACTTCAAAATCCTTTTTAATCCTTTTTAATACCTTTGCTTGTATAGTCCTACTATCCAGTTTTCTTATCACTGACATCTTTTATTAATGTTTTTTCCAGACCTAATACATTAACACTGCTACTCCCAAATGTGGTCAGACTGGAACCAAACAGTGTTATTCCAAAGTAATTATATCTGAAAAACTGTGATAGTCTTTTGTGAAAAACACAATTGAATATCCCACTGTCTTGGACTTTGGAGACAATAAGTTACTTTCCAAGTTATTGGGCGGCATGGTAAAGTCAATCGCAAACTAACATGATCGGTCTATGATGAGATTAGCAGTGATGAGATTGGTTACAGCTTGAACTATGCCAGATGAAGGCAGCAGGCAACAAGGGGTGCAAATTTGAGTGCTTGGCAGAGGGAGATGTGGAACAAAAGCTGCAGGAAAGATTCTGGTAGGCACTGGGTTGAATTATTTTGCAGTGTGTTGCAGGAAAATATTAAAATATTGAAACAGACTAGGACAGCCTTCCTTGTTAGAGGAAATGAGTTAGAGGAATAGCTTAATTTGGGAATGCAGCATTCACAGCAAATCTTTCCGTAATTGGTAATTGAAGACAAATTCTTTTCTTTTTAGTTCTTTAACTGTCCTGACAAGATGAATGTTACCTTTTGGACAGGTTTATACTAAATTGCTAATGCTGATTAGACAGTCACAAAATCTAACAGAAATTAAGGCCTTGCAATAGTAATAAACTTCGAAATTTTCTGATGATAAAGGAGAGGGGCAGTAACCAGGGAAAATGCTGACAGTTCACAGAAGCTTTCAAAATCTCCCTTGTAGCCAAGTCTGAGAGGGTGATAGGAAGAAGTAAAGAACCAGCTTCTTGACATATTTGCAAGATCAAGAAATAGGAAGGTTTGGTTCTGAAGGCTGAGGCACAAACTTAAATGGCAGGTTAAGAGATGAGGAATTAGCAAAAAGAGCAATGCAGGAAAGCAGAAGGTTAATTAACAATATCTTTCAGAAAAGACTGTCTTCAAGTGCTCTTTTGGCCATTTTGGATCTTAAAATGAACTTGTGGGGCAAAGAAAAATGATAACCCTTAACTGTAGGGAGTGTTGAATTGCTGTGTGTTCACAACGGCAAAGCAAAGCAATGGTGGAGAGGGGCTTTTTAAAGCTACCTGTTAAACCCCCCAAATATTGTGAAACACAGATTAAATGTTGGTGCAATTCACTGGAGCTGAAAAATAAAGGAGAATCAAGGGGCATTCGTTCCTGTCAAAGGGCAGAAATACTAATCAAGGAGGCAGCCTAGAAAATAGTTGTGCAGACTGGAAACTCAGAATTCTTACATTGTGGGAGTCCAGAGTGCGGGGAATATTTCTCTGCCTGTTTTAAGGAGTTTTACCCCCCTGGAACACACTGGTTTTGACCTTTGTCCATGGAGAAAACTGCCAACTCTCCGGGAAGAATTTGAATGCACAGCGGTGTGAACTAGATGATAGAATATTATGTAAGATAGCACAGGGTGAAAATATAAAGGTGTTGGGTTTGTTAAAGTAGCAAATAGATAAAAAGCAAAAAACACCAAAATGGAGGATTGTTGTTGTTTTATAACCTTCTTCTTCTTCTTCTTACTACTCCATTTAATGCAGAAAAATTGTTTAAAGTGATTGGATAGAAAATTCCGCAGTTCCTGCGGACATATTAAAAACATTTGTTGAATACTGGTAGAAAAGTGAAAATATCTGTCGTTTCGAACACCGATTGGATTGTTTAGCTTTAAAAACGCCGTGTTATCTTGATTTCGGCGNAGCAAGGTCAACAGGTGGAATTCAAAACAGAATCCCACATTACATATTGAAAACTGTATTGATGCCTTAGGTTTCAACTTATATATTTTTCAAATTCTGTATTGCTTAGTGTGTAACTCTGAAGTTTCTTGTAGCTCGTTAGCTTCTCTCCTAAGCCAGACAGACACAACAAAGCTTCTCTGAGCTTGCTATTCAAGGACACTCAGACTGTCCTAGGCCCAAAGATGTAAACTAGGGCTGCAAGAGAGGTGGAAAAATTGAAGAAATTACATCATTAGCTAAAGTTGTAATTGGTGAATTTATGCTGATATGCAAATGGACCAAACCTATAAAAGTGTGAAGAACTCGTTACTTGTTGTCCATCTTGAGGTCCATTTTGGAAGTAGCCTCTGGCTCCCCAGGGTGTACCTTTGAAGGCCTTTCAAATAAATACCTACCGTTATTTTCTTACTCCTGTCTAGTCTCTGTTTCTAGGTAGCCACTCAAGGCATCAGTATCAATAAGTAATATCATCTTTATGTCATGAATGATAGATGTAAGGTGGCATGTACAGTGGCATATATCTCTGCTTAACTATCTGTCTAAAAGGTGGCTAAGTCAAAGCTAATTACCAGAGACACTCTTGTCGTCAGTGGACAAAACCAGGCTTTTCCAGAAGGGAGTTTCTCTCAGGCTGAGATGGGTCAAATTAATTGCCTTTTGCAGTTGCCTTTTGATTGTGAACTGACCATGGCTGAGCAGTTAACACACAGGCAACTAACTTTCCAACATCTACAATTACGTCATTTAAATCCTACTGCTTTTACTCTCGCATGGTTTCTCACAACTGGGATCATCTGTAATTGATTTCCTAAATGGTAGGAGACAGAGATGGATTTGAGAGGAAAGTAGTTGCCCTTTGTGTATTTTTAGATGCAAGGTGAAATTTGAATAAGCTTTCCTAGGAATCCTTTCAGTTAGGCCAAGGCAACAGCAGAATCTCAGAGAGATCACAAAATTTACCATTTCCCCAGTATCCACTACAGATTTTCAAAACCAGATAGAAAAACTGAGAAAGCCACAGAAAAAATCTTATCCATTGGATTCAGCTTGATTCAACTCTCACAGAAAAAAAATGGGCCATTATAATCTGCATTTTCTTGGGAAGAGTGACAAATGCAACCATTGCCTTCAGCTATTATCCTGTGTTCCACACAGGCAGCATTTACCTCAGCAATTTCATCATTCGTGGGGAGAAACACTGGCCTCAACATAACCATGAATAGGTAATTTCTAAATTACTAACTTGCTACCAGGACAGAGCTATTGGATATTGATCTGCGTTTCCAAGTGGATGAGTATGGCAGATAGGAGTTGCGTAGTTTTGCTTTGGAACCCAGCAAACAGAACAGTAAATCCTGTAATGTCTACACAAAGCGACTCCTTTGACCATGAGAAGAGTCAAACCTGAGTCACGCAGGGAGATTTTGTCCTGTAAAGATAATTGTCCCTTATCAAATAAAGCAGTACAAAGACAGCAATCGAAGCTACATCCTGTGGCAGTGCTTCTTGTTCAGGTGCAAAGTACACTTCTGTCCCTATTTGTGACAGTAACAAATGTGATATGACAATAATCGACGCTATTTCCAAGCAATGAGGCCCCAGTTAATAAGAAAAAGCAAGATAAAGCCACCAGTTATCTTTTGAGAAAATGACCACATGCTTGTTCAATTGGATATCATTAGGTTTCAATATGATTAGTAGATTATATTTTATCCTCTTTTGTTCATACTGTGTATTAGAATGATAGGCAAGTGCTTAATGAGAGACTGTGGTTAATAATTAGCAGTAGCATCTCTGCTAAATTTAATGTTTCATTTCTACTTCCTACTGTTTAATGAATTAGGCAATGAGCGATTTTTTTAATTGGAGCAAGCTTGACGTATACATGCGAGTTTCCTTTCCGCAGGTCCTTTGACAGTACTTGCTTTGATTAGCAACGTAATGACAGGCCCTGCTGTATGGAGGGGATTGTAATTTGTTATGGGGTTCTTTTTCAAGAGACTGAGCAACTGTGCCAGCACCTTGGGTTTGAATGCAGAAATTCGTGGGAAACCAGGACAGTGTAACTACAGCAAACACCAGAGACAGTTCCCAAACCAAGAACTAAATGGATTTTGGAGCTGCAAAAATCCCATGAACTAGTGTCCACTGAGGAATATCAGTAGAGGATTATGTGAGGGCTATGTTCCTTCTAGTAAATAAATAAATAAATAAATAGAGCACAACAGCCCAGTCATCTGTGAAGTTAAATTGTTAAAAAGTTTCCTGATCCAGTTTGACACTGGGAACATTGCAATGCCATTCCAGTTGTTTAAGTTGCCAGAGGTTGGTCTCCAGCATTATTTAACTTATTAATGCAGCCACAAAGTCCCTCATCCTCAATTCAGGGTTGCAGAGGGCAGCTGTTCCTGACCAGCTCTTCATCACAGTGGACAGCAGGAGAAAGAACTGGTCCATATCTCTTACAAGACTCGTTCCCATTCTGGGCTTTTGCTTGTTTTGGGGTATTCAGTTTTAAAAAACCTCCTCTTAGCCATGTGTCTGAAGTCTGGTCACCGTTGCATCCCTGCCTGTGCTCCAGCTGCATTTGCTGCCTGTGGTCACAGGCGGGGCTGTGGGTGTAGCTGCAGCCATTCCTCCTGTTTGCACCACTCCTCTTGCAGCGCTTGGTGTCCCTGGAGCAGGAGAAGCTGAACAGGGTCCTTGTCCACCTCCGAAGGCCACAAGTCATAGCCTGATGTACCAGTGCCAACTGTGTGCACTTCATGCTGTGCTGATACACAGGGTGATGCTCCGTGCTGCTCTGCACGGGGAGGAGCACATGTGCTACCTTGCTGCTCTGCTTGTGGGCAGCAGCCCTCGGGAGAAGCAGGGCAGGGGCTCTTTCAGCCATCCTGGCTAAATCCACCTGCGAACATGTCAGAGTCTCAAGCTCTGCTCAGACCTTTCTGCTGAGAGAGCTGCCAGTGCTCACTCTCACTGTGACAAAACTCCTACGCAACGGAAGAAAACCCAACATCCTCGATAAACATCTCCCAGTGTCTTTTAGAGGAGAAGAGTCTGCTTAATCAGTATTTAGAAAGTCTAGGGTCAGCCTAACACCAGTGGGCTTGGGTTATTTCTTCCTGGCATTTGAAGTTATGTTAATGCTCCACCATCACTTCCAGTGTTCAGGCTGGAAGCTCATCACCAGAATGGGTTCTCACCTCAAGCAGTACTTGGAAGGCTGATCAGCTACAGTTCTGGCACAACAATTACCTTAAACTGAATGGCTGAAAAATCAGTTCTGGGCCAAAGTCTTCCTTAGCAAGGGGCAAGACTTTAACAAGCATTTCAGTGCCCACCAAGGCAGATGGGTGCTGTGCAAGTTGTGTAGGAGCTGTTTGGTAGCAGGACTGAACTGACAATATCATATGCTTAGATGCTTTTGGAAGTCCCAATGAACATCTAAATACCTTCGCATTTACACAATCCACGCTCTTAAAAATATTGAAACTAACTGTCATACTGCGGGATAATTAAATCATGTCCTGGGTGTACAGTCCATTGTCTAACCCATTTATTTGGAGACTGCAGTGATCCTCTGTTACAGCAGCATGGAGAAGACATAGGTAATTAGCAAGGGTTTATTGCTGTTGAGCTGATGCAACAAATTCTGGGTACAAATAAGAGGAAATACTGCTAAATATTACTTACCTGTATTTCTTTTAATATGTATTTCTGTATAAGCATGTGGAATAACGACGGCCCAATTACTTTCCAGTCATTAAGACTGTGACTCTATTATTGTGTGCTTTGAATATGCTGTATAATCTGGCCATTTGAAACATGGAAGTGGAGCGAAGTCACTCTGGAATGTACTTTGTGGAGAGGAGGATGTCCAGAGGAAGTCTGTATGTCTAATTAAATTCAGGGAAACAATTTCCTTAGATATCTGGTCTTTTTGTTAGTTCAACAATTTATTTAGATCTAGTCAAATGAGATATACATTAAAGGATTTAATTAAATTAGCTAAAATGATCTGAAACTGAAGTTTTTTGATTAAAAAGGCTCAAATGAGTAATAGCTAAAAAAAGGGAAGAGTTAATGAAAACTGAAAATTTTCAATTTGTTTGCTGGAAAGAAGCCAAATTGAATTCTGAACAAAAGCAGACATTTTGCTTTTCCATATAAATATTTGTATAATGTTATTTGGAATTACAGTTTTATAATGAATCATAATGAGATAAAAAAATTTAGAATGCTCAAGATTAGAGGAATCAAGTAGTATTGTGAAAAAGGAGAAAGATGTATATTACAGCAGTTCACCTCTGACCAAAGTGAAACCTGCTTCTTCATTGTCAACCTCAGAAAATAAAACACAAACTCATATAGTTCAGATGAACACTTCTGCAAATGGAATCCTCTTTATTAAGTAAATCATAGTTTTATAGTTTTAGTCTCTTTATATTTAACTATCTGCACAAAATTACCTTTTAAAGCTGTAATGTAGATCAATTAAACATTATTCTGAGATCTTATTAACATTCCTAATACTTCTGCATACTAGATAGAAAAAAAATTACCTGTGATCATCAAGATAAAAATGTAGTTAAATTTAAATTTCTGTGGGTCAAACTAAGTACATGTTTTCTGTAAGAAACACACATGAAAAGTATAAAGTTTATTTACATGCCTGGGTATGAGCTATGACCTGTTCACTATTAACTTCCTTGCCCAGAAGTGCCTGAGCGCTGAACACTAATGGCAGGAAAGTCAATTGCCAGCACAAGCTGGAAAATTAAATGCTTTTTTTATAGGCTATGAAGGTGCACTCTTAGGGGCTTGCTACAGCATGTGAGCATACATATAAAGCATGCACATGCATACAGAGGGTTAAATATATTTTATTGAGTATGTTTTTTGTCCCAGTGCCTGTGCACTGTTAAATATCTGGTTGATCGATCTGTTTTCTTATTACTCCACAGAGGCTTTAATAATTAAATAGAACCTGACTTCCACACGTAGAGCTTCTACTTTCTAAAGCCATCTTAAAAATTTAGTGCCATTACAACTGCCAGAGCTTGTAGTTCCTGAGATTTATGGTTGCTCACAGAAACATTTTCTATTTTTCCTTTCTGCTTCTGCTATGTATAGCATTATATCTCCTGGTGTCAATTTTTAAAATAATTAACTAACACGAAAACCAAGATTCATCTGGCTGTTATTCTTCCTAGGGTGGCTCAAAAATGCAACCTCTTTTGTGTTTATCTCACTTCTTTGAAAGCACAAGGTTTTGCTCAGCTCCTAGGGCTCCTGCAGTCTATTCTTGTCAGGATGTCCCTCCACGAGACATTTCCAGGTTGCCGGTATGGAAGTCACTTACAGCAACCACAAACAACTCTTTGTGGTGTCGGCCAGAGCCTCTGTGGAGCTGGTGCCCTCTGTCTTGGATATAGGAGAAATTTCCTTCAGAAGTCCCTAGCTTCTTGAGCAAAAATGAACTTACCGAATGCTCTCTGTCTTGAGATTAATATAAAATTTAAGCACTACTTAAGTCCCTCTTAAGGTCACTGTTAAGAACCTGGGAAGTATTTGAGCATTAATCCTTTGCAGGGTTGGGAATTTCATCTCTGGTAAGATAAAGGGATTTGCAAATTGTGCTACCAAGCAGACAGCTGAACAGCAGCTTTAGAGATGAGGTGCTGTAAAGTAGTGTGCTTTTGTCCTACTATTTTCTCTCATTTTCACCCTTCAGCAAACAAAGTTGGCTTGTTTTCAATTTAAATTTTTGAATCAGTGTCTAGAGTTCATCTTGCAGTGAGAATTTCATGATACTGGCTGACCTGGTAAGAAAATGACAGGTGAAATTTTATCAGTGACTGCAAGTCAGGAAGGCACAAGGCAGGAAATGGCCCTAGCTAAACACAAACACATGACTTAGCTCTCAAGGAAGAGCTGATATTCAAGTTTAAAGGTAAAGAGAACGTTAGGAATTACTAAGGAAAAAAAAAACCTGACAACAAAATACATAATCATTTAGGTGCTGTAGAAATCAGTCTCCACAACTCCAATACTGGCTGCACCCAGTGTTACCCGATGGAATCAAATATTCCCTTTATCTCAGAAGATAAAGCAGAAGGAGAGAACAGAAAGCTGTGAAAGAAGGCAGGTGAGAGGTATGCTACAAAAAGTAGCGGTCCTGTGACTTTGTCAGATGCAATGCACAGAAATGTCTTCCTACAGCACAGTCAAGAGTTGTGGAACTCATTTCTACAGGACATCATGGTCACAGCAGGTGAAAATGGGTTCAGAAAGGGATTGTAACTATTAGTAGAGGCCAGGTCCATCAGAAACTATTAAATGTAGTTGTATGGATGTAGCCTCTGGCTCAGGAAGTCCATAAACACCTGCCTGACAGATTCTGTGAGAATAGCAAATGTATACAGCCCTAAATCCTGTCCACCCTCTCCTTTCTCGAGACATATTGCAGGATGACAGGGACATCTGACCCAGGCAGTTCTCTCATTTTTGAGTATTTAAATGTGATTAGCTTTCCTTCTTTCTAAATAATTTTCTTTCTTCAGGTTGGGAAATTCCACTTAATTCCCTGGCTTTATATAGTTTGTAGGCACAGAGCAATGCTTTGCAAGCTTTGCACAAGCTTTCTGTATCTGGAGGCAAATGGCTGCTTAAGTGGTTTAGGTGTCATTGAGTCATGTGCTTTTCCAGACACACAAAATGAACATATATATTTAAAAATCTGTGGGGCAGAAAAGAGACTTCAGAAATGGAGTATTAAAATTCAGGTGACTGGATGCACTTTATATGATGAGTTTGTTTGGTTTTTTATTTAGAAAGTATTAGAAATACACAACTTCAAAGGAATGCACGGACTACGCAGGGGTTATTAAATAATGCAAGCTGTCCCACTTCCTGGTAGAGTGCCAAGGGGGAGACAGTTGAATGTAAAAGGTTTAAAGGGAAATAAATGCCTTTTCTTTCTGCAGCATTTTTTTCCTGCAGTTAATGTTGCTGCCATAGAAAGAAACCTTTATTTATGGGGATAAGATATAAACTGAGACAAATGGAGAAATACAAGTGTTTTTTCTCAAATTTCAGCTTCCTAATACCAAAAAAAAAAAAATCACGTGAAGCCTCATAATTATATCTTACCTGCAAAGTCCAAGTTTTGAATTTTCCCAATCACAAGGTTCCCCTGGAAGACCCAATGGATGCCTCAGGGTTACTAAGGTAAGGAGGGTGCAGAAAGCCGTTCTTTTCCCATATAACTTTTAGAGATTGTTGGATGCATTGACTGCTGTCACCACTTTTGGCAACCTTAGTTGCCATTGCTATTGGGGCTATAGCAGCTGTACAATGGTGGGGACTGGAAGGGACATGGGAGGAGTTAGGAAGAAAAATGGATATCAAGTGAAGCAGAGGGTCTGACTGCATTGTCAGTAAAGGGTAAATATTGATTTGGGTGTTGGAAAGCAGCCTGTATTTAATGAAATAGTGTTTTCTTCCCTGGAAAAATAAAGGATTCTTGAAAATAATAAGGGGAGGCATTTATGCGCCTACTGGAACTGCAGTATGTTGTCTGCTCTTAGGAAAAAGAAATAAATTGGTAATTACAGACAGAAATGTCACAGTTCCATTTAGTTATGTTCTCCATACCTTGTGCAAAGCTAGTCTGTAGGTAGGTAAGCCTTTTCTCTCTGACTCTTGCCAAGCACAGCCTGCACAACTCTAAAACATGCTTCTAATTTCCCTCAGCCTTCCATGCCATGCAAGATGATTTTGAGCAGCATTTGGGGGTGATCCCAACAGCCCCCCTCAGCCAGAGCAGTGCCGAGTTGCATTTCAGTGTATTGGTCTCATAAAAATGCTGCCTTTCTTGTGGGAGCATTCAAGGAAACATAACCCTGGCGTTTCTCAAATGTCAAATAAGGTAAGTCGTTATCTGGCACACAGATAATGCCAGTAATTACACAGTAGTTACATACTTTAAACATTACTGGAAGAAGAAGAATTGTTGGGGCATAAGAGAGCCCATCTTTTTAAAGTTCTGCTCAAGGCAGCAGTACTATGCCACGTAACACATCTTTGTTTAGTTCACTGACTATTAGACAAATGCTTTAGAAAATAGTGCAATTAGAGATCCAAACAATAAAATCAGAGTAAATAATGGAAGGGTAGGACTGGGGAGAGAGGGAAAAAATAGCATTATATCACCACACACCCAGTGGGTTTGTGCAGTGGTGTTTGTCTCTGTCTCTACCTTTGCTCTCCCTGCAACATTGTGGGGTATGGCTGTCCATTACAGCTTGTCCTTTATAGCTTGTCCAGGGTTGTCCATGGGCTCCTAGTTCCTGGAGAGAGGAGGTGGCAGGGAGATGCAAAGTGGCTGCCCTGGCGGGTTAGAGAGGAGAGCTGGTCCCAGCAGGACAGGTGGTGTGGAGAGGCCCTTCCTATGGATGGGCCTCCACTCTTGATCCTCCCTGACTGCAATCCCCTCCCTCTTTCCTCCCAGACCCCTCTGGCCACCCTGTGGTCCTGTCACTTGCCTACAGTCCTGGTTTGCTACCATTCTTGGGCAAGTGCCCTCTGAGAGAGAGTGACTCACAGCAGACCATGATAATTCCAAACATTTTTATTCAAATAACTGCTACTTATCTATCCAAAGATACAAAGCAGGAAAAGAGGTTAAATATCTAAAAGGCTGCTCATTTAAGTCTTCATTATGTAGTTTTTCTCATGAAATGTGGATGTACCTGACAGCCTCAGACCGACCCCTCAAGCTCAAGATCTCACAGGCTTGGCTGTGAGAGCAGTTCCTTGGCAACTTAATTAAAAACCAAAACCTTTTGCTGTGGAGGAAGCTTGTGATCTTCTTCTGCCTTAGGAAAATGAGTTGTTTAATTATAGCTGGCAGCTGAAAATAGTATCTTTCTAACCAATGGTTAGAATGGGTTGCTGTTCCCTGCCTCAGAAAGTCTTATTTAGAGATGTCTTATACCTGTCTGGTTTTTTCCACTTCTATTCCTGGGCAGGCTTTAGAGCCAGCCATGTGGTAGGATGACACATGAAGCAGGTAAACCACACGGTGTATAGGTCTCCTCTGTTTTCACAGATACATAGAATCAGAAGACCAGATTTTTTTCTTTGGATTTAAGTAAATGGTTTCTGTTCAAAGCAAATGTGAGGGCAAGAAGTTTGCTCCAAGACATGAGGCCGGATGTACCAATCCCTGCAGAGCTGTGCAAGTGGAGAAATGACAGAGGTACTTCTCCCCCATCCTTGCGTGAAAACTTGGTAGAATCCCTCTGGCAGCACTCGTAGGCTGCCAGGCCTTTCCCTGGCCACCCTTTCAGTTACACCAAACTCCTTGTGGGAGCTGCTGTGGCTGAGGTGGGACTGATGGCAAACACTCCTTTGAGAGCTGATAGTGGTTTCTGTGAAGGGTTTTACAGCATATTACAGAGTTTTATTAGATTTTCCCATAAATGGGATGTCCCCAAAAGGCATATAAGTGCATTAGCTGCATCCCAAGTGATCTAGGAACATATGTACCTCTAGCCACTGAAATGAAACATGTCTCTCCCAAGGAATGTAGGAAAGGGGCTTTCCTATATTGTAAGACAACATTATGTTCTGGCTGTGGTGACTCTCAAGGATAGCTTCTGAAGCTTCCAAGAAAGTGAGAGGAGAGATGAACCACTCCAACGAAGCTCTCCACACCTAATTGCCACTGTGCAGGGCTTTAGACAGCTGCTACCACTTGGTGTGCAATTTCCAACAGTGATCTGCTGTACACATCATGCACGTTGTGCAATCTGCCTGAGTATCAGCACAGACAGTGCCATTTACTCTGAGCCTGGAAGTGTTTTGTCTAACCTAGTAGTAGGTTTTGGCATTCTTAGTTAAGCTCATGTGCAGTGAGTTTTTGTAGTGCTTCAGGAGCAAATTATTTTGGTGGCAACATCTTGTTGGACAGCCAAGGTGCCTGCAGAAGCTTACAGAACTGTGATTGAGCTGCTGAGATACCTGGGGTTTCAGGCCAGCAGAAAGACATTTATAGACAATAAAACGGTTTTAATGTCTCAGATGTTGCTCTTATTGTGTGATAAAATCATAAAATGTTAAGGGGTTGGAATGGACCTTAAAGATCATCTAGTGCCAGCCTCCCCTGACACAGGCAGGGACAACTCCCACTAGAACAGGTTGCGGAAGGCCTTGTCCAGCCTGGCTTTGAATTGGAATATTGGCCAGAGTTGGAATATTGACAGTCTACCTGGGCAGCCTGCTCCAGTGTCTAACCACTCTCATGGTAAAGAATCTCTTCCAATATATATGCATTAAAAAATCCCGTAAGTGCTCAAAGCTTTCAAATGAAATTGATATCAAATGTTTTACAAGTTGGTCCACTCTAAATAAAATGCATCACTAAACAGTGATATGTGGTACGTTCTTTGTTTTGTATCATGTTTTGCTGTCTCCTTTCCTGCTTTACTATTCTTTCAGAATATCTGCCAAAGAATTCACTGAGCACTTAACACCATATGCTTTCCCAGTTCTCTGAGTTGTAGAAGATGAATGTCTATAAGTTATTTGTGTTTAACCACTCCATTTATTTCACTGATTAAACTGGACTATTTTGATTTGGCACAGAAATACTAAAGGAAGATTTCGTTTAAGAGACTGAGATCTTTGTAGTCAGTTTCCACAGCAAAGCATGTTATTAAGACACTAAATTAAATAGAGACTTCGAAATCTCAGCTTTTCTTATTACACTGCTTTCTGTAATGGCTCCATTGAAGAAAATGGAAACATTCCTATTAAAGCAGAGGGACTTGGGCTAGGACATGAGTTGTGGGCATCATCATAGAAGTCAAGAAGAGAAATGTGTCCTTGCAGCCCAGAAAACCAACCATGTCCTGGGCTGCACCAAAAGCATTGGGCAGCAGGGCAAGGGAGAGGGTTCTGTCCCTCTGCTCTGCTCTGGTGAGACCCCACCTGGAGTGCTGCATCCAGCTCTGGGGCCACCGATATAAGGAGGACATGGACCTGTTGAAGTGGGTCCAAAGGAGGCCATGAAGATGATCAAAGGACTGGAGCGCCTTTCCCATGGAGACAGGCTGAGAGAGTTGGGGTTGTTCAACCTAGAGAACAGTAGGTTCTGGGGACACTTTAGAGCACTTTCCAGTACCTGGAAGGCCTAGAAAAAAGCTGGAGGTAAGATAAGGGGGAATAAAGTGACATATCTAGATTATATATTAAGAAAAAAATATTTACTATGAGGGTGGTGAAGCACTGGAAGAGGTTGCCCAGGAGAAGGTGTTGATGTCCCATCCCTGAAAGTGTTCAAGACTAGGTCCAACAGAGCTTTGAGCAGCCTGGTCTAGTAGAAGGTGTCCCTGCCCATGGCAGAGAGCTTGGAACTAGATGATCTTTAAAGTCCTGTCCAACCCAAATTATTCTGTGAGTCTGTGATCACAGAAGTCATAACATTTCATGATACAAATTAAGGATGAGAGCAGAATTCAGTCCTTACAGGGTAACTTTTACTTAATAAAAGTAGCATGAACACTGTGGTAGGATTTTTTCACTATCCCTATATTCCTTTGCGAAATATTTTCCATTTGTGGCTGTATGTGAAAGCACTCCTGGAAATCAGAGGGTTGAGAGAATATTTAGATTCAAGATTTCTGCAGACCTTGGCTCCCAGGCTGCCACTTCAATTCCTGCCAAATAGCCCCTCATTCACACCCCAGGGAAACATCTTTTGAATATTCAGACTTTTTGCTCAGCAAAATAAATTTAGCTTTCCTAAGGACAAATAGAGTCTGTAAATTGAGCCTGTCTGGATCTGAAACAATGATTATGTGGTAAATCTAAATGCTCCCAACAAAACCGCATCCATCATTAGCTGGAACTAATGTAGTGGACTTGATTCAAGCCCCTTATAAACTCTTGTTAAAATCAGCTGGCTCTAATGCCACT
This sequence comes from Gymnorhina tibicen, assembly GCA_013399875.1. NCBI lineage: Eukaryota > Metazoa > Chordata > Aves > Passeriformes > Artamidae > Gymnorhina > Gymnorhina tibicen. The sequence goes on from VXAZ01000589.1 coordinate 31,595, forward strand.
TGCATAGACAAAACCTGAAACCTCATTTAGTATCTAATAATATTAAGAATACTTGTTTTGGGGGGATCCAATACAGCATAAAGGGAAGGAGAAGTGAGGTATACTCAAAATATTTCCACTGGTCTGTCTGGTAACAGTAATGGCAAAGCTGACTCATGAAGTAAGAGACAAGAAACTCAAATCACATATGTGATTGCCCTTTATTGCACAGTCTGAGTAAGAGCCTTTTCCTGCTGCTTAGTCCCAATGTCTACACTCACTTTTTAAATACGGATAATTGCATGAGGCAGATTCTCCCCCACGCCATGACTGGTAGTCTAGACTCAATTCATCAGGAGTACAAAGATGAATGAGATGCATTCAAGTTGCTGCAGCTTAGAGAAACATCTTCTATGGTTAAAATGAGGATGTCTGCTTTTGGGGAGATTGTTCTGAGATAGCACAGATGCAGTTGTGACACTGATCAGGTATTTTGTTCAGAGTTCACACATAACCATTAATTATACACGAATACTCTAAAAACTGGATCTGTACTGGGAAGTATATCAGCCTTGAAGGTTTTTAACTATCCTAAGGGTTTATGGAAGGATGGATAATGTTATCACTGTAGCAAGAATGTCATGGTTACAATACTTCTGTTAGCAAAGATATCATAGCAGAACAACAACAACAGACCTTTCAATCTGCCACAGCCTCAAATTCATTTTCCTTATCTCAGCTTCTATGCCACAGCCATCACCACAGTGCTTTGGTACCTATGCAAAGAATATTATGCACTGACCAGTAACTACTAGAAGTTCAGCAAAAGCCTAACCCAAGCAAAAAAAAATCAACAGTATGCCTTCCTTAAATTTTCTATATTTTAAAATTTCCTTGAGAATGCACAAAAATATTTAAAATCTACTCTTCATTTTCATTTTTCCCTGCCCTTGGGGAATGCTGCCATATGAGATTTTTGTCCCTAAACTGAATACGAAAATCTCAGTAGCTAGTTTTGATCATTTGTGGAGAGTCCCTGTGTTCAGTGGCTTCTCACAGTACAGAAAGATGACTCCAAAACCATTATTTCACCATAAACTCATTTCAGAGTAAAGAATAGGGTAACTGCTACAGATTTGATGAGGCTCACACTGAAAATATGAAGTGAACATGATGGTCTTACATTCTATATTTTGGATTTTTTGCAACTTTCTAAACCAGTAAATGATCCCTTACCAGAGCAGTTCTTAGTAGTTTTGTACCAAAACCTCTGCTGAACATGAAAATTTCACACGTGCACACTGGATATTGACTACCTACATTACAGAAGGCTACCTTTAGACTATTCAATTAAGGAGCCACAGGCCCTTAAGCCTGGACATTTATGGGTTTGCAGAGAAAAACATGGTGTGATTTAATCCCAGAGCAACTAGAACTCTCCCAAAGGATTCCTGGGCATGGTCCAAAAAGTGCCATGAGCCAGAGACTTCTCCCAGTGACAACTGGGATGTGGTCACACATATTTGTTTTTGATAATAAGGATGCCAGCCAACTGTATCTGTGGCCTTAGGGGTAGAAGAGGGGCTCTGGCATTGTTTAGTTCATTAGTATAGAAGACAGCCATGAAACAGCACTCGGTAGTGTATCACAGTTGGCAGGCTGTCCTGGTTAAAAGGATCTTAATGTTTTTGGCCTGTCGTCCAAGAGCATCTCATTTAGGGGGTGGCTCTACAGTGTGGGCTCGAGGGCTAACAGCAGTTGTGACCTATGGTAGATACGATGTGACTGTTCCCACTAACAGAACTCAGTATCCTCATCTGCAGAAAGCCATGATGAGGAGTGTTCCTTATGTCAGGTGTCCTGTTGGAATGAAGAGGCACTGGGAAATGTGGTATCTGTGACCCTGAGGACCAGGGATTCACAGTGGTGGTGCTGGACAGTGCTGCACAGCACTGGCTCAACCCATTTCCCCTGGGATAAACAAGAACAGCAGGAAATGTCCTTCCTTTTCCCAGCTCCTTCTGTATGTCACCCAAAGCAAAAAAGTTCCCTTGGTCCCTCTGAAATCAATCTCATCTTAACAGTTCCCAGCTGCCCATTTTTTTTGCAGGGTTTCAACCTCCAGTTCATCTGAGCACGTCTGAAAGATAATAAGGAAGTGTTAAATACTTCTCTGCTTGCCTCCAAGTTACTCTTAGCTGGATCTTTGTGAACTCTGTGGGGACATGGCTGGCAATGTTCACGCTTGTCTCCAGCCTGAGGAGATCGCAGCCAGCAGTGCTGGAGCTGGTGCAGCAGGCAGGCTCATGTTTTTATCCTGTCAATATAGCAGCCAGTGCTGGCTGTGCTTGATTGATTTTAAGCACAGCAAATTACTGTGCATTTTTAATGATGCTGCTTCTCTTTCTGAGAGGTAATAAATCATCTTTTGAAAAGGGTAGAATAGTTTGCTTTCTGATACTGCTGAGATTCAGAAACCTGTGGTAGTACAAATGTACAGGGGGAAATTGCATCTTACCCACCTGTGGTGCTTGTGTCCTTAAACTGAATGGCTGGGTAGGAGCAGCTGAGACTTTATAATAAGTATGAGCAAACTTCATATTTTAAGACACAATAATGAGAAAAAATAGTAATAATTATTAGAGTCCCACATCTCATTAATTACTGTCTCTGATAACTTCTGTGGAGTTAAAGAGAAAGAACTCAAAATCCTGGGAGCATTTTTTTTCTACAGTACTAGATTTCCTCCTGAAAAAAAATTGTAGAAATGAATAAAATTACTTATAGATGGGAACTTGAGTTTGGAAACATAGTGTGTAAAGAGTCTGTATGTGGGGAATTTAGAGGAAAAAACCCTGAGTCTTCATAGAGTTTCTTTAATGTTAACTGTCTTTCCCTGGTTTTCCTGCATTCTGGCATTGCAGCCACTCTGGATAGCTGCGGCCCTCAGGTTCTCTACTTGCACACAGCTCATTTCTTTCCCCATGCCAGAGCAGGGCCGAGGAGGGAAGACAGGGGTGCTTGGAGTTGTTTGCCCATTCCCTGCTCTTCCTATGCAGAGGAGAACTTGGTCCTTAGCACCACCAGCAGAATGTGGTTTCCATTAGCAGATCTGTGACACTGCCACTGGGATGAATGATAGCTCATGAGGGCTGAGGGGAAGAGGAAGATGACAGGGTAATAAGGCAAAGTAATTATTTGCTGCTTCACTGTGAGAAGTTCAGGTCTTTTTATGTTCTCCTTACCAAGTGAGCAAATCAAAGGTTCTTGTCTCCAACTCACTGAACCCCATGTTAAAGCATTATCTTTTATCTTAACCATGTCTCCATAGTCGGTGTTTATAGGTATTTCAGGTTTTGGCACCTGCCTGTTTTGGTTTCTTATCACTCATTGCAACATGATTTCTCTCTTCCACCACTCTCTGCACACAGATCCTTTCTGAAGGCCCTGTCTCTTGAGATACTCATTGGAAGTTTGCCTACAGACCATTCCATGCCCAGGAGAGGACCAGTGAGTAGGTGCTGTGTCAGGGCAGCATTGTGGCTCCCCTTTCCCCTGTGCATTCTCTGTTCAGGCATCAGCCTTCACAAGGGGGGTCCTCCTGAGGACAGGTGTCCTGCAACCTTTGGCCGTGTTTGAAGAACCTCTGGCTCAGCTCTCCAGGGTGTGAAATGGGGTGGTGGGCAACCGCCTGCATGCAGCCACTTTCTGAGGAAGAAATAATGCTGTGGGAATGAGGGAGATGCCCCTGCCTTGTGCATCAGTGGATTGTCTGCATCTTTTACATCTGAGAATTAGCAGCTTCTCCTGATTTTGACATCCTCACAGTTTTCCCCTGCCTTTTTCTGGGATACTTGTCATCATGTGCTCGTTCACTAGCCCATACTGCAGGTTCTCAGCTTAAGGTTTTCATATCTATACTTCCCAAATTCTAGAGGAACAGCTTAGAAGGAGCCTCCTGATGGAAAGGGCACCACATGGTGGTCAACGACAAAAGCTACCAGGAGGTCTCTGCAGCCCAAACTCATGAAGCTCAGTAGGAGGAGGGACGAAGGAGACTTGCTCCTTTGAGGAAGCTTAAAATGACATTCCTTAAAATGGCATGCATTAGAAGACAATGAATTTTATCAGTGAGAGAATGGCTTGCCTTAGAGATTATGACCTTCTCTCTTGCTCCAGAACCACTGAATAGGGAACTGGCAGCAGCTGTTTAACTTGAGCATTGCTTTCTTTGAAGAAGTGCTGTGGCTTTACATTGGAGTCCTAAGACCCAGGAAAGTTGTAAGCTGTGGGGCAAACTTAGAATTTAAAGCTTAAAACTTTAAGTGTCCAGACTTGGGTGAGGATGACTCCATCCCAGTATGATGGAGAGTCTCTGATCTCCTGTGCAGTCAGCTTGGGCACCAAGCTCCAAATCACACAACCATGAGTGGCTGCAATGTGCAGCTGGTCCATGTGCTGCTGCAAAGGTCCAGTTCTGCTGTTATCTACACCAGCAAGCACTTCAATGGGGATAACCCACTAAAACAAGCACAGTCATCTGCCAGTGCAGCCAAGAATAGACCCTGAGCCTCTGTCCAAAGGAAATGGAGCAGAGAGACCCTAAACCTCCTCATCAGGAAGGGACCTGAGCCTCTTATTCTGCTCACGGCTTAGTAATCCTTCAGATTTTGTCTTTTAATGAACTAATCTCAGTATCTCATCACAAATCACCAAACCAAGTCCTAAGAAAAATGATATCAGCAGTTTGGCGTGAATTTCTGATGCATTTTGCCATTTCTTTAACAATTACAGCTCTATTTAGAATGGAGAGGATTATATTGCTATGCAGTTTTAGAATGATAAATTGCAGGATATTGAAAGATTCTTCACTGAATGCAAGCAATAGAGAACTTAATTATTTCTCAGAGTGTCACTGTAGTATTATGGAACAATTTGAAATTCAACTTGCCTGGCTAGATTTATTTTAAGTCTGACATTTTCAGCCCTAGCTTTCACTTTCTGGGTCTCTTTTTCACTCTGACAACACATCAATCTATTTTCTAACAGTTCTAAGATTAAAATAATCTCTCTTAATCTGAATTTTTTTCTCCCTTTTTTTATATTGGGAAAAAATATTTATCTGCAAATCCAGCATGGTACAGGAAATATGTTTATATAGGAGACCTTAGGAATTCAGACCAGCAGCATCTGAAATCTACACATCTTTCTTGTCATAGCTAAAGCTACCTCAGAATTCTCAAACAACAATCTTACAATGTAAAATGATGTTTAATTGAAACAATGTTTTATGGGAAAAAATTGGCTGCATTAGTGCCAGAGACCCCTTTCCCAGGGACAGGCCACAGTCTTCTGCAGTCAGTATCTTCTATGGCTGTGGAGCTCCAGCCAAGGCTTGTGCCATCAAAGCTGAGCGTGACATGAAAACACCTGAGGAAGGACTTACACCCGCATCAGTCTGAATGGCTCACATCTGTTACTGGATACAGCTCCATTCTCTGTGTCCTGTCCAAAACCATCTGAGTGGACTTTATCTCATCCAGCCTTGTTCCAATATCAGTGTACAACAGTCATTCCGGATATGTTGGTGGAGAGAAGCAAGCGTCTCCAGAGATTGATCATCCAAAGCTGCAGGGCTGGGTTTCTCCTCACAAGTGCTGGTTCTTGCCACTGACTAAAGATGATGAGCTGAAATTTCAGCACAGACAAAAATCCCTAGGATTTGAGTGGCTGCATTAAGGGATGTCTGGTTTTCGCACAGTCCACATCTGTGAAGTGATGTCACTCCCAAAAGAATTTGTGAAGAACTAGAAGGTTTCAGAAATCTGACTTACAGCATGATCACACAGATTTTGGGTCACTGTAAACAAAGAGGCCAGCTCTGATGGAAGGAGTGAGCACAGCTCCATGGCAGGGGTTTGAGTAGGACTTTCTTGAACGGGCTCTTTCACTGAAGGGCTCATCATATGCCACTGTGTCCTTGAGGGAGAGGTTCTGATACAGAAAATCTTTAGGCATTTGTGCAACTTTGAGCATATAATTCAGGTATGCAACACTTGTCCTCTGCATCAAGCACAGCTGGTGCCAGTCAGTAGCGCTGGCAGCAGCCAGGCACATAAATGACACTGTAATGTTGTGCCCTGTGGGAGACCACCATGGATGGAGACGCAGCTGAGCGTTCTCTGCCTGATCTGCCAACAAAGCACTTCACTTCTCCCTGCTGCATGTAGTCTTTCAGGGAATCCTGCAACCTCCCATTAGGCTTGAGGAAGACAAAAAACTACAGTTGCGACTGATCAGACATCTTGTTCTGAGGGGGTGACACAGGAACATAACGTTCACAGTCCTTAAAAATCTGTAACTTTGCAAAGTGGCTTGAGGAGATTTCAATGCCACTTTAATAAAGGGAAATATCTGCTGAGATTTAAATCACCTCTGAGAGAGGAATACGAAATACAAAATACACACATTAAAAATAAAGAAATAATTTATCTTCAAGGCTCCATAACAGGAACAAAATATCATTGTCAGGCTTGCAAGTTGTTAGCTGTTGTATCCTAAGTTCTGTATTTTGGTTCATTAGATCTCATTCTTCTTCCCTTGTAATAAAAGTCCAAGGCAGTTCTCCATGCCCTGTGACTGTAGCAAGCACAACCCGGGAGAGACAACAGCCCTGAGGGAGTGTGGGAGGGTAGTCCATGTGTTGGTGGTCAGTCTTGCAGATGGAGCAGGTCACATGCACAAGGCTGCTTTGGGACAAAACCATGCCCCATGTCCCCATGCTGGAGGAGAATGGGATGCCCTACACCAGCACTGCTGCCAGCCCCACATGAAGGCTTGTGCCCATGGTGCAGTGGAGGCAGCTCAAGGCATTTGTGTGACTCAGCTCTTCTCTGGCCCTGGGTGCTGTCATCTCCTGCCTTTTAATTGCTGGTGAGAGTTTCCAGATGTACCTGAAGACATGAGCTGCATTTTCTTCTACAGGTGCTGAACTAACTCTGGATTTAACTGCTTCCAGTAAAGAAGCTACAGCAGGAGGTTTTGGCCAGTTTGACTCCCTAAAAAAGCCAGGGTTTATTGATCATTTCCAACCTTACCACTGTTGTCATGCTTCTGTGCAACAGTGGCAAGAAAATTTATGCCTGCTCTTCCTTAACAATGAACACAGTGTCTTCATAATAAAAGCAAATGGGATTTCTCTCTCCTAGCCAACCACTTCTCTGCTGCACCAGATCCAGCTTCTCCCTTTGATTTTTGCAGCCCCTACCTCTGGTTTCCTCCCATAGATGTAGAGAGATAGGATCTACTGCTTCTGTCCTCTTACTCTTCCTCCTGGTTACAGACACGTCTATGCTGGTTTCTGCTAGGATAGAATTAATTGTCTTTGCAGTGGCTGGTATGGGGCTGAGTTTTGGATTTGTGCTGAACACAGGGCTGGGAATATAGAGATGTTTTTGGTTTTGCTGAGCAGGGCTTGCACAGAGGCAAGGCCTTTTCTGCTTTTCTTACTGCCACACTGGTGAGGAAGTTGGGGGGGCATGGGAGGTTGCGAGGAGACACAGCTGGGACAGGTGACCCAAACTGACCACAGGGAGATTCCATACCATATGACATCATGCTCAGTATATAAAGTAGGGGGAAGAAGGAGGAAGGGGGGATGTTTGGAGTGGTGGAGTTTGTCTTCCCAAGTCACTGTTATGTGTGATGGGGACCTTGCTGTCCAGGAGGTGGCTGTACACCTGCCAGACCTTGGGAAACAGTATTTTAATTCACTGTTTTTCCTTTGCTTGTGTGTGTGGCTTTTACTTTCCTTATTAAAGTGCCTTTATCTCAACCCACGAGTTCTCCAGCTTTTACCCTTCTGATTCTCTCCCTGGCCCTGCTTCTGGGGGAGTGAGTGAGTGAGTGAGTGGCTGCTTGGGGCTTGGCTGCTGGCTGGGGTTGAAGCATGACAAGGCTCATTTCTTCTGCATGCACCCTGTGAGTCACCAATGATCAGATCCTCTTTGAAGCGGAGAGCAACTGGAGTTAGCTGGCTTCAGGCTCTGGCAGCCCTTCCACTTCTGACACCAGCAAATTGCACTATTAGCAACATCGTTTTTTCCCTAGGCTCCAGGCTGAGTTTGAGGAGAACATGGCTCAGCTCTTGATTTTTTCTGCTGTTCAATAAACTATTTTCTTTAAACAAGTTAAAAGAGGATGTTTTTCCCAAGATCTCATGAAATATTTATTTACTGTTTGGAGCTCTTCAGTAAGTAACAAAAGTCTCAATTTGGGAAAACGCATAAGTTTCTGTAAAACCAGTCTGAGCTTGCTAGCTGAATATTAAAATGCAGGATGGGTGAATTAATGCGTAATAAAACTAATAATAACTAATTCATGCATAATAAAACCTATATGCATATAGAAGTAATTAGCCAATTGTTTACATTCAGGGAATGTTTGATTAACAGCTTCACTAACTTCTCACTTTCCCAACTACATCAAAACTAACATAAATGGAAGTGACATTCAGATAAAATAAATAATTTCAATAATAAGAAATTCAGATTTTGTGGGTGTTTTCATAGATGGTCTGAAATCACTGAATTTTAGTTTTTTGTGCCTGGAAAATATGTAGTTATTTGATTAGGGTTAATTAAGCTCCTTAACTTACTTAAAACAGAAAGGTGATATTAAAAACGTTTGGCAGTGGCAAGATATAAATACTGAAGACATTATATTATAGAAAGGCAAAACTTTTTTCAAATATTCCAGTGGCTGAAATTTCTGAGGGAGGGAAGAGGGGTGAAGTATCAGCCCAGAGTGCACCTCCTCTGCCCCTGTGTGCCAGGCAGAGCCTGTGCCAAGGCCCGGCTTGTCCTGTGCATGCACACATCCATTGGACTGAGGAGAAGTGGGGTGGTCCAGATTTGAGCAAGAGCCTATTTGTGATGTGTGGGACATGCTGGAGCTTGTCTAATACTGTCAGTGTGACAAAACCACGTGTTGGGTGGACAAGCTGGCTGCTGGCCCCAGTGTTGTGTGCTGAGCAGCATCAGGAATTCCCAGGGAATCAAAGCTTTCATAGACCCAAACTACTTATCAAACATTATTGCCAGGCTCTCCTTCTTAGCCCTTCTGCAATGAAAGCTGAGATCTCATACTTCCATTTCTCAAAAAATGTGCACAAATAGTACCTCTATTTCTGCTCAGCAACTGTCACCATTTCCGTGGCTGCAGAGTTCCTCATGTCCCTTATGCAGGGCAGATCATGGACCCTGTGCTTTAGTTCTTCACTAAACCATGGCACATGCCACTTCCCAGCAGACAGGGTCAGTATTATGTAAACATAAAATCATAGAATGACCTGAGGTGGAAAGAACCTTAAAAGATCATTCAGTTCCAACCCCCCTGCCATGGACAGGGACACCTTCCATTAGACCAGGTTGCTCAAAGCCTCATCCAAACTAGCCTTGGACACTTCCAGGAATAGGGCATCCACAACTTCTCTGTGCAACCTATTCCAATGCCTCACAATAAAGAATTTTTTCTTTTTTTTTCTTTTTTCTTTTTTTCCAATCTAAACCCACACTCTTTCAGTCTGAAGCCATTCCCTCCCTTGCCCTATCACTACGTGCCCTTGTAAATAGTCTCTCTCCATCTTTCTTATAGCCTCCCTTCAGGAACTGGAAGGCTGCAATTAGGTCACCCTGAAGCCTTTTCTTTTCCAGGCTGAGCAAATTCAATTCACTCAGCCTTTCCTTGTAGGAAAAGTGCTCCATCTCCCTAGTCAACTTGGTGACCCTCCTCTGGAGTCACTCCAACAGGACCATGTAATGCCCTCTAATGTGGCATGAGAGGGAATAACACAGTCATCCACAATTTTGCCGTTGCTGTCTAGATTAATAACAAACTAGATGCAGAAGCATTTAATGTTGAATTGCCTGGCCCAGGGAATGCTCTATAGAAGCCAGAATGGATGTGTAGCAGATGGGGACTTAAGCCAATTTCACCTACAGTATAAGTAACATGTGCCAGGCACAGTTACAGACCAGTCTACTCTAATCTTGCATCTAAAAACATACAATCACAAATGGTATGTTTCTGAACTTTTCTGAAGTTCCTTGTTCAATCATAAGCAAAGGTAAAAGGGCTGAAACTCTAAAATTGTGTTTCCTTTAAACACTCAACAGTAGATTTTTATTTTTGTGTCAGTGCTGGAAATGTAAGTCACTCAGGTGCAGAGTAGTCAAGAACATGAATAAGAATGAGAATAAGAATAAGAATAAGAATAAGAATAAGAATAAGAATAAGAATAAGAATAAGAATAAGAATAAGAATAAGAATAAGAATAAGAATAAGAATAAGAATATACTTAGAAGTGAACAGAGATGGGACGGGATTCAGTTCAAGACTGATAAACACATTTATGTCCCTGTATATTGGTAGCTACAGGAGTCTGAAGTGCCTAAGCTGGCTTTGTAGTCAAAATAGTCCTAGAGTGGGTTCAATTGTCTAAACCTATGGGAATCTGAAACTCCATAGGACAACTATGAGTTCTGCACAGTAACAGCCATGGACTTACAATACAGGACAAAAGTTTCACTCATTTCCATAGATGAAGGTATCTGATGATCAGTTTGTCCCCTGCAGATCCATATTCCCTGTGGACACTAGGAATATGTCCCATTTGTCCTAAAAAATCCATTACAGTTTTTGTGGTTCCGGGGGGTCTGAATATCCTTTTGAAAGCAGAAGTCATCCTTTGACCACAGGGCCAATATTTTCTTCTCCAGAATGAGCTACCCAACACTGCTGCGAGGGTGACCCAGCACTGGCACAGGCTGCACAAGGAAGTCATGGGGTTTCCATCCTTGGTGATAATCAAAAGCCATCTGGGCATGGTCCTGGGTAATTGTGGTGCTGCTTGAGCAGAGGGGTTGGACCAGGTGAGCTCCAGACATCCCTTCCAACTTCAGCCTTGCAGTGATTCTGTGGTACTGTGCTCATCCTGAACTGGTCATATGGATAACAAGAGGACTTATTTTTCTAAGATCACTATGTTCTGGAATTAAATCTAGTCAATATTATATATAGCTATATACAATTATATCTATTAACTGAAATTCTTCAGGCCTGGGTACAAAAGCCATTTTGTCTTGGTGTTTATTTACAGAACTATAGCTTGGGTCCTGGAAAAGTGGTGGGTGTGAAGAAAAAAGAACAGAAAAAATAAGAGAGAGTTATCTGGCAAGACAGTGATTTTTTGCATCTTTTTTTAGGGCTGTTAAGTGTTGCTGCATGCTGGGGAAGATAGGACAAGAACTCTACAAATATGAACTTGCCACAAAACCCCCACTTCATCCCTAACCTCCAGCCCAAATTTATGGTCTAAAGTATCTGCTTGGTAAATTCTCAGCCTATAAAAATAATGTATCTGGGTAATCTGATAGAATGCTTAAAAGTGCTTGGTCTCACAGCTATTCTTACGGAAAACCAAGATGTTCTTTGACATTAAGACAGTTATGTTAACATGCAGCCTTTGCAGATACAAGGCACTATGGTTTTTTAATCTCACTACGACTAGTGAGATAAAGATATAAAGGCTGCCTTGACTGCTGTACTAGAGACCTGTGCCTTGCCTTTGCTAGGATTTTGAGCTGTGACAGGTCCTTTGAAATACCTCTCAGTCACAAAACCCTTTTTTCTCTTGCAGCAATGACACAGAAAGTTTGCTTGTCATTCAAACAAGATATCACAGTTGCCTTTCCTGTTTTCCCTATATTCTTATATTCTTCTCTCTCTTTTCATTGCCTAACATTTTCTTTTTCAAAACCTTTGGAACAGGCTACTTATCAGTGACAAATATATTTGGACATTGTGCCAAATTGTTCTGAAAACATTGCCGAAATGGCAATGGCCTGTTAGAAATATGGCATTTGCTATATTCTTTGCTCCTGAGTGAAGATGATATTTCTCCCACAGAATCCAAGTGTAAATGCTTTTTCCTGTTGATACCCATTAATAAATTCACTTTAAGCCCCCTTTGAATGTTGCAGGAGCTTCCATGGAAGAAGAGAAAGCTTTGGGAGAGCAGGCTCAACAGAGCCCCCCAAAAAATCAAAGTCATCCAAGCGATGTATGAAGCCTGATTCTGAGGTCAGTCACATGCCAGTAATCCCTGCAGCTTCAGTGGAATTAGTGCTTCATTAAGCAAAGGAGAAAGGATCACAGTTAAGCTCACAAATATTAATTTAATCGTGGCAGATTTGTGTGTGCCACTTGTACAATAGAGGATGATGATCCTACACTCTTTGAAGTGGTCCTGATGCTAAGTATTTCTTATCTCCCAGGGGATCTCTTCTCTGCTCTGTGATTTCATGCTTTGCTTAATACCAAGGTGATAGCTTGCCTTTGGTTTGCCTTTGGTTTGGAGGATATACTTTGTTTCCAAAATCAGAAGTAAGTTAGAAAAATAATTACATTTTGTCTAAAAGTCAGAGTGAGTTTTTCTCCTCTCACTCTGACACAATCTGCTAGATTTAAAAATTGATAACTTGAAAAGTGCTGAACACTCTCATTACAGCTGCAGATCAGCATTGGAAACAAGAAGTTATTTTTATCAGCAAGGCACCCTTGTCTTTATTCATATGTCTCTTCACTGGAATATTAAATCATAATTCACAATTCACGCATTTTGACATCTTGCTACTTTTATGTTCATTTTCTTTTTAAAGAGAATATCTCAAAATTTCAGCATTAACACTGTGCTGGGTGTCCTTGGAAGTCAGCCCTGTTCTTAAATGGATTGGTCAGATTGCTTAAATGACGGTTGACAGTACATTATTTGCTCATTTTCCATTCCTCACACACCCCAAATGCATGTTGACTGGACCGAGCCTTTTGAATATGAAAAGTTCAGAATTTTGCATGTAAAACAGACTATTTGTGAAGGAACCCAATTTTGTGCTGAACATCTCAAAATGCAGGGGTGTTGGGCAGTAACAAAAAGATTTAGAAGCTGTGTGCATAGCAGCCATCTCGTATGCTGCTGTGTTTAAAACTCATCTCATGCTATTTCCACATCAGAAGAAGAGATGTTTGTTAATGAAATATGCCTATTATGTTAAATTTTGACCATGGATAAATACTTGTGAAATACTGTCAAGGTGCCATTTGCACACAGTTTTCAAAGGTTCTGTTCTAGCTGAATGCATTGCTGCACTCTTCAGCCTTCGCTGCTCCGTGAAAATTTTTCAGAAAAAGAGGAATATGACATGGGATCAGTTTTCTATATTTTCACAAACTAGATGTTGATGTCATGTAAAAATTCACTTTCTCAGAAAGGTTTTAACATTGGTGTAAACCTTACCCTGTGTCAGACAACACTGCTGGGCAATTAATCAAGTTTTTTGTGGGTTTTCTAACTCCAAGTATATAAAAGAGTTAATTAAGCTGAAAGCTGTTATTAAACCTCTTCATAATTTAGAGATAAAGTATTTCAGAAGGAGGTTTAAATGAGATAATTAGACATTTGAAGAACATCTCCGGCGCTTGACCTTACCAGTAAATTTCAAGCAGTGCTTTGCACAGGCTTGTGGCATAAACAAGCCTGCAAACAGGGCTGAGATGCTGGCTGTAAATTTTGACTGCCTAGTCTTAGTCTGCAGGTTAGTCTGGGGCCCAGCCAATGCCCCTGGTGAGGAAAGAAAGGGAGAGTTGTTTCTCTGGATGTAGCTTTGCAGGAGCATTCTGCAGGAATTTCACAGTGTCGTGGTGTGTGCTGGAGAAGGTCTGACCACTCACTCCCTCATCTGGCCCAAGAGCTACAGCATCAAAAAACTTAGCAGTTTTAAAATATAGATAAATAGAGATAAAAATATCTGTATCAAGGTGTCAGCTTCAAAGGGAGTAGGCTTTGTTGTCCAAGACTTTCTATCCAGTCAGCTGTCCTATCGCAGACAAGTCCAGCACCTAACAGAAACCTTTGGATTGCTTTTAGCACATTTGCCAGGGGGAACACACAAAGATATGAGTGGTGAGCAAAGAGCTGAGGTTACTGACAAGAATGCCATTATTATTATGTTTACATAACAATGATTTACAAGCTTCAAAAATCACACCTGCACCACCAGCTTCTAAAGATTTTAGTTAAAAAAGACATTAAGATTATTTTTAGAGAGTTTGTTGCTGCTTTTTAAATATAGATCCTATTTTTATTTTAAAGTTTTTTTCCCCAAACTTTTCTGTGGAAGTGCAAGCTGGCAGTCTTCTGCCATCTCTGTATTTCATCATCTGGGTTCTTCCAAAGAGACACTAAATTACATAAAGAGTTGTTACAGAGTGATGAATTTTTTTTTCCTGAACTGATCTAACAGTTTATCTGTAAAGAAAACATCAGGTTTCTTTTTTCAAGATTTAGCTGCACAGGTGAAGCTGATTTCCCAGGAAAAATAGCATGAGATAACCAGAAAATGTACTGTACATCTTCCTGTCTTGTAATTTGACATAATTTGTAAGAGGAGTACTTTATATATCATCCCCCTTGACACCCAAACTTTGAGCTGACCCTGTGCCCACCCTCCTGTGGCTTGGATGTGCCACTTTTGGCTTACTGGCATTTCTGTGGTGGTGACCAAGCAATCCAAGTCGCAAAAGGTTTTGGAAGCAAGGCAGACCCTACACAGATGGCATCTGCAAAGATCATTATTATTTTTCACAAATGACAGCAAAGTAAGAAATTCAGCTCTGCATCAGAAGCAACATTTCATTTTGAATGCAATGGTTCTGTCACTCACGGAGCTATTTTTAGCTTTAGGGCTCAGTGCTGTGCCAATAGAAGTAATGGGAATTTTGTCATTGCCAGAAGAGAGAGCAGTATTTGGCCTTTCAGAGCAACACACTTAATACTAGTGTGCAGGCTGGTTTCAATTTTTAATGAGAAAATGGGAATAAACAGAACAAAAAGTGTTCTACAAGTCCCAGATCCTCAATAAGTGCAGCATAACGGTAGAGCTAAAATTAATACTATTTTTTATAATCTGAATAGATGTGTGAGACAATCTGAGGAGCATTTGCTGTATCAGGCACAATAGTCAAGCTAATTTCTTCTTCATAGGGGTTTGGACTTACTGGGTGTCTGAGTTCTCAACTCAAAGCACTGTTACTCCAAGACCAAGACAGACAGATAGTGGAGAATCATGCTGGGCTGCTGTTGATCTGCTGGAAATGCTGAAGAGCCCGGAAAAGAGAAGGAAAGGCTGCCTGTGTCTGGGTTTTTGCTTTAATTTTTTATGCAGGAGTGAAGAGGGGAATTGCCCAAGCTCAGGGCACTTCAGGTGTAATTCACAGCATCAGCAAAATGCTCAGCAGGGAATTGCCTATTTGTTGCCTTTTGGGCTCTTTGTCCCATCCCCTCTGAAAGTGTTAATTGTCTCAATCCTCGAGTCTAACCCTCCTGGAGGCAGCAGGGACTTTCAGGGGAAGATTCAGGTGAGCTTGTTAACTTCCCATGGGAGTGCTGTCTGTGGGGTTGTTACACCAAGGCAGTCAGTGATGCCATTGCCAAATGCTTTCAGACATGGGCATGGGGGAGACATAAAGGGTGGAGCTCAGAATCTGTAGGACCAGCCAGGAATTCACATGTCTTGGGCATGGTTTGCACCCTGCTGGCTCCCTCTTTGCTGTCAGCTTTGCAGCAGTTTATTTGACTCTCCTTCTGAGCTCCTTCAGTGGGGAACCTCCAGGGTCCTGTTTCCTCAACCACTCGGTAGCCAGGTATCTGTGCTAAGACACCAAAATTAGTCATCCCAAAGCAGTCAGCCTGACTCAAGGCTTTAGTAACAAGAGGGAATTTGTTTCTGATTTTCGCCTGGTTATTCGTTTTTAATCAGGTTAGGTGTCTGCTTGTTTCCTCACTGTGGTAATTGTAGTGAAAGCCACAGCTTGATCCCATTGAAAAACTTCAGTGGTGACATCTTGTGGGGGTGGGTTTGGAACAAGAAGGGGCATTCTCAGCATGCATGCATGGGGGCAACAGGGAGATGTCTCTGACAGAGATTAGCAGAAATTCTCCTGCCAAGGACTTCCCAGCACCACCAGCTTCTCCTGCACTGCTGAGGGAGAGGGACGCCAGAGAAAAGAGTAGAAAGGGCAGTGTCAGCAGAGCAAGACAAAATCTGAGTGCAGCATGAGAGAAGAGCAGTAGACAGCCTGTGTCATCAGGTCACATGAGCAGGTCCTGGTCCAAGGCATGGGGTCATAGCACTGACAAACCACAGGGAGAGCAGGTGCAGCTGTCTGTCCCACTCTGACTTTTTTTTCCTTCTTTTTTAAAATGACTTCTGTGTGTGCTGGGCACAGTGCCCGAAACACCTCCCCAGCTAGCCCAGGGGCCCTGCTTACACCCACTGAGCTCCAATGGGCTCTTCTAGATTCCTAGAGGTGCCTCAGGAGTGCAGCAAGCAGCAGCATTACAGCACTTCAAGAGCCAGGACCACTGGCTGTGGGAAACAGGAGTGGTTCTTGAATATTAAGCTAGGCTGGGATCATGTATATGTAATGGAGAAGCCCTAAAGGTGCAATAATTTATTGCTATCTCCTCTAGAGGATAAAATATGAGATGCTTTTGATTTGCTTATAATTCTTCTTAATGGGCCTAAACTGCAGCAAGGGAGATGTAGGCTGAGCACTAGGAAAAACTTCCCACAGATAAGAAGAGCAAAGCAAGATAACAGCTTGGCTAGGAATACTGGTGTTCCCTCACTGGAGCTTAAGCAGCATTTTGGACTAGTTTCTGTCAGAAGGGATTTGGGGGTAGACGCTCCTCCTGCAGGCAGGGACTTGGATTTGACATTCTCAAGAGCTTTTCCAGCTCTGTTTTTCACAGTCACCAGCTATTTTAGATGCTCCAAGATTTTGTGTTCTCAGTGCATGGCTCCAGGAGAGAGAAGGCTGTGGATCATTAGAATATCCTAATGACTGGGGCAAGGATGCCAGGAAGAACCTATGCAAAGGCTAAACCAACTGGCATTTGCCTTATTTGAAAAACCTCCAAACAGAACAAACACACTTTCTAAACCACTGCTGGGTTTTTTTCTGTTCCAGTAAATTTGCTTAAAGTGTTTCCAAACTTACAGCATCCCCACAAAAATGTAGTGGAAAATATTTAGACTTTAAAGCAGTATCCCTCAGATTTATACCATCAACAGGCATCCTGATGGGCAAAATCAGGCAAATATTTATGTGGCTTAGAACTGGGCTTTCATATTGATACAGCCTGTTGCATAGAAGGTCTAAAAAATAAGTTATTAATCAATAAGCATAGGAAAGCTGGTTTTGGAAACCAGCAATCTGCTGGAATTTAGATGAAACCCAAGTAAACAATGATAGTTTTACAGTATTTTATCCCAAGATTTTAATTCACCTTCTAAAAGATATACTTTCTTCTTTACTATTTTTATCGTGCATCCGTGAATGGGTAGTGACATCTATATCTGTGTAATGTGCAAAGAGGAGACATAAAAATGGTGTGAGACAAGTTGTGTCTGACTTTGAGGCACTTCCAGGGCTGTTTCTCAGCAGTAGCTATAATACCCTGATGCTGGTGTTGGGCTGTTTATGGTGCCCAAAAATGGTGGATTTCCTGAGCCTCCACTCTGTCATGCAGAAATATCAGGTTGGTGAAAGTGAATGATTCTCACATTTGCTGGAAATATTTTCCCAATATTATTTGCTAAAACCATCCAGTTATAATTACAGCAGACTTGTCTAATCTCTGAGAAAAAAAAAATCCTTCTTATCTGTAGATTCAATGTTTTTCAAGGAACATCAATATTGCCTCAGATCATTGGCTTAGATAGCCAAAAAGACAGCTGAGCAAGGAGAGGGGAGCTCAGGAGGACACTATGGTTTGTGTTCTTGTCAATACTAGTTCCACAGGATCAAGAGAAAAACATAGGGTAAGACAAGTTGGTAGAAACAGAATTTATTGCCAGAGCAAAGGAAGGTTTATATAGCCCATTTCCTGGGACTCACAGTGTGGGTCTGAACCCATTATTTTAATTGCAAGGTGTATTGCTGCTAACACACACCTGAATCCAAACCATGAGGCTTGTCAGCAGAGGCAATTGTGCATGTTCTGCATGGTCTGGAGGAGAGAGGATAAATAAAGTCTCCAAGGAATCTCTTCCTTCCACCTACAGAAGCTTTGCAGCTTATATTATGTGTACAATATCCTTCTGGTCCTCTTGTGACATGGTGTATGCTGTTCCTAAATTGTTGTGAATTATATGCCCACTGTCCTCTATTTTAGAGGGTTGCAAGGAGCACTTAAATTCTGGTAGGTCCTGCCACAACCCTGGGGGTCCAGCACTGCTGGCACAAAGCCGTGGGTGGTCAGGGAGCTGGTGTGATGTGCACATGCTGAGGTGGCAGAGGCAGAACAGACCAGAGAAGACAGCACACCTGCCCCAGTCCTGAGCACAGGGAGTGGGGGAGAAACCACTTTGAGAAAAATCCTGGTGTTATTTTCAGAGTACTGGCTGAAGGATACGTATAAGGAGGAGCAGACAGTCCCTGCTGTGCCTTGTAAAGAGGAGCTCATGTTCCATAAAAGCAAACAGGAGGCAAAGAAGCATTAGATATCATCATCATGGCCACAGATTTTTGATGAACTGCTTGTCTTAAAAGCAAGGACCTGTTGGTAGAAAGCAATTGTGGTGGTGGGTGTCACCTCTCCCTTTCTTGAAGAACTGCTCCCTATGATTATTCCTTGGAGATATTTCCCTTCTGCAGCCTTTAATCAGTACCAAGATCTCGAAACACTCAAAAGTCAAGATCCTCTTCCCAGGTGGAAAAGATCCTGATTTTTACCGGGATGTTTTTAGGTCATCAGAGTGAAAAAGCCTGGTTTGTGGTTTTTAAGGGTTTCCATATTTTTACTTCATAACCCTCCAGCTGGATGGGTTATTGCAGCTGCACTTCTCCCCAGCCCCTGCTTATCCCTGTTCTCCCAGGTGTCACAAATTCAGTGTAGTGGCTGTTCTCCTCTCCCTCCCTCCAAGTCTTGCAGCTGGGAACACGTGCCATCAGCTCTCATGGATGAGAGCACATGCAGGAGCTCTTGTTGCCTCAAGGATTTACAAGAAAAGTGCCTTGCTCCCCAGTGGGCTTCATCTTAGGCTGTTTCTGATGGGAGAGCGTATGCTCCTTCTCTCTTCATTCTTCCCCTTTGAATGTTTCCTGTGGTACATTCTTGACTGGTTCAAAGCATTTGAAAATACCTTTAATTTTCTACCTAACCACAGAAGGGTGACTATTTCAGCCTTCACAGCAAAGAAAAAACAACCATCACATATTCTGAAGGGTGTCAAACTATCTCTGTGACCACACATATTAATAAAGTAATGCTTATTTAAGCATGAAATGCAGCATCAAGCTGTAAGGGCTAATCAGTTTAGTGCAGAACTGCACAGCTTTAGCAGGAGATGTACAGGCTGTGCATGAGGGAAGGCATGTTTTCGAAAAAGGTTGGAAGCTCTAATTTTATGATAGAAAAGTACCTGCATGGTGTAGTGCCAGTGCCTAGGCACCACAGAAAATGAAAATCAAACTTATCCACATAGAAATATGTCAAAACCTGGCAGCTTAATTTGAAGACAAAATTGCAATCCAGAAAAAGGTAGATGCAAAACCATGGCAATAGAAAGGAGCTAACACAGTACATATAGTTTGGAAAAGCATATTTAGTCTCTTAATCTCTGTAGGGAAAGGAGACAGACAGCAAAAAAATAGAGATATTACCCAGCTTAGAGAAATAGGAAAAAATTGTACTTACCAATGTACTGAAAATAAAATTATACATGGACAGTCCTCTCCAACTCTGAAATAGATGATAAAGTTTGAGGTCTTAGAACTGTTAATACCACTGTTGGTTTAAAATAACAGAAAAACCCTGGTCAGTTACAAAGGTAAAACTAGCAGTTCCATTTGTTGCATTAATATGATATTTGCTAATGAGTTTGCTGGCCACTGATAAGTAGTTTTGAAAGTCAGAAGAGAAAAAGAGGAATCCAAAAGATCAGATATAAAAATGACCTGGAGTTTTCAAAGACATGAGAAAGATGTGTATCTGTAATTTAATGCCCTAAATTGCATAAACCCCCCAAATTATTTTGATCAAACTGATTATTGTTATGCCGTAAGTACAAAAAGCACAGACATGCATGATTAGCAGTCCACGAGAGCTCCTTTGAGATACATTCAGAAATGTCAGTAGAAAACATAACCCACATTAGCACATAGTGCCCTGGGGCAAAGCTATGAATGCTTAACCACTGCGCTCAGCATGGGCAGCTTTGCTCTGAATTCCTTCTGCTGCTTGTGCTCTGCTCTACATCTCCATGTCACTATGCCTTTCTACACCTTTAAAGAACCATCACACTGGTTTTGTACATTTTTTTACAGAGACTTTAGCTTTGCTGTGATTTTTTGTAATCCTGGAGACTTTCTTTTTCCTCAGCTAGTGATTTTTTTAATGTCTCCAGCTTTTGAGGGCATGTTTTCAAGGCAGCTCTGCCATTTTACTGCACAACTACTCAGGCACCAAACTACCTGCCACATGCAAACTCTTTCTCCAAACTTCATCTCTAGCTTCTGAACTTTCCAGGCAGTTCCAAAATGCCTTTCCTTTTATTAGGAAGGCTGTAATTACTATCTGAGGGCAACCTTTGTCATTACATGAAAAGAAGCACTCCAACTACTGTGCTAAACATTAGATGTTCGGCTGAGTGATAAAACACTATAATCAAGCTCCATATGTGAATATCTCCTTCAACCAACCTTTGCATGCGTAAGTGCTAAAACTTCAACTTGTAGTGTTTAGTAGGGCACAGCATAGGCTTGTGAAATGAACGTCTTGTTTTGCACATGTATAGAAAAAGCTGAATAACCACTGTTGGGTGCTGTGTTCCTCCCAGACTGGCACACGCTCCCAGGAAAAGCGGTAGTGGTGGTAATGGCACTCCAGAGACTGAATGTTTCTCTGCGTGTGGTGGGCAAGTGCAGAGGTTTAAGCAATATTTTTGCTTTTAAGTGAAAGTCAAAAAATCACAGGCTAATATTGCACAAAGTTGTAGCATTTACCTGCTCTTGCTGTTTGTGTAAACTCTGAGAATTTTTTTGTATTTTTTTGTGAAATCCTTCAATCTGTCCTAGTAGTTTCTGTTATATTTCCCTATATTCCCTGGCTGCATTTCACAATGCCACCAGTAAACGTTTCTTTCATGCCTTTAGAAGGGTCACTCCTATCAGGACTGCTTTGAGCAAAACTCTGTTGTGGTAATTCTCCTTCAGCAGGGTGGATGGATGAGCCAGGAGTGCGTTGAGGAGCGGAGGGCAGGACAGTGTGGTGCTGCTGGGAGGGATCCTCAGCAGGTCGTAGCTGCTCAGCTTTACCACTGTTGGTGGTGGGAACTCTGAAACGTGGAGAAGAAATGCAGACAGGGGAGTTCCCCTCTGGGTTGGGAGGGGTGGTCAGTAATTCTATCCCTGTCTCTGTAAAGTTCTTTTGTGGAAGCTCCCTCACCAGCTCCCTCCTTTTCCCAAAAGATTGATAGTGGTAGGACAGAAGAGAAGACTGCTATGGAGAGCCACACTCTAGCGGTCCCACAGGCTGAGATCAGGAGGGGTCTGATTATTGCTGTACTGTTTTATCCCAACAATGATTTAATGAAAGCCAAGGTGTTTTCCTCCTTTGTTAATCCCTGGAGAACGTGTCTTGCCCCTTTGCTCATGCTTGTTATTGCACATGTTCTGGAGCGGAACTGAGTCTTTGTTGTAGCTTGTGCAGTTGAAACACATCTTCAGAGACAGCAAAACAGTTCATAATAATAATAATATGATAGCTATGGGAAGCTGCACTGTTGCTATTTGACTCATTAAAAATGAGTTCAGGCTCATAGAACTGCAGTTCCACATACTTCATTTCGATTTTCAGATGAACTGAGATACTTTTGTGTCCTAAAGATCAGTTTACTGTCTTTTGTGCTGAGCTTTTTGTTATAATTCAAAGTATATAATTCTCTGTGTTTATTTGCTTAAGAAAATTCACAAATTAGACTGATTCACATCTAAGTATAGAAATATTGATTGTGATGAGGTAGTTAATTTTGATAGTCATAGTTTGCTTGCAGAAGCCTTTCCTAGCATCACTGCGAACAAGACAGTTTTTCCTCTCAGTCATGTTACAGTGTGTCCCAGTCTGTGTAACATGTATGAATGATGCATCCAAAACATGGCAGTCACTGCTGAGATCTGCGTTAGAGGTGGGTTAATGCTTATTTGAGACCTATTTTATAATACAGAATAAGGAAATTAAAACAAGTCAAGGCATTATTTTTTTTAACTTTTTTTAAAAATTTCTTGCTTTATTTCTTAGGACATGTTCATGCCTTTCAGTAAACCTATGGCTGACTTTTTCTTGGTTATCAATCAGCATTGTTTTAATTCAGAATGTGATAGTAAATACAACTCCAGTTTTTATTTTGCATATTAATTACAAGTATAACACATTTACTCTGTGTGCTCAGTTTTATCACCCCTTTTTGTGTTCCCACCTCAAGATTAGGAATCTATCATTATCTGTTCCATCATTATACTGGAGACAGGAAAACATTTTATACTCACAGGTAATTTGCTCTACAAATCTATATGTGAATGTAATGTGAATGTAAATATATGTCTAAAATTTAGGTAGCTCAGGTCGACTCATAGGCTTGCACCTCTATCAATAGCTTAGTTTCATTTATTCCAGCTTCAAAAGTCTCACAGCTGCAATTTCCTAAATATATTTGGGTTGATTTTTTGGTTTGTTTTTTCCCCCCTTGGGGATATTAATACAATTTCACAACTGGATTAGTGCAATGGGTCACTTTCCAGTTGAAGTAAAAAAGTTATTGACAGCAGATAACACTCAGCTCCACTGATTCATATGTATGATAATAAGCCCTTAATTTATTTAGCTAAATTGTTTCTTTTTAATATTGTTATTGCTTGAATATGGCTCCTGAAAGTGGGCAGAAGATGGAGACAATGCACCTTCAGCATATCTGGCAATGGCAAAGCCATCACAGGTTCAGGCCTCAGGCATAGCATGGGGCAGGGGCAAAACATCAGATCTATGGCCCCCGAACTACTGTCATTCCCTTTGATGCATGGAATCATAATTCCTCCTTGTTCGAGAAGGCAAAGGGAATAAATATAGTGCACGGCAAATAAATCTGGGGTTTGCTGGTTCCTGTTTTAGGGTGAGGAGTCAAAGCATAGATCCAGTGCTCTGTCTGTTCTGCATGGTGCCCTCTTTCCCATTCTAAGAGTGGATAAGCAGTAGGAAACCTTGCGAATTTTTGTTTCACTGCCCAGGAACTTGATCACTGCTGCAGAAAATGCAGGGGAGGAGCACTTTGTTTTTACTTACTTCCCTACTGAAGCGCGCACAAAATCTAGTCTTTTGTTACATTTTCAGCAAGCAGTCAATAAAGTGTTTTGGGGTTTTTTGTAATTTCAAAACACATTGTCACTGTCAAGGAAAACCAACAGCCCCATACTGGAAGATGGATAGACAGCAAAGACTTACAACTCCATCAATATCTGCAGTTATGCCACAAGGAGCAGGGATTTTTATACTCTCAGATGAGTTATTCCTTAGTAAAGTGGATGGCTGAAGTCTCCAGAGAATCATTTCTATGTGGGTTTTTTTTTTCTTCCTTTGGCCTGTGTTATGAATAGACGTGGGGGCTTAGATAAGTCCCTGCCTTTTGCCCAGGCCTCTGGCAGCAGGCAGTTGGGTTATTGAGGTGGCCAGTCCCCCAAAACCCACTCTCGTTTGCAAGTTCTTTAATAATGGCTGATTCGGTCTATTGTAGAATGAATTATTTATTTAATAGACACAAAACTAACAGACATAAGACTTAGAACAGACTATTACTACACAGGAATAAGACAAAAAGGGAATACTAGTAAATACAGCGCAAAGTTAAAGGTACCATTAATTTTACAGCTAGTGAAGAAATAATATAACTTAGGATCCAGTGTTTCTTACCATCCAGTTCTCAATGGAGCACACATCAAAATCCTTTCCCTCAATTCCCAGGAAAGTAACCTCAGAATCTGTGTCCAAACTCCGGAGAAAAGTATTGCACGCTATCAGGGCGTGTGTGTGTATAAGGCTTCTGCCTCTGTGATAATTCGTGTGTCTTTTATAGATTGTAAAACAGTGTCTCTCAGTCAAGAATTTTGATTTTTCTTTTATCTCTTCCCGCATTTGCTCTCCAGACTAAGATGTTGATTCTTAGCTGGGGGCCTGACCCCTTTTGGCGCCAGCGATGACCCCTTGCTGGGCTCTCTGACCTGCCTGGGTTATCTCTTCCATATGCACCAACCATCTGTGGTAGAGAGGGGGAGGACATGTCCTGCCACAGCCTGCCACTGGCAGTTCTGCCAGTGAGCAGGAATAAGAAGCAAAAACATAGCATTGCTTATGCAGTAGTATAAACCATCTCTCATATCAGTCAGCCCTAGACTCTTGTAAAGAACTTCTTACCACTTTTTCTCCTGTTTGCCAACGAAGCAGCTTCTTAATGATTATTCTGGTTCCCTTCATGGACACATGCAATGTTTTACTAAACAAATGTGTATCTAAGCCAAACTAACCCGTTCATTTCATTATCTTTTGCAAAGGGAGCCTGCAGGATACAATTGTCTTTTCAAAAGGATTGGAAATCACCTCTGCATTGAGGACGAGACACACAGAGAAATAACATAGAAACCCATGTTTAAGAGCATCTTTTGGCAATTGCAACCTGCAAGAAAAAACAGCTCTAATTTTAAATATTTTTGCCTTTAAATTTCACCACTTTTCTCCTGACTTCATTTTTCTAAGAAAGGATGATCTCTATAGCTCTCTTTGTATGATTTACTTTCCTCTGGTCTTTCATGTTCCTTCTTTGTCTTCTCTATGTTTTCTGGTCATATTGGTATTTTCTAATGACTCCTGTTACTGAAAGCACAGAATCTACCCATTATAAGCAAATGAACCAAACATACCACTAAATGACATAGGAAGCTG
Organism: Gymnorhina tibicen; assembly: GCA_013399875.1. NCBI lineage: Eukaryota > Metazoa > Chordata > Aves > Passeriformes > Artamidae > Gymnorhina > Gymnorhina tibicen. The sequence goes on from VXAZ01000589.1 coordinate 56,682, forward strand.
AGTGAGCTTTGAGATTGAGATACTCTAAAGGATGTTGTCAAAATATTTATGACATGGGAAGAGTGCAGTTTGTGAAGAAAAACTGAATGATTTTACCAAGATATGTGGGGTATGGAGAATGCTACTCAGACTGCTTGTTTGCAATCAGCAGATTGCAGAGTCATTGAGGTCTAAGTCATTGCAGCTGCCAGTCCCTCTGAGGAAAAAAAACTTCCTCAACACTCCATCAAGTTTTTTACATCTAGATAAAAATAGTCTTAGTTGGTCAGGTGTATGAGAGAGAGCAAATGCAGTATGTGGGGAGTAATTAAAATCAAGATGTCAAATAACAGATTTTCCAGATTTTCCCTATTATCTTCAGGGTTAAAATCACATGAAGCAGACTACTCTTCTGAAGGTAATAAATAAAAGTCTGGTAAGAGCTATATTATGATGAAAAGAAAATTTGATTACATATCTATATTTTGTCTAGAACAAAGGAACCATAAGTATTATGGAAAAACATTTAGAAACTCAGCTTAGAGCTGAAAGATATATAAATGGCATTTGGACAGAATTTTTTTCCAGTTTTATCTCTAAACCAAAAATTCAGACTCCTGGTACCAGCACAGACATGAGGATTGAATAAGCTTTTGAACTTAGCTTGTTCTGGTATGTGGTAGGAGACAATATTTCCACTATATTTTTGCCAGAGAATAGCATAATAATGTTATTTTTCATTTCTACACCAAGAATACCTGATACAAAGGGTACTTACATTAAACTGGGAAGTATATGGCAAGCTGGGAATATGGGGTTCAGCTCACCATATTGGCTGTCCATGTATCAGGTATCCAGTCTAAGCTGAGGAGGTAAGGTTTCTCTGTATTTAGAGGAAGAATATATGCATCTCTGGAGTCATTTCACTGCTTTCAGATGCATATGTGTAGGTACCTTTAATGTAGGTATCTTTCTATATGGGAGGTGCTTAAGATCCTACTATAGCCCTATAGTCAATAGGGAACTACTCAAAGCCTTCAAAGGAATCTAGAGGGTGACTCATCCCATCCTGAAGTGGTCACATGCATCAGCTCAGTCAAGCCTCACTGACCCTTTGGACTAAGAAACCGTGTAAATATAGGTTCTGAGGTGTTTGCCATGCCCTGAGATGCCCTCCTGGCTGCAGCAGCTATATGCAGAACGGGGCAGATCTGTCCCAGCTCATTCTTTGTACTTGCTTGGGCCATGGGCATGATGCAGCTATCTTAAATCTCTACTGTGTTTTCAGCCACCTTCCTTGCCTATGAACATCTGCCTTTACAGTAGAGGTATCTAAATGTGGAACCAAATTCATCCCTTAGATAGCCAAGTGAAGGCACTGAGCTGAATTTGTTGTTACTTAATATTGTTTTCAAGTCTTGCACACTGCAGAATGAGTAATTAAATTTTTTTTTACTTTGGTACTGCTGCTTCCAGAAGCACTTCAGATCTAGTAGAATCTATTGTCCTGTGTCTCCTTATTAGCAGTACATTTTGTTATTCAATTACTTTGATTAATATAAATAGAAAAGCTCCTGTTCATGTACAAGGTTGCTATTGACAGAATATTTGCTATTAAAATGGAAACCAGCCCCCAGCTACTGCAGCATATTTGTTTAAATGAGAATCTGGATAAAATAGAGACCTGTCTTCTCCTTGACAGCTTTATGAAGAGGAAAACTATGTTGTCCACTTCAGGATTTTCTTTTTTGAAAGCAGTATAAACCCAGTCTTAATCTCTACTTTATATTCCCATGAAAGCATTACTTCTTACACTCTTTAGGGGACAGGAAAAAAATGCATTTAAGCAGAAATGGCTCTCCAGCAGGCCCTTGGTTTGAAGGAAACATCACAAAATGAGGCAATTTGCATAGCAAAATACATCTGAGCTTGGATTAAAATCTTCATATTCATATCTCCATAGTTTTAGTGGGGCTGTGGCTATAAGCCTAATTACAAAATTCAACGGAGTGATTATATAAAGCAAATCTTAGTTTTTAAATAATTTTCTTTATATTTTCTTCATCTTCTTCATATGAAAACAGCATAAAAGGTAAGTGTGAAGTAATACAATATTTTTCAAGAAAGTATGAAAATTCTCTAAAGTTCTCCACCTGAGTGGTGATGTTTATAAGCTCTTCTACAAGATATCTAGGAATCATTTGACCCTGGCATTTGAAACCTGCTGTGCAAAATGAACATATGCAGGTTTCCAGATGCTGTGCTTTAATTTGTCCATATTTTTGATAGACTGCAGTTTCTAAGATCAGGGTATGCTAATTGCAAGCTGCTCTGAACACATGGAGACTGCTCACTTTTACAGCAATTCAAAGAATAACAGAAACTTGTAATTGGGTGTCATTAAATAGGATAGCCCATTTAGCAGAAAAGATGAAAAGAAGGTAAGGTGAATGGCATTTGTCACTGATAGTTATACCTTATATATCAGAAGAACTTAAGTTTTTCATGTTTTGGCTGAAAAAAGTGCAAAGCACCAGGATAACTCTTTCACTGCTGAGCTGGTCAAGTGTTTCTTCACTGTTCCTTGGACTGGACTAATTTCTGCAAGGGACTGCTTTCCCCTGACTCTGGTGGGGTTGCAGTATCCATTTTTTACAACAGCTACAGGCAGAAACACCAAAATTACAGTGCTGACAGCCAATGCAAGCACGTCTTGATTTGTAAAACTCAATCATGTTGGCCTACTTCTCATCTAAAGGACATGGTCTGGTAAAGACAGGAGCAGAGCTGTCATGTAGAAATGTATCTTCCAGCAAGAGTACAGTATTGCTCCTTAGTTGTAGCATAAGAATAGTTTTAATTGTGCAGTTTCCAGGGGTTTAGTTTCTTCTCATGGACAGCAGTCTGTTCTTTAGCTTCATTCCTATCCGGAAAAGGATTATTTTAGGATCTGTTACACTTCCATTTCAACTGGTTTTGGCCACAGGAGGCCCTATGCTCAGTACTTCTGCTGTGCTTGATACTCCCTCAGTCCCAGCTGTGGAACATCATCTGTCACAGCACCTTCTGTGCACAGGGGTGGCTAAAGCACGCAGGAGCCATAGGAGCATGGGCAGCACTTCTCTTTCCTTGAGAAGTTTCTTCTGTAGTGTGGATTGAGGAAGGGAAAAAGGCAGGGATTTCTGCCATATACAATGCAAAACTCATCCATGAAAATTCTAGAGCAGAACAGGCCCAGTACTCTTCTTATTTATTTATGTTTAAGGTAGGAGGAACCTGGGGGCAAAAATTAGGCCAATGCAATTAAACTGAAGATTTTAAAAGGATTTATGGGAAACTTAAAGGCTCCTGAGGGCTTTGATTGTTTGTGCCCTTTGTTGTGCCATTCAGCTGATGCCTTATCCAAAACACACCTGTCAGTAATGCTGATGCAGAAAGAAGCCAAAATTGCTCCTTGTAGTCCTGATAGCTCAGAGATCAATGGTATGGCCATGGGAGAAGCTTTTCTGATGACAGAGAAGTCTTAAGCACAAACTGATTCCTTCCAAGGACTCTTCACATGGAATTCACTTTTCTATTAATGTGACACTAAACACCAGCTTACCTTTGCTCCAGCTGGATTCAGTGTTGCCTTCAGTCTTCTAAAACTGTTTCAGCCTCCACAAGATTTTTCTTTCTTTTCTTTCTTTCTTTTCTTTCTTTTCTCTTTCTTTCTTTCTTTCTTTCTTTCTTTCTTTCTTTCTTTCTTTCTCTCTTTCTCTCTTTCTCTCTTTCTCTCTTTCTCTCTTTCTTTTTTTTTTCTTTCTTTCTTTCTTTCTTTCTTTCTTTCTTTCTTTCTTTTTTCTTTCTTTCTTTCTCTCTTTCTCTCTTTTTCTCTTTCTTTCTTTCTCCCTTTTTACACAGCATAAAATGAAGTCTGTGAGCATTAAGATTCAGTTTCTAAAGCAGTGTTCACTGAGTAAAAAAATAAGATGCAGAAATTTCACATCTGAGCTTCCTTTCTAGTTGATGGAGAGACGTAGACACTTCTGGAATGTGATTCATCTTAATCTAAAATTAGGCCTCCTAAATAGGACAGCTGAATTGCACTTTAGATTACCTATTGCTCTCCTTTGAGTACAAAGTGAGCCAAAGACGTTGGGCTCAGATGCAGCTGTCGAGACTGCAAAAGTCTAAAGCTAGGTGAGATGAATCCCAGTCACAAATTTTGAAGAGCATAGACCAAACAACTGCTTTTGATATGAGAATGAAAGATAAAATGCCCAAATCTTTCATCTGTGTTTACTGCAGTGTTGGAGAACTTTCTGGTGAGGTAGCATTGCTAAGACTTTTTTATTTTTGAACTTTCAAATTCAACTAGGAGACCAGTTCATACTGGAAAATTTGTTTGTTAAATTCCATCTTGTTTCTATACGTTCCAGAAAGAAAATCGTGGTTCTCTCAGATGCTATTTGGTATAATCCACTGAGTCATTTCTGCTGCATTCTCTTAGTCTGCTGCTTGCTCTGCTTATGAGCAGATAATTTTGCACACTGAAAATTTCATGGTGTTTCCATTTTTTAAATTAAGATGATAGACAAAGAAGAATTAGTTTGATGAACACGGTGCTTTTGAATTACAATAATAATTTTCAGTTAATAGATCACTTTCCCTCTTCAGAGCTGTGTATTTCCTAAACATTGGTTTATCTTGCTATTAGGTCATGTGAATATTATCATATCAGTTAAATACGTTGTGTAATTTAATGCCGACAGCTTCAGTGGTCTGCCATAAATTCCACTCACTGCCCTTTTTCCTGTAATCTGGGTGTCTGTACCACCAAAATGGTGTGTTTGCTGAAATGGACATTTGGGGCATACAGCTTCCACAGTTATGCTCAGCATGCTCAGAAGTGCATGTACAAGTTAACCGCCAAGTCTGTTCATCTTGGGGTTTTTTAAACTTAAATTATACAGTTCACATCCACACATCTAAACTATCAAATCCAGTCTATCTAACTGCAGACATCTAATGTGCTGCATTTTAAATACCAAAGCAAAACAGTTATCCTAAAAAAAGATCTGATATTTGCCATATAGTCAGTGGTGAGATATCTTCAAAGGAAGAGCCTGTCTGCCTGGATTTCTGGAGAACTTATTCACTAGGCATCTAAACTGCAGGCACAGATAAGGTATCTAAATTAAGCTAGCTGAATCCAGTTCTTTAAGAATCAATGTTCCCACTGAACTTAATGGAAATTGAGTCTCTTTACAGGAATTAATGTAGGCATTTAACCCAAGTCCCAGAGGAAATTTGTAGCAGAGAGCAGAGCTGGAAGAAGGTTCTGTCAGGTCCAATCTTAGGGCTACACTCAGTTACCATACTTTGGCATCTAGTGAGTGGCCTTTGGTGTGCCTGAGGATGCATAGCTCTGGGTGTGACACAGACCCAAGACTTGGGTCCTTCTGGACTGAAACAGGAGGAGCACCCTTGGTCATCTCAAAGAGTGGTAGATGCTTTTTTGCAAGACACTGCAGTAAGCTACAAGTTTTCACTGCAGAATTTGAGAAGATATGTACAAGCTATTTCTGAAGGGCATAAGGGCTTTATTAGCTCAAAAATGCAGCAGGGCTTTTTCCTTTCCCTCTTAATCAAGTTCCATTTATGGTCAGTATTCTCACTCCATGCCTCCAGTTCATCAGACCTGTGATGCTCTAATTCTAGTAACCAAATGCAAGTAAACTACTTTTACCTGTTCAATAATTTCTTTATCATAAAACACAAAAATGGCAGTTTCTTTCGTACCAGCCTTACTGGTGAATTTGTGGTTTCTTCACTCTTCACTAATACATATGATAACCAGGTATCTTCTACATCTGTATTAATGAACAGTAACAAGAGCATGTTACAGATAGGATCACTTGTTGCTTAGGCCAGAGGTCTACGGTATCAGAAAACTGCCAGTTCTTCTCATTATTTTCTTGTACAATTATGACTACTTTCTTTTTGGTAATAGGTGAATCATTTTGATCTGTATTTCAATTACCAGCAGTAGATCAATGTGAGGATATGTTGTGAAGAACCAGAAACTGAACGAAGCTGTGTTGTGCCCTTGTGCCATGCAGATGTAGCAGTTCATGCAGAAGCTGCTTGGGGTAGCACAGCATGGTCTCAGGTGATGCAGACAGCTGAGCTGTTCCATATCCATCCTTGCAGGGATGTGGCTCAGTGGGAACGACCATGCCCAACCTGTCTGCAACCAACAGGTCTCCCCTACTTTCAGTGAACAGATAAAGTCTGGGTTTCTGAGAGCACTAATGCAGGACCTAGACATGCTGCAGCCAGCCGTGTCTTAGTGATCAGGTACCAAGAACTGAAATTCGTGCTCACTGACTGCAGCCAGTCTGGGCTCCATCCACTACTGAAAGAAGAGCTGGGGTAGCTCAGCATATTACAGGATTAGTCTCAGTTGCCTAAACCAGAGTTATTTTTCTCCCATTTTCCCAGCCCTCTCTAGCTCTGTAGGTATCAGCTATTATCTTTTAATAGCTTTAATAGCACTATTGTTGTTCTTCTTTAGCAAGGAAAGAAAATCCATAATCCAAGCTGTCAGAAAATTGCCACCCACATCCTGTATTCCTCTGCAAGGAATGGGAGCATTCCCAGGACTTGTACAAGATGAGAGAACATGTGTATTTAAAAATGCAGATACTTAATGTTTGAACATAAATATACTAATGCAGATAGGAACAATGGATAAGGAAGTGTTTATATGAAATTTTAAGCAGCTGTAAGGATAGACAAGCTAGTCATTTAGCCTTTTAAACATGAACCTTGCACCTTCACTTTCCTTGTACCTCCCAAAGTTTACATGAAATTACAAAAAGAAGTAAAGCTATTTACTTGCATAGAAAGCAGCCAGACTTGCAGAAGCCAAAGTCTTGGTACCCAAGTATATGGCACTGAACATCTGGCCTTGTATTTTGGCAGTCTGGTAAAAGCAGTCTGATTTCCTAGTTAGAATAAAAACTGCCGATGGCAAATCACTCAGAATGGAATAATTGATCTGTCTAGATAAGGATTTTGGATATCTACCTTTAAATTCATCCATTTGAAAACATCGGATGCCATGTTTGTGTCCAACACAATGGTGCAACAGCACAGTTAAGGGTCACTACTGTGCAAGTGGGGGTGAGTTCGCATGCCCCCACCTAGTGCTGGTCAGTTCATATGCCCACTCCAGTGCTGGTATGGCTGATAAGAGATAGCCAGAATGTCAGTGCTAGTAATATATTCATAGCTCTGGCCACTAGGACTGACTTGTAGCATTAGTTCAGCTAAAACGAATTGTTATTGCAGAATTACAGACTTTCAAGAGAAAATATTAACTCCTAAAAAAAGTCACACATCAAGCTACAACACTAGCTTTTTTAGCTCTAACTAGCTGGAAATAGGTAAAACCAGTCTCTATTAAAAAACCCAAACAATTTTAGCCTTTCTCTTAGAGCCTGTCTCTGATACATCTCAAGGCAACAGCTGAGATCAAGAAAATGCCATTCATTTCATTCATCAGATGGTGAGAAAAAAGCCTGTGATAAATGTATTTTGTGTTGCCCAATATTGCTCCAAACCTATGGGTACATTTTCCCTGAATGGAGAGGGGGTCTTGAGTTCTACTCCTGCCCTTCATCCCTGTCCCGTTGCTTAAATTATAACTAAGTTGTCAAAGGGCAGCAACAACCTGTTCTGCATTCACTTCAGTTATTCAGTGTATTCCAATCTTGATTACATCCATTATCACTTCACTGCCACAGACATCCAAAATTCCAGTGCACGGGGAATTGTCTCCTTCATTACAGGTTTGTAGATTTTAGCAGTAGTTTGGCCTTCCCTGCCAGGCCATACAAAATATTGCACTTTATAGGGTAATAGCATCCTTAAGAGAAGGAAATACTCCACCTTTGTAGTTCCACACATTATTTTTCCACAAACTGCTGAGACATGACTGGTATTTCCGTTCCTCTACTCTTCTTTCTGAGTACTTTTCTTTCCAAGGCTTTAGGAAATAAATGCCCCACTCTCCTTCTAAACTGCTCATAAATAGGTTTATTTCCTATAAATTTTATGAATTTTAGGCACTCTAATAAATATTTTTTTTGGCAAATCTGTTTATATTTTAGCTTTCAGAAATGGGTTAGCCTGAATGCAGTCTAATGTTTCTGATACAAAAAATGTGGAATTGCAGCTGTATAAAAGATCAGTTACGTAGGGTTTCTGTCCTCTTATGGGATTACCTATCCTTTCTAAACTGGGAGCCCCTTCTGCTACCAGAGGAACCCAGCGACATCTGAGCTATTGGCATGAGGCTGACTAAGATGACACAGGGTTAATTGTAGTTCTGTATGTTTCTGGCACTGGAAATCAAGAAGGGTACTTGCTGAAGCATCTCAAATGGTTCCAGGTGCCTATGTGTGGGCAAGTGAACCTAGTCCTGAAATTCAATACAAATGAAAGATGGTCAGTCAAGTTGGAAGAACTTCACCCAACTTCCCCTCAGAGTGTGACATCTGATTTGAAGAAGATTGCCCCTGTGCTTTGCTGTGGACATAAATTGATAGAGAATCCATCCCCTCATCCCACTGAGGGGGAATCAAAGATGGGTATGGCTTTCCCAGTCTGCTTTGAGAGCATGAGGCCTCTATGCCATCTTTTCAAGGCAGTGTGAGAAGGCCAAATGGACCCCCCAAATGGATTTCATCTTGTGACTGGAGGCCTGGCTCTACCCATGGCTGAGTTCTCTTCTACCTCTACCATCCTACTGACACCTGCACGAATGAGACGGGAAGGCAACTCTTTCTGTTGGTCTAAGTTTGCACAGGAGCTGAATGCTCCCACATGCAAACATCCCAAGGAATGGCATTGGAAGTGACATTTTCAGAGGTAAAAGGGAGTGTTCTTGAGCAACTGCTTTGAGAGATTACCCAGCTCCTTCTTATGGTGGACTTAGCCCAAGAGTACTCATGACAGATACTTAATTTCAGTCAGCATACTGTAGGTAACATTTGCTTTACATTTCCCAAGAGATCCCGCTTTTAACATCTGCTTATGGCAGCTGTTAGAAGTTTTATTTATTCAGCTGAGTTTTCTGATAATAACAGGTGCCGCTGTTCTTCACAGTCAGCTGTGCCTCATGCTGTTCTTCAACTTCAGTGCTTTGGGATGTAAATATTCCCCTCAATGCCTGGCCAATTGCACAGAACAGACCTGCAGCCCCTCTTGACACTGACAAAGTCATGGGATTCAGGCTGAGACAATACATCCCAAATTCAGTTGTCCACATGCTTTGGATCTGACAGGGTCATTGCTGTAATCCCATGGCAGGTTTATATTCCGCAGTGGCAACACAGCCACACTGAAAACACTTCCTAAGGCAGGTACTTCCAGTTTTTTATGCCTCAGAGAGAACAGGCCCCAGATAAATAGTAAGTTGTTTCATTTCTTACTCCAACAAGCTACTGTGAACTTGTATCTACTTCTGCTATGTCATCATAAAAATCAGTCATGCATGTAATGGCATAGGTTTTTCTAAATGAACAGAATTTAGGTAAGTTGATGGTGAATGCTTTGATATAAATGAGGAGGGAAAGGTATCTGCAGAAGGTGGGGGTTTTATTTATCTTCCATTTACAGATTGTTTAACTCTTTCTGTTTGCTCTCTCATTGCAGTTACAATGTCTGCTGGGATTTACCTTTAATTAAACTAGACAGAGCCTGGAGAATTTGTATCAGTTTCATATAGTTCTGAATAATTCAACAGCTTTTTTGCAGTGCCTTTACTGAAATTAGAAATTGGAATGAAAGTTCTCATACAGCCCAAAGGAGTGTTAAGTTTGGAGAATATGGTTTTTATGGAGACATTTTTGTGTAAGAGAAAATGGCAATATGACTGGGAAAATGAAATGTCTAACAAAAAGTCCAAAACAAAACAAAGCCACAAAAAAAAAAAAACAAAACAAAAAGCCCAAAACCAAACCAAAGAAATGAATCTATAATGTAACTGAAGTCCAGGAGGTAAAGCACAGGTATTACAACTGAGGCAGTCTTAGAGTCAGCTGGGAGCACAAACAAAACAACTTTTTGTTTTAATGGAAATACCCTTTTCAAACACTCCTTGTCTTTGATTTGCAGCCAGCCCACTATATCACAGTGACTATAAACACTCAGGCACCAAACACAGTTGACAGGTGGCTGAAGGAAAGCGGTCCAGCAGTTTGGGGGAGCATCTCAAAAGGTTTCACCAAACGTTGCTGTCCATAATGTGACTGTGAATCTGAGTTGATTATGTTTGTTTGCCATTTTGGCTAGAATCAAAGTTTTTAGACTGGTTTAAAGATTTGAGATAGGTTGGGTTTTCTTTGCTCATTCTTGCTTGAAACCTCACGTCTTTATCACAAACACGGGTCAAGTGCACGGACACACATAACCAACAATTCTCTCAGGCTAAGGTTTTCTTTTAGGTATTAGAAATTCCTGATGTAAGATTTATAGAAATTTGCTGTATACCTGTCCCTAAAGAAAACTAAATGAACACAGTATAGACATGAATTCATGTGAATTCACTGGCTTTTGGATACTGCTTGACCATAAAACTATTGAAACAAGATGGTATTTCTATACAGCAACTTCAACATCCAGGCTCCAAGTGGTATTTACAAACACACAATTCATCATGCCTTGACTACTACATTTAGAAGACAGTTTATGTCCTTGAAAGCTTATTTACTTCCTTCAGGAATGTAATTTGTTCTAGTAAATTACATTCTCTCTGTTTAAAAGCCTACCTGCAGAACACATTTATTTTAACCTGAGCATGACGGTTGTGTCTCTGTCGCCAGGGTGGACTTTGCCAGTGGAAACTGGAAGTCTGCTCTGCAGCAAGCAGTATTCTTGCTGTTTAAACCATGAGTCCTGTAAAGGGCTAGCTGGCCTTCTCTTTATGATTTCAGACCTGTATAGAAACATCTGCTACCAAAATATAACCATTTGTGGATGGATTAAAAAAAATCTCAGTTGTCAGAAAATGTCTATTGATCCCTTCCTCTGGCTTCCAGACACTGTAAAGCTGTGGCTGTCAGATAAGACAAAATGAATGGGGACTTTTTTTCCAATGCTAATAGCACTGTGAGGTTGCAGACTGTTGTCAGCTACTTACTCTTCATATTCCTTACATCCTCTGCCCCAACTATTGTTTTTGGAGACTTTGCTGTCACTTGCAATGCTTGGTCCACAAGCCAGTGCATGCAAATTTGGCAACTTCATGTGATATGGAGCAGTATGCTGAAGCCAGAACTGAAGGCCTGCCTAGGTAACTCTTGTCCTTGGCGTGCAGGAGGGCAGTGAGAGGAAGCCTGAGTGAAGAACTGGTATATCCACCAGTGTTTGGGTCCACCCAGAATGAGAGCCAGGAAAGTACTGAAAGGAGAATCTCCCACGAGTGAGCCAGAAAAACTCAGCATGTTTAACCCGTGTGCTCCTTAAGCAGCTGTTACTGTGTTTGATTCCGAGTAAGCGCTGTGGTGGCGGGGAGAGTGAGCTGGCAGATGCAGAGCAAATCCCAACTCATGGGAAAAACTAAAGTGTCATTACATTAGTTTATATTTGTTACAGATGGATTTAACAAGTGGTCATCTGGCAGATTTTCCAGATTTAAAACCTGGTATTACTGATGACACTCATGCTCCCCTTCTGCAATTGTATTAGGGTAAAAGAACATTTGCTGTATGAGAAGGTCGAGTTATCCTGGTAATAAGCAGCTTTACATTGGAGTATCTGTATCTCAGTTAAAACTCAGAGTGATGGTAGTATATCAGTGTGGCTGAAGAGTCCTAACTGCAGTGGTAGTGGTAGAAATATGCAGTGTAGTCCAGCTTGTTAGCTGGTAATTCTTCAGCGCAACCTCTCAGCTTTAAATCAGTGCACGTTCATTTGACATGGGGAAGCAGGTCGAGGAGGCCAAGGCTATAGACCATGAAATGGGAAAAAGGAAATATTGTCACTATTCAATTCCTACTTTGGCAAGATTTTGAGTCCCTGCAGAAGGATTCATAGATATGTTAGCAGTGGCAGGACACTCAAAGCTGCTGCTCTGTGAACAACTGAGAAGGAGACTCAATGTTTTCTCTCATACAGTAAGTGCCATGGTCCAAGGCAAGATAAAAGAAAAATAATCAAATTTTACAATCTGATAAAGAAATTAGGTGCATGAGAAAGGCACTGGCCATGACAGCTGGTTTTGTTTGGCAAAGATTAATAGGGGTTTTTTGTTGTTGTTGGTTTTGTTTGTTTGTTTTTGTGCTGGGTTTTTTGTTGTTGTTTTGGTTTTATCCCTAGAAGAACTTTTTCATTCAGTTCCTCACTTGACAGTACCTTTCTGGTGGCCACTCAGTGTCCTTTTATAGCAAGGAGTTAGTGTGTGAAACCCTGTGGTGTGCTTAGGGAATTTATTGTGCTGTAGAAATGCTGAGACTGTAACACCTGAATTTTCAGAGAGGATTTAGGAAATAAAACTGTATTATTATGCTAATGTCTGTGCACCACCAGATTTCTTTCCAAAATACTGCTGAGAACACATAATCCAACAAAAATAAAAGAATTACCAAATAATGGACTTGTATTCTTAGACAAGAAAAATTTCCCAAGCTTAATCTGGAAAAATAAATCTATTTTCTTCTAACTAACTTTTATTTGTTGTTTTCCTACACCAGAGACCAGACACACACTAGGAAATTCACTGCTAGTTCAAAATAGAATAAAATTGTTTGCCTAGTGGTAAGAAATATACATATTTTGGGAAGGATAAAATGTATCCTTCATATTTTTCAACTCAATAAGGTTATTTATAGATCCACAGCAAAGAAACTATTTTGTTCAACTGAAACATCCAACAACCGACAGTAAATATCAAGCTTTATGCTTTTAAAAAGAAAAAAGCTTTCCAAATATGACAAAAGAAAATCTCTTTCCCTAATTAATGCCCACTATGTGTGGGAAGACAGATGAAATATGTGGGAGCAGTGTTTATTTTGGTGACTTTTCCTTCCTCAGGCACCTGTGACAGCTTTAGCTGAGAGCCTTCAGGAAGGCTGGGGAGAAGGGAGATGCTCCCCTGAGTGAAGGATGGAGAAGGAAGTGGTGAGCTCAGCAGCCAACCTGTTTTGGACCCTAGGTGGGGTCAAAGGACATGCACAACATTAGGCTGAGTCTTCTTTCTGCCTTTAGCCTTCTATTTGCAAGAGGAAATCAGTGATTTCTGTTTCCTTCTGGGGCAGAAGTTGTCTTATTCCACGAGTGTGCAGAGCAGAGGTAGCAATCTGAGACACAGCATCACTGTGCCACAGAACATCTGCCCCAGTGTTAATTTTTCCTCATTGCTGTGGCATGAGACATCCCTTTTAAATGTGGAACAGTGGTAAAACATGAGTCTTTGCAGAGCTGGAATCTGCAGAACCAGATCATGAGCCTGGCAATGAGTGAAGAGGCTGCAGCTTCAGGGATAATGTGCTGTCCCAGAGGTAATTTCAGATGGGTATTTTCACTTTCATCCTCATAATCTGGAATTTCTAGTGACTCAACAACTCTAAAATGTGTTGTGTCAGTGCTGGGCTTAGGGGTATTTATTCATTCAAATTTGTTTGATGTCAAAGAGCCATTGGAATAATCCATACATCTCCCCTTGCAGACACACTCGCATGAGTTTTGTTTACAAACTGAAGAAATGGTTGTTATTCATGCAAAAATATTACAGGTTACCATGAATAAAAGGTTTTAGTGTATGAATCATGAGGTCATAAAATACCCAGTGGGGAGAGACCCCAAGGATCATCTGGTCCAGCCTTTCTCGGCAAAAACATGGTCTGGACAGCATGGCCCAGCACCCTGTGCAGCTGAATCTTAAAAAGTGTCCAGTATTGGGGAATCCATCACTACTACCCTGGTGAGATTATCCCGATGCTTGATTGTTCCCATTGTGAAAAATTTCCAATTGTGTTTAACTGGAATCTCCCCAGGAGTAGCTTGTACCTATCACCCATTGTCTTTTCCATGTGACTCCTTGGAAAAAGAAGTCTCCATTTGCTCTGTAGCTACCCTTTAAAAACTGGAACATGGTGATAAGGTCTCCCCTGAACATTCTTTTCTCAAGACTGAACAAACAGAGTTCTTTCAGCCTTTCCTCATATGGCAGGCCGCCCGGTCCTTTTATCATCTTTGTGCCCTTCTCCGGATCCTCTCCAGCCTGTCCACATCCTTTTTTGCAGAGCAGGGACCAAAACTGAACACAGTGTTCCAGATGTGGCCTGACAATCACTGAATAGAGTGGGACAATGACTTCTTTCTCTCTGCTGGTGCTGCCCCTGTTGACCAGGATCCTGTTGGTTTTCTCTGCCACAGCAGCACAATGTTCATTCTTGAGCTGTTGTCCCTCAGGGGCCCCAGGTCCCTTTCCCAGAGCTGCTCCCCAGACCGGTAGATCCCAGCCTGTGCTGCACTCCTGGGCTTTGCTTTCCCAGGACCTTACACTTGGCCCTTGTTGAACTTCACAAGGTTCTTGTCAGCCCACTCTTCCAGCCTATCCAGGTCTTTCTGCAGGGTGGCTCTCCTGTTCTGTCCCTGCTCTTAATTGCTATGCATTCCTGGCTGCTTCTTTCTCATTGCTGGAAAAATTTCTCAACTACATGAAAAAAGCCCCAATGATTCAATGGTACCTGTGTGTGTAATTGTAATACTGATAGATAATAAGTAGAGATAGTGCATATATTTGAAGAAAACCAGGATCATCTTGCAAGCGATTTGTGAGCAGGAAAAAGAGCAAAATTACTGCAATAATATTCTGTATTTTAATTGAAAGAACTCTTTGTAATGAGTTTATGGTAAACAGACAAGGGAATATCACTTCCTCAGTTATCTGAAATATGCATCAGGTTGTGAAACGCTGTCTGGACCCACTTGTGTTTATATTCTGTACTTACAGTCTACAGATTTTTTACTTGCTTTTTGAAATACTGATTTGGAAGCTTTTGTATAGTTTAAAAACCATCTTACTGTCATCAACAAGTAACCTGAGACAGAGTTCTTGCAGAATACAGCACCGCGTTATTAAAGCTGTTAACTTACGTAATGACTCCGTTTAAGAGAAGAATTTTTCAGAAGGTGTATGCAACAATTACATATTTGATAAGTTTTTCAAAAATCACCCATTTTGATGGAATGTTACATTTTAGCTCAAAACCTAGCAAGTGCCAACTTCTTCAAAATCAAATTTGGAAAATAAAAAGGAGGAATTAACAGCATTATTCAAATTCAAGAATGAATACAGAGGGAATTTAAAGTACACTCCATCTTATTACCCTGTTGAATCGAAATGCAGGGGTGATGGACCATTCTGCTCTGATGCTGTAGAAGAAATCAGTTTCCAGAAGATGAAATTCAGATGTTCCCATAAAAATATATTAATGTACAAGGTGTATGGAAACGTGTCATGTGTGAGGTACCTCAGTTTTTGTTCTGGCCTTACAACTGTAATATTTACATACTGTAAATATCAGGTATTAATGTTGCAGTGCTGCAGTTAGAAACCAGTTGTGGCTGGAGCAGTGAGATGTTTTTATTATAGGATCCTAAGTCTACTTTTCATTGCATTCATACTAACACAAAAGGAATTATTTTCATTGGTGTTTTACAGATTTTCAGCCACTTTTGAGATCAGAGTCCGTGCATGGTGGATGGATTGGCTTTGTTACTGTTTGATTGATGTAAAGAGCACTTTCATTACACCCATGAGTTCCTCAAAGGACATGCTTTCCTTTTGAAAAATGTCCTCAGGGACAACAACGGAAGATGACTCCAGCTTAATAAGATGAGAGGGGTTACAGAGAAAACAAAGGCAATAGCTAGTGAAAATCTATTTGGAGAATGTTGACTTTTTTTCATGTCCTTGGGCTATATGTTCAGAAAGTATCTTTTTCTCTCACAAATCCCATCTGTCATTTCCAATTTCTAAGAAAGGGTCTGGCAAGGAAATGTGAAGCATCTCATGAGTGTTAGAATTACTAGTGTTGTACACTGGAAATAGAAGAGATAATTTTTTGACAGAAGAAATTCCTGTCAGATAAATGCAGTTCAGTTGAATTGAAAGTTGCCCAAAAATGCAATAAAAACACTTAATCAATATACATCCTTGTGTTGAAAGAAACTGTTTTCATAATATCAAAATATATTTCTCTCTGTAGCTAAAATGTTTAGTTGAGGTTTGTAATTTAATTTTATTTTTATTTTGGCCTTGTATTGCACCAGCAGTGTTGTATTTATAACACACTATCAGAATGTAATACTTAGTATACAGTGTATAAACATTTTCACAATGTAAAATTTTAGTGTTGCTAAACTAAAGATTCCAAGGTGCTATATTTAGATTTGTTTGATATGTCGCAGGGAAATTTTAAAATGCAGATTAGTTTTTCCTTCTTCCTGCATCTCGACAGAATGTCAGGATATCAGAAATTCCCAGAAAATGTTATATATTTTGTAAAGGTCTAGTTAAAATTAATTCATGTTAGTCAGTCTTATCAAGGAAAAGGACTTCAAGAGATGAGTGAAGACCAAACAGTAAATGGTTGATTATTAAATGAATTGTCAGCAGCTCTGAAACAGAAGTCTCAAGCAGACTGTGAAGCTGGGGAGCAGGGGTGGTGTTCCCCACCTATTCAGTGTCACCATTTAGTTCTTCATGCATATACATCAGGAATTTATTGCAAAACATATAAAATTACACAGTACCTGATTTTGCCTTCAGTACACAACCAGTCTAAGACCAATATGAGAGAACCCAGCCATGTATTGATTAATGATTGATTATTTAGCATATTCTTGGTGCTACTGGTATATTCAGCTCTGTTGTCAAATAAGCCGAAGGCAAACCCCCTATTATGAGACATTGAAAACTGCTTTTAAAACCTCAACTGTAAGGTCCAAAACCATTTCCAAATACAGGCAACTAATTCCCTTACTATTTGTATGTATGAGATCTGATAATTATGTAATCTGGCCACATTTATGGGGATGTTTACAACTAGCACCTGATCTCAAATGTATGGTAGTACCCATACTCACTGCAAAATAATGGAAACTTGCTTTGAGATTTGAGCTATTTTTGTAAGACTAACTATTTTTTATGAGACCAGCTAAGTACTGAAGTATTTATCATGATTGGAATAAAGTTTTAGATTTGAAGAGCCGGAGGCATTATGGTTTCCATTCTGATCTTCAGTGCAGTGCTATTTTCTGTCAGGATAGGAATTTTTACGCTGATTTGTGGGATGTGTTCCAGTGATTTGTGGCAAAGTGTGACTGTGGATGTCCTGACCAGGGAAGGAGTTCCTTTTCCTGGTGGTTCTGTTACTGAGAAGTCTCAGTAATGTGCACAGAAGCTTAAAGAAACGAGTAGAGAGGACTGAGCAGCTAAAACTGGGTATAGAGCATGGGGGTTTCGATTAAGGGGAGTTTTAATGTCATTGCTGTCATAGGCACCTTTCTCAAGGTGACCCAAGAGAAGTCATAGGGTGGTTGAAATCCTCCTGCTGCCAGAAGCGAGGAGCCCCTGCCTGTCCTGTGATTAACCTGTGTTATCACAGCAGCAACTTGCAGTGGACCTTGGCAAAAGCGATGAAGTCCTTGTTACTCATTGGGACAGAACAATTGAGAATGGTAATAAAGAAAGGTTTCAGCAGCAGCATTTCCCATTCATCACTGAGCTTCCTTTCATCTTCTTAGCCCATCTTTTTTTTGCCCAATGAGGTGTCTTGGATTCTGTAGTCTCATCTTTGAGGACAGTACTAGTGCATACAATGGATGCTGTGGTTCCTATCACATGGTGCAAATGGGCTTATGACTCTACCCTGAGCAAAAAGTTAATTAGGATGCAAGACGTCAATACAGTATTAAATTAAACAGCACATAGTAATGAAAGGCATTCAATTTAGTAATATTAAATGAAATCTTAACTGAGCAGAACCGATTTTTGTATAAAACAGAATGGATAGAAGGCTTGAGTCATCCATTGTCTAGACAAATCACTTAGAAATATGTGGGTTAGCTTTAGAGCCATTCAGACAATTTAAAAGCTTATTTGTAATCTGCTTGTCAAATTAAAAATGTTTTTTTATTTGACTCCTTTGTAAGCTATTAAGAAATATGGTGTGTTGCCAAACAGCTTAAGATTAGTAGCAAGAAGGCAAAAGACTTGCCCAGTGGAAGATGACAGATCCAGAGTAGGGCCAGGAAATAATTTCTGACAGATTGCTTGTCCTCCAGAAAATGTAGTTTTGATTGACTTAAAACTCTTCGTAAACTCCACTCAAATTCAGCTAACATTTTTGGTAAGCAAAGGTAAAGAACACAGGCAAAAGGGGAGATGCTGAAAGCAGTTTGTCAAGGTAGGGTCACATAGAGGTTTGGACTTCTTTTTTCAAAGGCAACAAGAATAAAAATATGGTCCCATCACTTCTGAAAGCAGTGATTTGAACACCAAGGGAAGGGGAAAGCACATTTGATGTTCTCCTTTCTCTGATCTATAGTGGAAATGCTTACTGATGAAAAATTTCTTTCATCACCACAAATTTGCATGCTTTAATGCTTCCCCTCTATACCAGCTGTGCAAGCAGGATGCTGGCCAGGGAACACCACATCCTCCAGTCCCTGACTGCCTTCCTGGCCACAGGCAGGACTGTCACTGTCACAGGAGATGGAGGGAGCAAGCCCAGAGAGCCTGCAAGCTCTCCCACTCCAGTGGGAGTCACTGTCAGCAAGGGGCTCTAGGGCATCCTGCCACAGCCCTCAGTCCTGCAGGGTTTAATGAAGTCAAATGCCCACAGGATGTCTCCATGGGTAATTGCATAATTGTGAAAGTATGAACTCTGCCTCTGCTTCTGCCTACACACCTTCCTCTCCTTCATCTTCTACCACTCACTGAAAGAAAGAAAATTATAGCTGTATTTACAAGAGCCTCTGAGAATTGCAGGCTTTGCTGAAACCTCTATTTTCCTCTCTGCTGCCATGTTTTCTAGAATCAATGAAAGTATTTTATTTTTTATTTCTGTTTCAGCACACAGATGAAATATTTTCTGGGTTTTTTTTCCCAACAGGTTTTCTTTACAGCTTTTTCACACTAGAAAATATTACATATATTTTCTTCTTCTTTGAGCACACATATAGGAGTACCTTTGACCATCTTTACTATGAATTATTTGGTTATATTCCTCATTTTGATTGGACACAATAAAGATGTTTATGTAAAAATACCTTCTACTTTTCAATGGTACATGTGAAATTGCTACACAAGCTCTTCTTTCAAAGCATTAGGAACAGAAGCTTGTACAGAGTATTATTAATCACTATTCCAACTCCAAGCACAGTAGAGGGCTGCAGTGTTTAATTTTTTAAAAGAAAACACATAAAACCACATTAAAAACCTCTGCCCCATCAGTCTTAGAAACTGGTTTTGTGTCTTGGCTGCCAAAACTTAGGAGACAATCTGCCCATTGCATTTCCCTCTCTGCTGCCACTGTCTTGGTCTTTTCTTCAAGTTGATTACTGGTAACGATATCATTTGGTAGTGATGGGAATGTTTGTCTCTGGGAAGGCCAGGCCCATCACTTCACCAGTGCCACCAGCAAGACCTTCTTACACTTGTCCCAGTACCACTGACAATTCTCTGCTGGGCAATCCCTCATGCAAGCTGGCGAGGCTGCTCCAGGGAAGCTGCCAGGCAGCAGAACCAGCATGTCATGGGTCCTGCAGGAAATTACATACAGCAAGTCATGATATAAGTTAACAGTGGAATTGCAGGGGCAGACACTCAGAGCTGGAAAATGCCAGAGCTGAGGTCACCCATGCAAACTGCATTGAACCACCTTGTACCTATTCACTCTGATACAGCCCCTAATTTACATGTGCACATGCAAATTTTTGGACCACGGCCATACTCAATGTATATACAATTCTTAATTTTTAAGTCATTTTCTCTGCAACTGTAGTAAGCCTTTTCACCTCATTTTTTGCTTTCCTTTGTACATGCAAAAGCTTTTGATGTCAGTGTTTAAGAGCAAGGAACAGAATTCCAGTCCTTCCTCAGGACACAGTGATGCTGTAAACAAGCCAAGATTCTTAAATCTTTTGCAGCATCTCCAACTCCCATCCTATTCATGGCTCACTGATATGCTTAATTTGAACCCATCTTTTAGCTGCTTACAGTGAAGGTTGCGTTTTATTTATTTAAAGTAATTTACATTAAATCAGAGATTTGGCTGTTCTCCTGAGTGGCCTCTTAAGGCAGGTCTAATTGTACAGGAAAGTAGACTCATTAATGTCAAATGGAAAGCAAGGCCAATTGAAATTTGCAGCAAGCTGTTACTAGCCCTTTAATAAGGTATTAATTAAAAGATCTGATACAATAAACTGACTATGTATAAATTTTGAACTTGAAAAAAACCCAAAGTAGCTAAGAGAGGGGAAAATAAATCGGGAAAAGACTTGTTTGAAATAATGGTCTTGGAGAAATATGTAAATATGCTGGAAACAGAGACACATAAAACCAGATTTCAAGGTGAGTATGTCTGTTATAGTCTAGATACCCATCTCAACTCAGACATTTCATAACCTCTTGTTCTTTATATATCAATCTGAAGGAAGTCTAATGTATTGAGAAACATCATACAAAGCATGGAGATATACTAAAAAAAATAGAGAATTTGTTTCTCTAGCTTTACATTTGAGGGACCCTTCTTTTCCCACATCAAGGGATTTAAAAGACTAATCTGTTGCCAGAAATAGCAGCAGTGGGCAATGGACATGTTTCATGCTGAGGCTCAGATTCACTCCAGTAGCTCATGGCTACACATAAAGGCACACATCAGTGCTGGGACCATGAGCTGCTGCCGCTGCATCACGAAGGTTTCCTGCAGACAGTCAGTGCCTACAACACTCCTCTCCCACTCGCCCTGGCGTTACAGTCTGTGACATCAAGTCATGCCCTGTTGCCCTTCAGATACACTGGGGAGGTGCATGAGGTTGGTGCTGGTGCTATGGCAGTGCCACCATGCCGGGAACCACAGCACCCATGGGAATGCAATCCATGTGTTCTTAATGTGTCAAAACAGCTGGCTTTATTGTAGAGCATGTTATAAGGATAAAAGAAGGTGTGATTTGAAAACGGATTTGCAATATTGAGCTATAAAGGATAAACCAGCACATTGCAGTAGCTGGATTAATTTGCCAAAGAGGGTGTGCTGGATCTTCCAGTGAGGTTGTGAGGTTGCTGCAGTAACCAGTAGAATCCTCCTTAGATTTGGAAACCCTAAAGGATTCTCACAGTGAAATCTTTCCTGAACCTCTTACTAAAGGTGGCTATGGTAAAGTAGTCAGAATAGCTGCTCTGGATTACTTGCTCTTTCTGAAGCCCAGGATGACATTATTCATTGTTTCCCTTCCTGCCAGATTATCAGCTTCCCATTTCTTGTGATTGGCATGAAATAATCACATGGTGCTTTTTCCGTACAGAACCTTGTGCAGTCAGTTGAAGAAGTGGTGTCCATTCAACTGGCTGAAAATTTTATCCCCACAATACCCCAAGGAAAGGAGGAGGAATAAGGTATTTCCATTCCCCATCCTCCTTTAGGTTTCTGATTGACTTTTCTTTTCTTTTTTTCATTTTGGTGACATGCTTTTGTCTCGAGCAGCTCTCCATAGTCTGCATCTAGTTGAAAATAAGCGGTGTGTTAGATGCTGAGGTCTCTTGCTGGATCTATCACAGGTCCAGTACTCCCTGTGTGATTTAAAACCCAAATATGGCACAACAGAAGAAGTGTGTGAGAGGGTTATACTGAGTATAACCAGATATACATGTACCCAAGCATGTCTCTGGGCATTGAGGCGAAATGACAACTGGTCTCCATCTACTTTAAGAAGTCCTTTTAATCTGCAGTACTGGTGCTGCCTGCAAATGCTCTGTTGGGAATGGTCTCTGACGGCCACATGATGGCTGGGAAATGTCCATATTAGCTGGTCAGGGTGGGCTGGATCTGTGCCAGACATGCTTTAGCTGTTTCTGACTTGGACAGTCATGGTCAGGTCATGGTCAGGTCCCTAAACTTTCTTGAGTTTGTGCCTGATTCTGGAAGAAGGGAGAGGTCAGATGGTCCCAGGCACTGCAGGCAGGGCTGTGCTCAGTGCAGGCAGGGGCTGACTGCATCACAGCCTGCTTGCAGAGAGGCTGCCCAAGTCCTGCCTCTGTGTTAAGCATCCCTCTCTAAGTGAAATCCAATCTTATCTCCCTCGGGTTGGGTCCTAACACATTCACAGTCCTTCATGTACCAGTACTGCCCACAGCTCCGTGGGGAACAGCTCGGTGTATCTGGCAGGAGGACAGAGGAGCTGGCTGGGATTCAGGAATGCAGTATGAGCCAGACTAGAGCTCAAGAGGAGCAATCTCTCTTCCCAGACTGGCACTAAGCCACTCAGGGGTAAATGTCCTTTCCCAAAAAGTGGTCAACAAGGGAGCCAAACCTTGAATGCCAGCATCCTCTGGGGACTGCTGTTACTACAGGTCCCTGTGCTGGACTGTGGGTGCTCTGTGCCACCCACATCCCTCATAAGGAGCCAGTGTCAGTGGGGAGCCACATTTGAGCTTCACCTACACATTGTGGACCAAGCTCTGTTGGGGTTCAAGCCCCACCCCGGGACGTGCTGGGCATCCCTGCTGGGGCGGGGGCTGCCTTTGGTGGGGTTGCCCAGCAACCCAGGAGTCCTTCCCTTGGGCTGCAGGGCTTGGTGTCTGGCTGAGCCTCCTCCTCCTCCTCCTTCTCCCTGAAGGAGCCTGTCTGAACCACAGCCAAAACTTAACACAACTGTCAGCTTAAATCCATGTGTTGTTCTCTGAGCCAAAGCACCGACACAGAAAAAAACCCCAAAGCTCCGTGTTTCTTGTTGGGTCTGTAGGAATTCAATTGCCAGCACATATCGCTTCCAGCAGACACAGCAAAGCTTGACCTGTTCACACAGGCAACAGAAGTTGAATTTAGGAGCCCTAATAATTGCAGCAATCTGGTCATAAATTAATTACAGGGCAAAAATTATCTATTGAAATTTTTAGATTAGAGAAGCTATTGAAATTTTTAGATTAGAAAAGCTTTATTTTCATGGATGAAAAATGAATTAGTGAAATAAATTATTTGCTGCAAACTATTCTTCCTGCTCCCGTTGTTTGCTGATCTGCGACAGATCTGATACAAAACATTCGTCAGGCAAGACTGTGTCACGTTTTTCAGCTACAAAAACAAGGGTTTAATTCATTATGATTTCCCTGACCGTTCTTTGGATCATTTACATTTGCCCAAGTGGATTTAAAATGCTACCAGATCTCTAACATTTCACAGGCACACTGAAAGGTGTAAAGAACTCTGAAAAGGTGCAAGACGAGGGAGAATAAAGCACAAGGATTTTAGCAGCCGCACTAAGTAAAGTCTTTATAAGGACTGATCTGGCATTTCAAAAATAGTTTCTTCCCAACCTTTTGAGAATGTGCTGAGATTTATCATTTGAAAGGAGCTGATTTCACCTTTCAAACTGAACAATGTCTTTTGCGCCCTTTTGTAGGTATTTGTTCTGTAAAATGGATGGGGAAGGGGAAGGCGGGGAGAAAAGCCTTTTGGAAAACAAAGGTTTCTGTGTTGGTCATGCTAGACCCTGCATTGATTTCTTAGCATTATCATTTGGGTAGAGAAAACCCAAAAGGTCACTGGAATGAATCACTGGTCGAAGAGAGCAGGATCTGAGATGGTTAAATCTGAGGATTTAAATCTACAGAACATGTTTCCCTATGCTCATGCAGCATTACAAAATTTGAAGCCTAACTTCCAGATCTTGGTTTTGTTTTTCAAGATTGGGTAAGTAATCCCATCTGCATTTTCCCCTGTGCAAGCATGTCACTGCTATCGGCATCTTGAAAATTTACTTTGCTAGAATCAAGCTAGTTAGTGAGCAGGAAAGCCATAGGTGGGTAATTATTTATTGATGAACTCAAAAAACTGAGTGTTTTTCTAGGTCTGCAAAGTATTTCTCTTGTCCCAAGAAGCTTGCAAGTCTCAGTAAACTTATATGTGCCCGGAAAAAAATTCAAGGGACTTCTTGTATTATACCCACACTATGCAGCAAACTCAGGAGCACATGAAGGTGACACTGGCCTCCAGAGATTCACAGTATGACTCAGGTGTAGACTAATAGATATTACTATTATCCCGGGACCTGATACTCCCCTTTCCTGGGTATGTGACGCTGTGAGCACACTCCATGTCAAGATGAGGTCTGCACAACCTCCTACTGATCACCCATAATCTTCTGAGACAGTGGAGCAGGAACACTGTGTAGTCACCAGGTCCCCCTCACTGGGTGACACCAGCAGGAGGACAGCAGGCACATCACAGGTCTCACCTTTCTCCCAGGATAGACACAAGCCTGGAGAAGCAAACTATCAGCTGGATTTGCCCCTTTCTATTCCCCTCCACTGAGAAGCTTTTCAGAAGCCAGTAAACCAGAAAAGATCATAACTTGCTGGTACAAATCATTCTGCTGCAGCCAGAAACAGTAAACTTACGAACTGTATGTTTTCCTGGACCCACTAAAATGAACTGTAGTCAGATTTAATAATTTAAGAGCAGGGTGGTAGGTTTCCTACATGTAGAGGTCCGGGGGAAAAATATTCATCAAACCCCGGAATTTGGAGAAAACAAAGTTAAAAGGAAATGCTTGTTATTCTACTTCTACTTTTAAAGAGCTGGATGTGGTACAAAGCATTACTTCTGGTAAGTAGCAGTCACTGAGAAATCATCAGAGACGTAAATTACTCAAACCCTCCTCAGGCTCAGCTGACTACAGGTCATGGAAAGGTGGCTAAAACTGAGGACTCAGAGCTATGGGAAACATGCACAGAGTGCACAGGAAGTTTTGCTCCACATCAGCAACAGAAACTCTATAGTCTCTGCTTCTTTCTCAAAGACACCAGTACAAATCCAGATTAACTCAATGTCCTGACACAGGACAGAGATGCTCTAGAGTTGCTTCAGTCCCACTGAGAGCAAGATTTATGCCATACATTAGTTCTCAAAATACAATATTGCTTCTTCTGGTTTCTGGAGAAAATGTTTGTGTGTCTTTCTGCAGCTCTGAATGACTTTACACACGATTATGCTTTGCATGTGATAAAACAAATGTTTTAAAAACTCCTTTAAGTTCCTGGCAGTATAGAAACACATCATTGTACCGCTGGGCAGGGGTATAAATAGCTGAGATGTGCTTTCTGTGCAGCTGGTGCTTTGCTGTATTTCACCAGGAGAGGGTAGAGTTTGGAAAGGACTCCTGGCAGCCTAGGCTCCCTATTGTGCGGGGAAACAGCGAAGGGAAAACAAGCACAAGTTTCTCCTCTGCCTGTTTGCACCGACTGACTATGTGCGAGAGTCAGCAGATGAACTCTGGAAGACCTTAAAGTAAACAGAAAACGGAAAGAGAAACAAAATTCAAAAGCAGCTTTCTAGGGAAATCTGTGGAATCAGGGAGAAGCCGCGGCAGTTCCCGTGGGCTCACCCCGCCGACTGTATCTCTGAGAACTGTCACTCACTGCACGGTGCGTTAATCAGAGCTCAGGATTTATTTCTCTGCTGTGACTTCCAGGCTGTGAATACATATCACTTTTAGAGAGAGAATGGGACCTGAAAAGACTCTCGAGCACTGAACAGAGTGGTGAGTTTTATTAAATGGTTTCTTCTCTTTCCAATCTGCTGGAGCTTTCTAACATCCTGCTTGCAGGCACAGCAGCCCGATGACTTGTCTTTTCCCTGGAGCTTGTTGCATTCCTCACCAGGCTTTCCCGACCGCAGGTTTCTATCAGTAACCTTTCCCACCACGACTCCGGGTCAGTTTGGTGACATTTATATCAGGGCTGGCTCAGTGCTGATTTGCTTTCACAAGAGATTAAAACCACAAAGCTGTGAAACCAAACAACGGGCTAAAAAATCAAACAACATCCAATACAATTAAAATGGCAGGTGACTCTAGGTTTCCAGATGTGGACACTGATGAATCAGAAAAAAGTGAAGAAATGGAGATTGTAGTCAATGTCGGTGGGGTAAGGCAGGTGTTCTACGGAGATAACCTGAATCAGTACCCAGAAACACGGCTGGCAGAGCTGGTCAATTGTTTATCAGGGGGATACGATAGCATATTCTCCCTCTGTGATGACTATGATCCTGGAAAGAGAGAGTTTTACTTTGACAGAGATCCAGATGCTTTCAAATGCATTATTGAGGTGTACTACTTTGGGGAAATTCACATGAAGAAAGGAATATGCCCCATATGTTTCAAGAATGAAATGGAATTTTGGAAAGTGGATCTGAAATTTTTGGATGACTGCTGCAAAGCTCACCTAAGTGAAAAAAAGGAGGAACTGGAAGAAATAGCCCGAAGGGTGCAACTCATTCTGGATGACTTGGGAGTAGATGCCTCAGAAAGTCGCTGGAAAAGGTGCCAAAAATACATCTGGAAATTTCTGGAGAAGCCAGAATCATCCTATCCAGCTAGAGTGATTGCTGTACTGTCCTTTCTGTTTATTTTGATCTCCTCTGTTGTGATGTGCGTGGGGACCATCCCAGACTTGCAGGTTGTAGATGCAGAGGGGAACCGTATGGAGCACCCAACCCTGGACAGCATTGAGACCGCCTGCATAGGCTGGTTTACCATGGAGTATGTGCTGAGGCTGATCTCATCTCCCAACAAGCTCCACTTTGCCCTTTCTTTCATGAACATTGTTGATGTGCTAGCAATACTTCCTTTCTATGTCAGCCTGACCTTGACCCACCTGGGAGCCAAGCTGATGGAGCTGAGCAATGTCCAGCAGGCAGTCCAGGCACTGCGCATCATGAGGATCGCAAGGATTTTCAAGCTTGCACGGCATTCCTCAGGGCTCCAGACCCTAACATATGCCCTGAAACGCAGCTTTAAGGAGCTTGGGCTGCTCCTCATGTACTTAGCTGTTGGAATCTTTGTCTTTTCTGCCCTAGGTTATACCATGGAGCAAAGTCACCCCGAAACTTTATTTAAAAGCATCCCTCAGTCATTTTGGTGGGCAATCATTACCATGACCACAGTTGGATACGGAGACATTTACCCTAAAACAACACTAGGAAAACTGAACGCTGCCATCAGTTTTCTTTGTGGAGTGATAGCAATCGCCCTCCCCATCCATCCCATCATTAACAACTTTGTAAGGTATTACAACAAACAGAGAGTTTTAGAAACAGCTGCCAAACATGAATTGGAGCTGATGGAGCTAAACTCTGCTGAGGGGAAAGCCACAGGCTCCAGAAGTGAACTAGAGGATCTTTCAAGGGAAAGCAAAGAGGGTCCTTTTTATAGCAGCCGGATAAAAGTCTCCCACAGTGACACCTTTATTCATCTCCTGTCAGAAGAGAAACACTATAGGACCAGGCTTCAAAGCTGCAAATAAACTGTGAGCTGTTGTCAGCGCTAAGCTACAGATCGGGACAACCTGACAATCAACTATGGAAAGGACTCGCAGATCTGTCAGAGTTGGGAAGGAGCACTGCTTTGCTTTTCCAACATGAATATAAATTAACCCATGGCTTCTCCATCAACAGTTGGTAAGACTTTACCATTATTAACCCAAAATAAAATAGTAGGACTCCACTGAGATCAGACTGCTTATATAAAGTGTGTTCTGACAAAAACCATTTGTAACCATTTCAGAGACTGAAAAGTCCTTCCTGATCTGTAAATGTTCAATGACCCAAATGTGCAGTATAGACACATCAGAACTTTGTACCTGTGACAATAAAGAGCAGCATCGCACAGATTGTGTCTTCCAGGCTCTCTTCAATGCCTTTGCAGCTAGGGGAACTGCTCCTAACAAAAATTAAAGCAGCTTCTCACTTGTATTAGATTCAGGCTTACAGCAAAATGTTATGAGCAGTTTGAGCCTAGAGATACTGAAAGTCTCAGCATATACTGTGTGCAGGATATTAGAGTGCATAAATGGCTTCATTTTGTAAAATGTACTTTGGGGTCAACTTTTTGGATAGGTTTCTGTTCCTCTTTCCAGAAAAAGTGTCATTTTCAATGGGACATGAAGCTATATTTTGAGCAGAATGCAGAACCTAATCAATATATTTTAAGGAGCAAATTTAAAAATATTTGTTCTAGCTATTAATTACAGCATGGTTTATATATGCAGGGATCTTTCAGGAAGGATTTATAATTAAGTAGCTTTTTAAAACTGTAAGTTAAATCATGGTATCTTTAATTCACTGCTAAATCAAGGGAAGTTTATAGGCAAGTTAAATTGAGTACCTCTAAATAAGAAACTTTAACTCTTTGAAAGTAAGTGCACACAAAGTTTCAGTAAAAATAGTATAATCTCCAGTTGATTTATGGTAAAAATATCTAGCTGAATAAGCATATTATTAGGTTATTTTTTAAAATAACACATCCTTCCCCTACAATAACTGCGTGACTTTGTAAATGTTAGTTTGCAGAAGTAATAGGCACTAATCGGGGTCTTCTTCATTAATTAATATACTAATTAATCAACATCAGTGTCTATGTACTATCCTTTCCAAAAGCAAGTGCCATCTATGTAAGCTTAAATTTGGTTAGTGTAAAAAGTGTGTGTGTAATAGGTCCAGTCCTTGCAAGAGAAATCCATTGAAACTGGGAGTTATGTCAGCTTGAAGGGCAGGGGAGCACTGGCACACAGATGTATTTACATACATTAGAAGTAGGATCCCAAATGTTTAAAGGGCTAGAGTGGCTGCCCTTATTTGTTCCCTTTTGTGCTGAGCAGCCCCTTGCTCAGGTGAAATGCAGCAACATGAACCATGACCCATCCCTGGGCACCTCATGTCCAAGATCCCCCTGAAGGTCTTTGGGACTCTTTTCCTGGGACATGGGCAAGCAGCGGGCCTGTGGCATCCACCTCACAGGAGCAGTGACTGGAGGGGCACAGAGCTGAGGGATGGGCTCTATGCTCTTTTCTGGCACCCTGTTTGCCCCTGTCCCCTGGCAGAGGGGTATGTGTCTGCTGGTGCTGGGGAGTGCTGTGTCCTGCTGGGGGCAGGGAGCAGTGTGGCATGTAGGGACCGGGCAGGTGTGCACTGAAGGGCAGCTACTCCTCAGGAACACCACCCACCCTGTACCTCTCCTAGTGTGGAAATCAGCCCCTGCTTACCTAGTTGAAGGCCTTTCCCAGCATTACCCCTCACACCTCAAATTGCTCTACTCCAGGGAACCTGGAGTATCCCCGTGCTCCAGCCCTCTGCCAGACCTAATGTCCTTTTCCCCAACCTGTTACCATGTCCTGCCTTACATACCTCTATCAAGTAAGCTAATTCAAACAATCTCTAAAAGTTTCTGTACCCAAATCCTTCCACCAGTATTTATCCCAAATTCTCTCCTGCCTAAGGCAAACAGCCAATCCAAATGCCTCCTCAGCCCAAGCATCCCTTCACCCCCATCCTCCCCTCCACGTCTCCTCTCTTAGCCTTTAGAACTGCTCTCTCACTCTGTCTCATCTGCTGAGACCTGTTCTTTGCTTGCCAACAGCCTCAGCTCCTCTCCCTGGCTACCTGGCCAGGTCCATAGCCGGTCCATAGCCGGATCCTAT
This sequence comes from Gymnorhina tibicen, assembly GCA_013399875.1. Taxonomy (NCBI): domain Eukaryota; kingdom Metazoa; phylum Chordata; class Aves; order Passeriformes; family Artamidae; genus Gymnorhina; species Gymnorhina tibicen. Next base: position 86,416 of record VXAZ01000589.1, read on the forward strand.
CCCTTGCACTGCTTAACACATTCAGGTCACAAGTATGGGCTGCAAACCATCAAAAATTGACTCGGCTGGGGTGCTGAGGGTGGGAGAAAAGGGAAATTAACAAAGGTGTGTGTGTCCAGCCTTACCTATCAGCAGGAATCTTAAACGCCCCTGACTCCACTCGTGACATGCAGAGGGTAGCTGAGAGTGAATTAAGTTAGCAAAAGCATTTTCCTGAATGAGGAAAGCACTATGTTAGTGCTAAGTAATACGGTTTAGTACTGCAAGTGCTAAATCCTTGCTGCCGTGCTTTGTGATTTATTTAACCTGACATTAAATAAAAAATAAGCCTCTTTTATCAGAAATAAATTTATGGGCTAATTTCTCCAATGAATTATGCCTTTGAGCACTGGGCTCTGCCTATGGTCTGTCAGTGTGGGAAGAGTTTTGAGACAACCTTGGTGTGTTGCTCTAGCCCAGACTGGGTCAGTGTGTCTTGCTGCACTAGGGACCTTATTTGTTGGATTTGTTGCTGTAAGTGATATTTTCTTAAAAGGCTGTGGGTGGGCAGGATGGATTCCCGCCTATTTGCCTTTCTCATGGTGTGGAAACCCTGCAGGAGCAGGGGGAGACGTGGGCAGTGGTGGAAGGACGGGGCAGGCTGGCAGCACATGGTGGGACCGAAGAGGAACAGGGAGTCTTGAACACATATAATCCTGATGGTGCAAAGCAAGAGGCTTTCTGGGTCCCTGGGGAGACACCTCTTGCAGATCGGGAAACTACCAGAAACCACTGTCTTTGAAATCAGGGCTGGATGGAAGGCTCTGCTCCTTAAAGAATGGAGAGATCTAGGGGTTGTTTGTTTTCTATTGTTTTAATATTCTACACAACCCAGCAGAGCTGATTTTCCTTTATAACAAGTTAGTCTAATAAAAGAAAAAGATTTAAAAATCTGGAAGTTGTGGGGGTGGAAGGGGACGGTTAGAGCAGCCCTTTTTCAGAAAGTGAGCAACACAATCCACAGGCTCTGGTGTCCCCACTCTTTGACACAGGACTTTCTCAAGTCCAAATCTAGGACAAGCTCTGAAGTCTTTCCAAAAGGGGAAACTGCACCATGCCTGTTGCAGGTTTCATTTCTGTGCTCTGAGTGAGGTGGGCACAGGCTGCACCACTCAACCCAGCAGTGCCTTCCCCACATCCAGCTCTTCCCAAGCACTTTGTGAGCACTTTGTCTGAGCCTGTGCAATTAAATTAATGAATGCAAGGCATTCCCAGTGAGACCATCTCCAGACACATACAGGAAACTCTGTAGCACAGGTGAGTCTCAGGGGAACCCTGTCCCTGGTATTTAGCACCCTTCACCTGAGAACCAGGGCTGGGATAGCCAGAATACCTCCAAGTGCAGAAAAATCTGAATAAAGCACCTGGATCTCTTCTTACCCTTACTGCACAGGGACTCTTCTTTGGACTCACAGGTGTATGAAGGAAAGGGGTCACTACTTCCATAAGAAATTGAGAGTCTGGGAAGAAAATGTAGTACTCTTCTATGGAAAGCCCATTGACCAGAATAATGGAGAATAAAGAGAACTACTATAATTTTAGCTGATATCCCTTCTCATACAGAAGTTTCTCAGTTCACAATGCAAGCAATTTCAGAGCAGAGTGAGCAGATCAAACTGTCCTCTGGAGAAGGTATCCTGTGGGACATATGCCCTAGCAGCCAGTCCTGGCTGCTTCTAGAAAACTTTGAAAATTTAAAACAGCCTGTAATATACAGAGTTAAAACTTGAAGCAAAAAACTTTTAGTTTCTAACTAACATCAATCACAGCTGTAAATTCAGGATTAATCCAGGTTTGACATCAAATAGCTGCCAGTAGAGTCTGATTCAATAGCTTTAATAACACACCCAATGCTACATTGGTGGCGATTGCTGAACGGTAGGTAAAATGAAGCCTGTTTCTAGCTTCCTGGACACCATAAACAGTAGAACTTAATAGAGTGGAAATTGCTTCTAGAAGTGTGGGAGACAGCTGGAATATTTAGTGACACACAGCACTAGTCTTAGGGACGTGATAGGTGTTTAACACACCAGCCCACGCCACGCTCTGGCTGGCATGTCACAGCCACGCTCACTTTGGAGACAGGTTCAGGCAGAAGCAGCCACCAACAGCTAGAGTTTTATTGCTGGACTGACACGTATATATGATTTGAAGGGACTTTAAGAAAACCCCAGCAAAATGATGGGAAATAGTAGAACACCACTGTTTCCTGCTGCCCTGCACATGGGAGAGCCGCTCAGTCCTGCAGGTGTGGCACTGCCACACAAGGTTAATTGAAATGGCCTCTCTGGTCTGTGCATGGGTCGAGTGCAATGTGAACATGTGGAGGCAGAGGCAGCTCTTATCAAAGAGAAGAAGGGCTCAGGACCAGGCATCGTGGCCCATCTGTCCCTAGATGTGCTAAGGGCACTCATCACTTTTTGCAGGTGAAGCTGACAGTGATGCTGTTTCAGTAACCCTTTGGGCAGATTTCTTTTTGCCTAATGTACTATTTGAAAGTACATGATAAAAATGCTAAAGAGGAGAAACTGTTTTCAGTCTCAAGTATTCTATATTTACGGATTTTTCAAGTAACTACCCAAAATGCTCACCTGGGACTGGATAAAAGAGTCACAAACAGGTGTTTGTTGAAACAGAGCATTAAAATATCCATAAAAGTAGGGGTTAAGGAATAGAAATTAACAATTAACTATACTGAAAGACAGAAACCCACTGAGATTAGCTCAGCTGGTTAGAGCAGGGTGCTAATAATGCCAACATTGTGGGTTTGACCCCATATGGGCCTTTCACGTAATAGTTGGACTTGATGATCCTTGTGGGCCCTTCCAACTCAGAATATTCTGTGATTCTGTGAAAAAACCCCACAAACCTCTTCCAGCCATATCTGCATTGCCAGATAAGCTCAAACAAATAGAACAGTGTCCCCTGTGAATTATGCTAGTCAGAAGTACTTCCTCCCTCCTCCCTGTCAACACAGCCTTTGGTCCTATATCCACCAAAAAACCTTTCAATTCCTTACTCACACGGTTAGAACAGTTACTGGACACATGCACAGGAGAATGCACCTGCTACCCACCCAGTTTCTGAGGATCTCGCTCGCTCTCCATTCAACTATTTTACCTAGACTGTCCATTTGGGAGTATCAACATTTCCTTCCACGCCAACTTTCACAGAACACTTTTTGTTTGAGACAGAGAGTTCTTAATGATGTGGGTAATAACTTCTGCACTGCCTGGTGTAAACCAAACTTCACTGACAGTTGCAGGAACATAACACTAGTGTGAAAGTCAGCTCAGGACAATGTATCTTAAATACACTTGCTTCAGCTGTAGATATCTCAGTAAAACCAAAATTGGTTTCTCCTTCTGAACTGTATCAGGCTTGAATTCAGTGGGAGCTTTGCCTGCCTTAGAAATTTTATAGGGAATGATGAAGCCAAGTGAGCCAGGCTAATGTACAAGGCAAGCATGTATAAATTGCTAAGTGAAAAATGGAAATTATGGAAAGGTCTGAGAGCTCCAGGAGAAGCTGTGCCATTTAATTGTTTCTTTTCTTGTTGCTTTCATATGTAGGTGAGAAAGTTGCCAATGTCTTAAAGCTGCTTTTTGTCTTCCCATGTAAAGGTAACCTTGAATACTTTTTTAACATGCTGACACTCAAGTACTGCTCAATCATCCTGGTCAGTTAAAGATATATAATAGAAGCAGAAAGGAAGGGAAATCTTTAGAGAAGTGTAAGTAGAGAAGATTCTTTAAAAATAAAATATCAAAATGGAAAGAAAGACTGAATGCTATGCTGTATATGCCAAGAAAAATCCTCTTATTTTCAGTGGATCACTTTACTGATTTCATTGATAATGAGGCACTCAAATGCTGACCCCAGTGCTTTGGGTTTTAAGAATGACATGCTGTGATTCCGCATTCTATAAGGAAGTAACCTGTACACTCCACAACAGTGAAATGTCTTAAAAATGGAAATTATCTATATTCATTAGAGTCTGTGCTAGAGCTCACAGGTTCTGTGTTAGGGCTCACAAAGCCGTGGAAACTCAGGCGAGCAGTCACTGGACAAAGGCAGCAAATTGCTCGGCACTGCAAAGGGAAGTTTTTGTAAACCTTCTGCCAGCCTCAGACTGTTTTACTGTGCAAGAGACAAGCTGCAGCTTCAATTACTATAAGAGCATTACAGGGAAATTTTTTATCAGTACGATGCACTCCACTGATCCCAGGCAATGTTTCCACTGCATTACTGTATCAGCTTTACAAAGTCAATGTTTTCCAGGCTTACTAGCATGGTAAAAAATGTCTATTTAACACAATACCCAGAATATGAAGTACTTGTAGCTAGCTATTGGTCTCCATTGATTTTTTCTTATTATTACTTTTACAGCAAAAATGATACAGCACAAATGTTCTTCTCCATATTCACATAAATGATGTATTCATTGTCTTACACTGACTTTAACTATTCATATCCCTGAAGTCTCAGCTTGTCCATTGTCAACCAGTAAAGAATTAACCCTTCTGACTTAGTCTATACCAGATTAACCACCATGAAATGCCATTTTGGTTTCTTCCCTAGTTCCATCAAGATTACTCCATAACTGGACAGCTTTTCTCACTGGAGTGTTTTTATTTTCATTCACCCTCATTTTGCATACCTTAATTTCAGTCCACTACACTTCAATGTTTTGTTTCAGAAAATGGAAATGATTCATCTCTCTTGATGCTCACACCCCTGATGTATTTGTCAAATGACTCGTGTGGTCCCATTAGTGCAGCTCTCTGAAGGGTGTCAGTTCAGTGGGGCAGGCTTAGAACATGCCCAGGAGAGAAAATAAACTGCCTCAAAACTTCATTTGGACGTGTTGTCCCCTCACCCCCCAAACCCTGTATCAGAAGAAAACTCTCTCTTATACATGGAACACTCAGAAGATGCCAGGTCCATATGCAGTAGTCCTGTCTGAATGTTCAGCCCTAGCTGAGCATTTTTACACAGGTTTAAATTCCCCTCTCTTTGAGAGAACTGAAACACTGAAGCATTTGGCTGGAAAGAGATTGCTTTAAACGTGCACTTATGTGCTTTGCTGATCAGAATGTGCTCGTGTTAAACCTTACATGGCAAAAAAATGGATGTTTCTGAACTGCATCCAAGCAGGCACCAGCAATTTTCTGCTCACAGCCACCAATCAGGCATCAGCACAATGGGACCTTGATTTGGTCCTTACAGGGGCTGCTGCAATACAAATGAGAATGATTTTCTGCTCATGAATAACAGATAAAGTGTCATCCCACTGCTTGAGAAGTGAAATACCTAGAAGACAGCCTGACCTTTGCATCCCCCTTACTTACTCACTTTGTAGAAACATTACTAATTACAAGTCTGTTTCTGTACAATAAAAAACCAAAAAAACACCCTAATTCCATCACTGTTTAGCAGGCAAAATTCAGAGAGGAGATAAAACCTGCATCCTGCCCTGGGCTTTTGCTTGGGAATGGCCACTGGCCAGCTGGACACTGCTTGCTTGTTTGCAAAGGAACAAATCACACCCTTGACTGCCAGCAGGTCCTTCTATTTCTACTCGTTGTCACAGTAATAAATCAATTGTTGCTGCAAAACACAGCTCCTCTCCAACTCGTGGGGAATCTGCAAGCTCTCTGCAGCCCAAATGTCAACCAATTGCTGGCTGGGCTTTCAGGCTGGAGTGGTTATTGTTTGCCAGTTCCTTATTTGCATTGGAACAGTAAATTCCATTCGCAAAAGCCTTTACCATTTGGACCCATTTGCCTTAGAAACAAATTAATTGCTGCCGTACAACATCATCCCTGCTGTGACTCACATAGGGCACATTTGTACTGCCTTGGCTGGAAGAGTGAACCTCAGCTGCCAGCTGGACTTCATGCTTGAACATTGGAGCTGTTATTGCCCTCCTCATGTTGGGAATCTTACTGTCACACCTGTTCACACGAGACTGGAGCAACTCAAAGATGCATTAAAGTGAGCTCTCCCATATCTGATGCAACTCGTCTGCACAAAGTGACTGCAGAATATTTTTGAGTTGGAAAAGAGGTGTAAAGAAGCTATAAAGATCTTCAGTGAGCATCTGGGGGCTGACTGGGGAGGATGCATGCAGGCTTGGCTCAGAGAAGAGCTTGGCTCAGCCCCCCGAGAGTGGTCAGGAGAGGCATCCAAGCCTCTCTTCTTACCTCTTCGTCTTACTGCCCTCTAAGCATCAGTAGGCAGTGAGCAGGTGGGTGGCAAAGGATGGTTGTGTCTGATATTCCACCAAAAGAGATCGGTCCCTTCTTACTCCCCACACAGAAAACACTATTGCCCAAAATTCCGTGAGTCTCAAAGTACAAGAGATGTTGTAAGAGGTAAGTAGACAAGCCTAGGAGACTCAACATTTTTGCCTCAGCTAAACCTTAGGGATGCCAAAGTTTTTTGTGGAGGGGAATACATTTTTAATCACAGGGCTGTAGATAGCCCCAGTGTGATAACATTCAGGTCCATAACTGAGACTCGCACGTGTCAGTGCATGTGACAGTGACACTTGGCTTTGCTGGCTAAGCTGTCATAGGATAACTTGGGCCACCCTGAAAAGCTCGTGGCTTTCTATCTTCAGGATTTTTAGAGGGCAAAAATAAAAAGCTCCATGCAATATGACTAAAGAAGCTGCAACCACTTGTAAGTAAATTGGCGGTTTGCTGAAATCCCCACATTGCTTTGAGCCGCTTGATAGGTCACAAGATGTTCTGTCACATCCACCAAGGGAAATAAAGTGAGATAACTGGATTCCTCTAAATTTCTTACTGTTCCAGGGTAAATGAGATAACAGTGATGACATAGACATGGGGGAGAGGGAGATAATTTGCTGGTACGCTCCCTTCTGGGCTGAGCTTTCTCATCCAAATTGGCACATTTTGTAGAATGAAAAATTTAATTTTGAGCAGCAAGGCAAAAATATTATGGAGCAGTCCAACACTGCTGATTCTTGGGCAGCCTGCAATTAGAAGTGGAGTGCAACAAAGTAATATACAATCCCAGATTTCAACCTAATTCACTGCTACATCAATCCAAGACACAGGATGCAAAAAACCACAAAGGATCTTCTGTACATCGGTCCTCTGATGAGAACAAGCCACTTCCAGCCGCAGTGGGAAGGCAAGGATCTTGGCAGTGGGCTGCAGGACTGGAAATGTGCCTTACAGTGAGGTTTTACCAAAGGACCCTCATCTACAACCCAGTGCTGCATCTTCTCTTCTGCTCAGGGAATGTATGGGGCATTTCCCTGTGCTGCACTATTGCAGTGTGAGAAAATGTTTTGTACAAGAAAATGAGATTTATTCCCTCTGAACAGACAGTGAGGGAGGGTGATGGACATTTGGGATGCATGTGTCTAGGTATTGCTTCATTTATAAACAGAGACTAAAGTGAAAACAGCTTTTTCATTGTTTATTTGGTTCCACTGCTTTCTCTCCTGTTCAGACTGGACCGTTGCTACAATTTAATGGGAAACAATGTTTACTCCAGTGAAAGATCACCAGCATTCAATTGCTAGATTATCTGCCTCCTCTGATCAGGTACACACACCATCACAGTAAGCCATGTCCTCTGGCAGTTAGGGAATCTTCCAACACTTCAGTATTTAATGGCTCAAAAAACCTGTCACAGTAAAGGCTGCAGGAATGAAAGGCTGCTGAATGACCTGCCTTAAATAATGAAAAATTGTTTTTTGTTTATTTTTAGTCTGCCCAAGAAAAGGTTTAGAGCTGACTTGATCAAATACCAGCATAGCTAGGAAGTTCCAGGTAGCTGAGGACTTGTTAATGCAAGAGACAAATCATAAAGTGCTAAGTGTAGCACACTCTTAAGTAGATGCACAATATCATAGCAAGGAATTATCTTACCATGGAAGGAACTAATTTTGGATGGGCAGATTTTTTCCACCTGGACTTTTGGCTACATAATATTTCAAAAGATGTGACTACTGAGAAGTCAGTCACTCAAATGTTAGTACCCAGTGTACCTGAGGCGGTAAGGGTGTCCCTCCTGGCCTGGCATGAATGATGCATATTTCCCATAAGTGCTGTTCTGTATCTGCTGGTCCCAGAGAGATGAAGAGCATCTCATGGGGTACTAAACTCCTAAACATCCTCAAATGAATCAAGCTGTCAGTGGATTTCAGCAGAGCAGAACTCTCAGGTGCCCTATGCACTGGAATTTATTTCCAGCTGAGACCACAGTATCATTTAGGCTGGAAGAAAGCTTTTGAAATCCCCAGTTCAGTCCCTCTGCTCAAGAACAGCCAGTTGAAGCAGGTTGTCCAGGAGCAGGTCCAGGCAGGGTGAGCTGTCAGAGACACCTGCAGGGAATCACAAATACACTCTAGGGAACACATGAGCCTTTCTGAAGTGCCTTCAAGAGGCCAAGAAAGGTGCTTCAAAGCACCTGAACTGATAATAGACGTCTGTATTTGGGCAAATGAATCCCAGCCCTTGTGTCTGCTTGAAAATGGTTCCTGGAACTTCAGCTGCCTGCTGGGCTCCACCATCAGCTTTGAGTAGATCTCCACTAACTCCAGAGGCATCTGAGAGTACAGTGTCTTAATGCTGACCTGAACCTTCACTTCTGCTGTCTGCTGTCTGCTTCCTGAGTTTGTAATCACCTGGTGAGGTGCAGAGCACTGAGGAAAAGCAAAGAGAATGGTCTTGTTTTCCAAAAAAATCCATGCAGCTGAATAGTCTTCTGTTACGAAAGAATCATAGAATGAGTTTCTCCCTTGCTGCTTGGTTAGAAAAAGATCTACTAGATATAAATAAAGGTACCTTAATCACATGGTATTAAGGATGGTCCCACAGTGACACAAGCATGGTGGGACAACCTTTCAGACTTCCCTGTTAGCTCAGGGGGTGCCTGGATCTGGCTGCTGGACCCCTACCTGTAAATCACAGAATCATTCAGGCTGGAAAAGACCTTTAACATCGAGTTCAACTGTAAACCTAACCTTACCAAACCCTGTCCTCAAATCATCAAATTACCCAACATCTGTTTCTGATCTCACAGATCAAAAGAGGACTTGTGCCAGCTGTGTCAGTAGAAAATGAGATAAAAGTCAGGAGTGGGCCATGTGTTCTGTCACTGGATCAGAAACAGTCATGGGAGCAGAATGGTGACTGCTCTTCAAAATGCAAGAGACACTCCAGCAGCTCCTGCAGCCTTGACTGCTCCAGCCCATGACCTTGACAGAGCAACCGCTGCTCTGCGCAGCTCCTCTTTTTGTTCTCCCACCCTGAAAAGCCTTCATCTCCAGGTCCCTGATCCCTCATGTAAATGGAGACAGCATTACAAACTGTGTTGTCATCTCCTATTCTGGAAATGTAAATTCAAGAGTCTTTCAGCAATGGCTGGGAACAGCGTGGTTAATGTGTCCCAGCTGATGAGGCTAGATCAAGCCAATCATAAGGTTTTTTTCTTAGTCTGCAAGGAGATTTACCTTCCAGGTTTTAATATTGATGGTGGAATGTAGAGTGGCATTTTCATAAACTAACTCAGTACTAAATTTTGGTCTGTTACAATACTTAAAGATTGCTTCTAACTTCACGAATTTCTTAGCATTTTAACAGAAGTGTTGTCTTGCCTAGCTTTCTCCAGACAGCTTCTCATGCATATTCAATGTGAACAAACAAAACTCTGCACAATAACTCTGATGTTATTGTCCTATGATTTCAAAATGAGGGAAGATCACTTGGGATAGCTGATGACCATGGTCAGTATTTTTACTACTGACAAAATAACTAAATCATGTGATTTCACATACAGAATCATCTGAATAAAAATAAAAGGCAATCCACCCACACAACTCAATTAACAAACTATCAAGATGCACTCTCATGTTTATTATTGCAATAAATCTGTGATTTAAATTCAGTGGGAAAATATTTGCAAACATTTACTCAATTACTGCATGCTCATTTTTTATCATAAGATGAATCACATGAAGCTCAAGTAGTGGTGCAGCTCTATGATGTTTAGTGACACACATAAGCTTAGCTTCATGTTCTTTAGTCCTCGCTGTGACCCTGCATAGAAAAAAGATCTGTGACATCATCTCCTGTTTATTACAGATGGAGTGACAGACACAGATTTTACCTCTGTCAAAATAACATTAACGCTTGGTAGCAGTCATGTCATGAACTTATCCCTCCATCAGACTGCCTGGTATGGTGTTATATTGCAGGAAAGATATCGCCATTGATGTGTTACTGGGAAGAACAGAAACATCAAAGCTGCAGTGCAATGACTGGAGAACAAAATGAGTCTCATTCATCACCCTGAAAAATTCCATCTGAAACAAATGTCTTGAAAAGCCAGCACAGTTGCACCTTTTCAGCTGAGAACAATGAGAAAAGTCAGTGTGCATAAGAGACCGAGTATTTGCCACTTGTCCAGGCTTGACAGGAACATGAAAGGACGTACTGCTAGTTAGCATGAAAGCAGAGGGAGAGAATAGGTGGGAATAGCACAGGATTTAGAAGGGCAATAAAGAGCAGAAGAATGAAAAGCAGTACAGAGAGAGACACTACAGAAAGAAGAAGCAAAATGGAAGGGGGTGAGAGACCTTTTACATTTTTTATTCCATTCTGTCTTCTCACAAATCTCCATTTTCCAATTTCCTTTGAGTGACTTTAATTCAATATGATGAAAATCCTTTTAGTACTTTTAGCACTGCCAGTCATTTACTAATGACAAATTGAGCAGGAGTAGTGATGGTGCATATGTGTGTGTGTATGTTTGTATATACACGTATATATGTATGGATACAGTCAGTCTTGCAGGATTGAGGAAAAAAATTTTTAAGTACTTTCAGAAAAGTTTGCTACAGTTGTAACAGAAGAATCTTTTAATAATTACATTTATCATTGAGTATGTCCATAAACTAATACATATTTAGATGTTTCTTCTTTGAATTTATGTCCAAAATATTTTTTCTATTACTAGTTACTTTCTGTATGGTGCTGAAAATGTGTATTGGCACAGTGTCACCCATTTATAATCCACAGGCTGGCAACTATGAAGCTATGAAGTCAACTCCTTAACGAGCTTCAATCTATTCCCATATCCCTATTTACCCACTTACCTCAGAATGAAATTGCCATTCTGTTATTCCACAACCTGCACAGACCAGACTCACTTAATTGGAAAAAATGTAGCACAGAAAGATATTATATGTTCATGAAAATTTATGGCTGTATGCTCTGTCCCTTTAATTTCCAGTTGGTAATTCTTGTTAGTGAGTCCTACACAAAAAGTCTCAGTGAAGCTGAAAACAGGAATAATTGCAATGAAATAAAACCATTGTGTTATTCTCATTGATATACTGTTCTTCTGTGGTTACTTATGATGGATACCTGCAAGAAAACCAAGGAAATCGCAATAAGGTTGTGGCTTATGAATTAAAAGAATATTTTTGTACAGGACATGGTGAAAAAGCATTCTTCCATTCTAACACATTTCCTAATACTTCAGGAACTCAAACACATGGTTTAATTGCTACCAAGTAATCCAGGGTCAGGGATGACATCATAAATCACCATGATAAATTCCTCTTCTTTAAAACATCTGTGAGATAACAACTGGCTTATAGTTTCTGATCTTAAAGTTAAACAAATGAGAAAAGGGTTAATTGTTTTTAATGATTTGTGAAATAAATGTAGAGGAATTTCTGTGCACTTATTTAATTGATTATAAAAGTATCCATCAATGCCAAGTGCTCTGAAGTGCATGGATGTAATGCTAAGTAAGAGGCAGATATAAGCATTATTGCTTTCCCTTGAAGAAAAGTGGATACAAAGAGAAGACATATCTGGATTTCCACAAAGAGCATTGAAAGCGCTTTGGTTTCTGACTGCCCTGGTGATGGAAGGGGGATCCAAGCTCTCCACTCCCTGCCCCGAGATGGACATGGATGTGCTGGTGTCTGCTGCTGGTGCCTGGACTTGCACAAGCAAAGGAGGTGGTAGGTGGCTGCACAAACTCCTATAAAATCCTTTCATCTACCCTCCCTAAGCAAAATCACATGCCCAGCAGACTCATCCTAGCCAAATCCAGCCTGCTGACTGGCACTAGGAGAGCTCTGCTCTATACAGGGGATTAGCCCCCCATTCAGCTCTTGTTCCTAAAGCACTGACACAAATTACCTTTCAGGCTGGACTTCAGGGATGTGCCAGCTTTCCCAATGTGTAGTTACACTTGGGCGAGTCCAACAAAGCTAAACAATAAATCAAATTGCCTAGGGGAGAAGATGGGAGGGAAAATGTCCTAACAAGCTGACCTGATAATTCAGTCATCTCTGAAAAAATAAAAAAGACTGTCAAGAATGAACTTTCTTCACTTTAGACACAGTCAGAAATTAAAAGGCAGCTTTTCCTTGAAGGAGAGAGCCCTGGGTGTGATACAGGGCCACCTTCAGCTGCATGGAATAATGGAGCTCCTTTGCTTCAAACTGTCAAGGAAAAGGCCTGGAGAAAGGGACACGTGAGGAACCTGCCTTGCCTCTAAACAAGCAGAAATATTTCTTTATGCCTTCATGATAGTTTACTTTTCTCTGATGTTTGTAGCATTTACAGCTCCACAGCCAAAGGCGTGGGGATGCAAATGGCTGGAATGAGACATGAGTATTTTGCTAATACCAGCCCAGCTCTTCAACTCCCACATCCATTGCCAACTTCTTCAATCCCATTTTTGAAGGAGACAAAGCTGTTCAAGGTCTTTATGACCAGCTGCCTGTACTCCAGTGCAGTGACTTTTCCTCCCAGTTTGGTACCATCTACAATTCTTCCTTCAATGGTGATGGTAAAGTAGAGCCTGGAGGTCATTTTTCAGATGTTAATTAGATATAAAGACACAGAAGGCACTATCCTTTCCATGCAGCTTCCCACCCTGAGTTGGAAAGAGACCTCTTTTGCAGGTCAGCCTGGAAGTAGCTTGAAACACTCCTGTCTCTCATGTGTGCTCGTGTTCTGTCCTGAGAAGTCTCGACTGCTGTTACACTGAGACACAGAGATGCTCACCCTCCCACTGAGGGCCTTTATTGACTTGTTAGAAACAGGAAGCAATTTAAAAGCCTTTTCTCATTTACCTATTGACTTTCACATCGCTCCTTTAAAGGATAATTGGAGATAGTGACTAATGATGTTGTCAATGTTGTCACTATTCATTAATCCTGAAAAACGTCTGCCATCCATGGAGTTTGGCAAAGAAGATGAAAAGAAGACACGGTAGGAAAAATAAGTATAATGTCTTTAATGAAATTCCAAGAGGATCGCTATTATAAGCAATGCATCTTAGGGAGTGATAATAGATTTTGCTTTCTTAAAAGTGCTGAGAGGTTCTTGCTCAATGAACAAGAGAAAGAATTAGGATAAAAACGTTCAAGTGACAAATACAAGTTTAAGATCTCGTTCCTGCAATTATTTCTGCAGTAGTCCTGGCCTGGTATTTTAAGTCATTGACAAACTTGGGAAAGTCTAGTGGAGGCCACCAAGTTGGTCAGGGCTGGAGGACTTTTCCTGTGAGCAGAGCTGAAGAGAGGGTAAAGGCTTCCTCAGCCTGGGTAAAGGACAGCTTCAGGAAGGTCTCACAGCAGCCTGGCCCTGCCTAGCCGAAGGGTTATCAAGCAGCTGAGCTGGGCTCCTCGTGATCATACACAGTAGGAGAATGAGAGGCAGGAGTCATAGAATGAAAGAATAGATTTCAGCTGGATACAGGAAAAGAAATTTCACTGAGGAACAGACAGGAGACCAGGTTGCCTGGAGAGCTTCTTCAGCCTTGGAGAGTTCAACACCCAACAGGGTAAAGCTTTGAGCAGCCTGGCCTGATCTCACAGATGACCCTGCTTGGAGCAAAAGGTTGGACAGAGGGTACCTGAAGTCTATCCCAAAGCAGCGGATTCTGTGATTTTGCTTTCCTTTTCATAGCAGTTTGCCAGGACTTCTAAAGAATATCCGTAGCCTAAACACAAATAAGATGATCTTCATTGCTTTAACTACATCTGTTAACTACATCTACAATGAAACAAGCTAATTTGCCAGTTCATATCCATATATCCGGGTAATAAGAACCTAGAGACCACCGTAAAACCACCATGGAGAAAAGCAAGTCATGCTGCTTACTGTACAAGACTAAATCCTCTCACAAGCCCATCCTCTAGCAGAAAGATAGGCTTTTACATTAAGTGGTGCAACACCCAGGAAAATGAGTAATGACTACAAATAATTCCTGCAAATGGAATGAAAATCCCTCACAAGTCTGTCCGATCTCTGCTTCCAAAGTGCTCCCATTCATATTAATCTATTCCGAAAATCACATTACTCCTTCACTGCAAGCGCCTCCACTCACACAGGCACTTATCCAGAATTATGCTGAGAACATATTGCAGAAGTGCTGCATTTCAGAGCTAGAAAACATGTGCTAAACCAGACAGACATTTCCAAGCAGAGAACACATGCATGAAGTTTATACTGCTCCGTGCATGGCGGAAAAATCTATGTTCTCTGCAGGTCTACATCCCCACTCCTTTTGCAGCCACATCTACAGGGTGAAAAGCTTCAGGCCACCAGAAAAACTGGTGCTTCCTCTGCCTACAGCAAGAGCATACCGCTGTCTGTAAGTATTGCAGGTTGTTAAGAAAAAGAGAATATTTATTTTAGCACAAATATGGCTATGAAAGTTTTTTAAATAGCACAGTAATGAGCTTGAGCTGGCTATGTATATTACATTTTCATGTTCGTTATGAAAATTAATGTCAGCTTAAATATATGCATACATTTAAAATGTAGAGAACTTTTTGCAAGTGAAAAGTATATTGAAAAGGAATTTAAAGACAAAATATTCTGTCATAAATCCACAGAAGAAGTCTTATCTGAATTACTGACTCAAGTCGATGAGGCAAAGAACAGTAGAAGCCAGTAGGATATTGACAATAAGAAGTTTGAGCTGGTTTTCCTTCAGAATTGGAAGGTCACCTAGTCAAAGTTTATCCTAGTATGGTGACCAGTGAATCTTTGAAGGCAGAGTGGCTTGTACAAATAAGGAATAGCTATCCATAGAGTAATGTACTATTAGGGGCATTCATGCTGGAGGACTTCGTTTTATCAAATTAATTGATACAGACTTCAGAAGTGCTCAAAAACCATAAATGTTCTTGGGATCCTCTAGCTACTGTCTTTCTCACTCTTCTAGTTTATGGACAAGGAGAAAAAAAATTTCTTTCCTAAAAGCGAACAGAAATTATTTTATCCTGAGTATTACATTCAAACTACCTGAGCAAAAACTAAAACCTAAATGGAAGAAGAACAGCAGAGATTCCATTTTTAGGATGGAATGATCTTTTCATGACTGAACAATTTAATATAAATGACTTGCAATTTCTGTGCCTGGCTCTGTCATCTTTTTAAATGCCATTAAACCTCAGTGTCAAAATACCTATTAAGAAGGTGGCTTTTATTGAGGAAAAGATAATAAAAATCAGGTATATTAATAAGCTGTATGAGAAGCCTCACTCCAGAAATAATGAAGCTCATAAAATGAGTTTTGCCATTTACATTCACATCCTAAATCAACCAAGCACTTTAATACACCCAGATCTGACCAAGAGTGATTTACCAGCCGTGGAACTCATCAGTCAGAACTTAATAAAATTTTGTATACACCCAACCTGTGATATTAGGTAGTCTATAAATAGAACAACAGAGTTTCAAATTACATTTTTTCTTCCTTCAAAAACTTTGAATGTCTAGAAAACAGGACACTGCATTTTGTGTTCCTTTAAGTCTTCAGGAATCCTTAATGAAGCTCACACAGTCCATGTGTACAAAGGACCATTTTCAAATAACGACTGGGGATGGGATTTTGTGCATGGTAGGAATATACACTGAACAGTAGATCTGCAGTTACATTTCATAAATCACCTCATGGATCTATAGTCACTCCAGACCCTGCTCAAAACTGTTGCTCCTGGACTGCTTGAGCTTCCCAACCCACCTCCTCAATGCCTTTCAAGTGACACGTGAGCATCTGGACCAACATCATGGCAATATGAAAATGGCGTTGCCTGTGTCAATGAGCATCCACTCATCGCTCTGGATATTGATTTCTGCTACCATTTTAGAACATAATTTTATTTCAGTTATTGGATTTTGGAAAGGAATTAAGGAGATAAGAAGCTGGTGCTTGAAATAATAATTTGAGATGAAAAACTGGAACAACAAAAAACTACTCACAATATTCATATTTGAAAGCAGTTGGCTTGGTTACATACAAATACAATAAATACATCCTTAGATTTTTAATGTCTCATGTTCAATAACTGATTTTTATTTGCTATAAAATTACTGATCTCTTTCTCAAATGAGAGACCATTTTGAATGTAATGAATTCTAAAAATTAACAAATTTAGGCACAATAGAAGCATTCTTGGAATATAATTTACTACAAGGTAGCTGAAGCAATTATTCAAACAATAAACTATCGAATAACCAATGCAACATTAAAATGGAAGACAACAAAACTGACTCTTTTTGTGCTTCTTCAGTCTGCTAAATTCCATGAGACAAATCATCACTCCATTTTAAACCTACATCTATTGGGAATTAATAAAATAACATAAGCAGAAGTATTTTCACCATCTCAGGATAAAATTTTTACATGAGTTAGCACAATTTTCTTGTATTTTTCTGAATAGTCTATCTTTTTTCCACACAAATAATATTTCAGAAATACTATCTTGTTTTTTTACAAGTGAAATTTTATTCAAGACTGGATGCTCAACTGGCTGAAGCATTAATTTATAAAACTTATTATTTTAGGGTTTTGTGCTGTAAGAGATGCCTTTTATTTCCATTCAGATAACTCCACTAGAAACTATTAAATTATGTTCTGCTGAAATGGATGAAATTGTGAGAACCTCAAGAAACCCACTCATGCCAGTAGAATATTTGCATTCTCTTCAGCTGCTTTCAGATCCAAACCCAGCTCCTAAGCTCCTGAGATCATTCCCACCTCCTCTAGTGACCCATTTTTAATGTGTTTCTCAGTCCCTGAAGACAGTATCAGCCATAGGTCAGGTCCTTTCTCACTCAGGAACTAGTACTACAGGTTACTCCACGCTTGGTAGGTGCATCACCTGTCTCAGCTACACACTTTGTGCCTCAGTTCACTAATTTGCTAAATGAGAAATAGTGGCATCTATCCTGGAAGTAAACTAAAATATTTAATGACGCATTTAAATAGGTTTTAAATTGCAAGTTAAATGAATAGGCAAAATTTAAAAAGAGAGAATGAAACAAAATCCTTCCAAAATTCTGTTTGCATCATTCAAAGTGCCTATAGGGTTGACAAAGATTTTCCCAAGCTCTCAGAAAACAGGCAGCCCAGTAAAGGAGAAAGTAGGAACAAGCCTCTTATGAGGAAGGCTCATCCATTTCTAATGCCAGAAATAAACTAAAATTGAGATACAACTATGAGACCTTACCCAGCCTTTGCTCTTTTACAGCACTCATGGATCCACCTGTCTTAATTAAACTTACTCAGCTCAAAGGTTTAACAGTACTCTTTAAATATCTACCTCTCAGTTTACCTTTGAAATTTATTTCCAATTTATATCATTATATTTAAAAATCAATTCTGATTTCCCCGGTGCCATACAGAAGTGAGCAAATCAACATTTCCAGTGTCAAATGATCCTTTATTGGAGAGGTAATAACCTTTTCCCACCTTCTCTCTCTGAGGTTTCTTTATTACTGCTCTGTCTCAAGAATCCCACCATTTTTGCACAAAGTTGTATTTCTAATCTCATTCTACAAATGGAACCAAACATTTTTTTCCTCACAGAACAGGAGTGAAATGCTTGCAGTAAGATAAGATCAGCTTTTTACAAAAAAGTTTCCACACAAATGTGAACTAGCTGGGCATGATTTATAAGCCACTGGGAACACTATAAAAGATTTATTCTATTTAGACAACAAGTTTGACTTTTTCTGTATTCAAGTTTAATTCCACCCTTATTAAAATGGCCATTTTTTCTATTCTCTCACTTAATGAATGGAGATAATCTGGCACAAATTTCACATCAGATTGTAGCAATATCCATCATGAAGGCTGTTCCCAGCCTGCAGCTGCTCAGCTGAGTTGATTCTTAGTTCTCAGCACATGACAATCCCCAAGCTATTGCTGATTTGGTTGGCCAGTGGAGGTTGTTGCCAGGCTACTGGGCTGTGGCCACCATTATTGGCCGCCATGAACTTGCTGTTGGCCCCTCCATGTTGTACATGAGCATGAAAACAAGAACAACTAAGCCAGCCCAGGGTAGATCCCAGAGTCCAACTGTGAAGTACCAGCAAACCTGCAGTGACCTGACGTTATTCCAGCCACCAGAGCTATTTAAATACAAGCAGGTGACTGCTTTGCTCCTGCCCAAAGCTGTGACCCACCAGAGGCACAACTGTGCCTGCTGGTAGCTCGGCAGATGTGGCAGATCCGCTCCCTGGCACAGGGCGGCTGTCTGCGTGCCAGCCTCTGGCTGCACACCGAGCAGGTGCGAGATGTGAAGGGGATGGAAGAGCAAGTCATGCTGCCTACAAAAATAACTGCAGTTCAGTACAATTAGTGCAGGCTCAGGGGTGACCTACACATGGCAAAGCAATGATTTTAAGGCAGTGGTAGCAGATTTATGGGCTGTGCTTCACAGATGCATCCAGGGCACCGTGTCATGGTAGCTCTGGGAACAGTGGAACCAGAAAGAGACCCAGAGAAATGGGTCATCATCAATTTGCAAGGACAGATGCTGTAAAGCCTATAAAACTTTAGAGCTCTCTTGTGTTCATTTCCTCCAGATTACAGTGACACATAACGATAAGGTTTGGTTTCAAGGGAGCTGTGTCTGGCTGGACCCGTACCAGCTGCCTGATGCACTTACGTAAGAGTAATGTGGTCTAGATTCATTTCTCATAGACTCATTTCCCATTGGTGTTTTATGTGCACACCAGTGGAGTGCTGTGCAGAATCACCAAGAAAGGACACTGAGAATACCAAAACAGGAGTGCAAAAAGCGCAATGAAAGCAATTCTTTGCCTGCGTTGTCCCCAAGTACAAAGCCAGTGCTGGTTAATTGATGTGTGACAAACATGCAAAACACACAAGGCCATTTTCAAGACAATTAATTCTGAGCCGTCTTCCTGGAAGAGGTACGAATTTCTCACTGCAAGAGTTATTTCACTCCCTGGTTTCACCCATCAAGCAAATTAGTGTCAAGGAGATGATGGCAGGAGTAGGAGAAGTTGAAATGGTCACCAAGTTCCATGCTCTGGAAATCAGGGCTGGGTGTCTTCAGTGAGGTGTGCAGAATGGTGCTCTTTCACAGGGTCAGACTGCAAGAGTAAGTTGTCCAGGCTGGTATTTGGGTTATACATCCTCAGGAGTGTGGATTTATACACAGGCTGTCAGATTTTAGCTTTGAGAGCCAGGGGTGATTTGGCTACAGATATATCCTTGGCTGGGAGAGCTGTGGAAGGTAATGGAAACAGGTCAAGTGATAATATCAGGAGAAATTCTGTCTTGGCTTGTCTCCTGTACTTCTCTGTTCAGAATCACAGCATGCTTAACTGGATCTTTCCAGCCCAGAGCAACAAACCAAATTTATAACGTTCTTAATTGCTTTTTCTTTTCTTCTTCCCCAGCTGGCAGATGGACCTGTACCATATCAGCACTGCTTTGCGTTGTGCTTTCAAGAATGATAATGGAACCAACAAAATTATTTTATTTTCTGCTCTGTGCACACTGCAGAGAAATTTCAGTAGGCAGCCCTTGGTCTTTATTTATTTTCATTTTCATCTCTTGCTGAGATCAAAAATTATTTCTGCTGTATTTTGTTTGCTTTTGTTAGATAGTGTTCCAAACATTCTCTTTCAATTCTCACAAAGGATGCTTTTTGGAAACAAACCAGGCTTGCTGAAGCTGTGTGTTCTAGTTTGAAAGCAAACTAGTGAGAGAGTCTAAGTCAGAAATACAATTTAATAGGAAAAATAAAATAAATGCAGTAGCACAAACAAAAAAAAACAACCCACTGACAAGGTCAGAGCACAAACCTGACCCCCTGATAATCGGGGGGTTGGTAACAGTCCAATGAGATGGTGACTGCAGTCCTCCTGGAGTGATGGTTCTGTTGAAAAGTCTGGTCTTCCTATGAAGGTCCAGCAGTGTTGTAGGAGGGTCTGGTCTTCCTCGGAAAATCCAGCGGTGTAGCTCTTGTCCTCTGGGGTCCCAGTAGGTAAGTCTGCTCTGCTGTTTTAGGCCCCAGATTTTTATCCTGGTGGGAATGCTTGGTTCCTTCCCCCCTGGGCGGAGCATCTCACAATGGGATGGTCAGCCATAGGGCAAGGCATTGATGGGCCCATTAACAGGAGATAGCCCAGGTTCGGGTTACCTCTGAGTCATACAGCAAGGCATTGTTGGGCCCGTTAACAGGGGATAGTCCAGAGGGAGGAGGCCAGGAACATTGCTATACCGGCTCTCAACAGCTCATGGTAATAGAATACATTGTAACCCAGGACACTGTGGTAAGGATGTTCTGAGATAGCAAACAGCAAATCATGCTTGTATAGTCTACAGACACATAGGGATAAAAGAAGATGACTCCTATCAAATGCATCAACCAAGAAATCCATCTGGGGCTGGATATAGTGAAGATTTTAATTACAAATGCCTGCATTTACAGGTAAGCTAAAGATTCAACTCAAATCAGAAACACCCTCAAATGTAACCTCACATTCAGTAAAACAGTACACAATTATAACACCCAAAGAATCAGCACAAGTCTTTTCTGCCTTCTTGCTATTTTACTGGGTTGCAGAGAATCATTTCACAGTCTTATTTGTGCCTAACATATGGAATGAACCTGCCATCATATTTGGGGGTGTATTTATTTATTTATTTATTTATTTATTTATTTATTTATTTATTTATACTTTTATATATATATATATATATGTATATATGATTGTACTGTCCCTCTGAAATGGATGTCTGACCAAGAAATATGAGGTACATTCAAATTCAAGTTTAAGAAATTTCACTTAAGAGGTGGTCCAGGGGACCTGCTAAGTACTGAAGAAAAAGAGGGGTGGCATTGACTTAAGAGATTTTGGCATGAGTTATTTTGAACTGACTCTGCTAGTCCTCCTACAGAGAAGTCAGGCTAAATAGTTCCTTCTGATAAGAAAGTTCATTAGCCTTCAATTGCTATTTAATGTTTTATATAAAAATTACAGATTTTTCCCTGAGGTAATTTCAGTATTGCATAGTTGTATCCTTCTCAAACTTTATGCTGTAGAAGGAAAAATTAATTTTCTCCTTTATAACCCTTGCAGTCTAAGGCTGCATGTGGAAAAGCAATGCACAAATGCTTCATAAGTTTAGCTTCCCCTTGTAGATGAAGACTCAAGAAAACTGCTATTTCCACTAGGATGACTTTGATTGGAGCATTTTCTTTTCTGCTGAGCAGTCTGATGAGGAAGCAGCCACAGCAGACAGCACCGAGTGCTATCTGTGCTGCACCACAAAGAAGGCTGTGAGAGAGCAAGAAATTAGTTCAGCTATTGTTTGTGCCAAATAACATTAATTTAAGTACACTTTTAGTGTGGAGAAAATACCAGGCTGGAACAATTTCAGTCTTTGAGCACTACAGCTGATTACATCAGTGCTTATGGAGCTATGATTGAGTCAGCTAGGAGAACCTAGGGTGGCTTTCAGTGCTGCCCCAAGGAAGAGCATGGTGTTACCTCCTGCCAGGCAGTGAAAGGGCAAAGAACCATCCGTGGAGACCTCAGTGGATCAGGAAGTAAGCCCCATGGGGAGCTTCTGCCTCTCAAAGACACCTTGAAATCACCAGCCTGTCTTCAGGGCCATCAGCTTTTTACAGGTTCCAGGCTAGTGAATTGTGAATCCAGACTTCTGCTTACTGCATCCAGTTAATTATGTAAAGGCCAATGCTTTGATATGGCTCCACTCTCAATCAGGCAAATTTCAACTGTCTGTATTGGTCAGATGAGCCAGAGTTCAATCTGAACCATGGGAGATGGAAGAATCAGATTCAATGCCCAAATCTGCTATTAAGTAATGCCAGGTTTTTTCACGGGGGATTTTGTTTTTAAACATCCACCACCTCCTTGCCCAAAATGTGTATTTCTTTATCTGCATTTCTCTTATATTATTTGTGGGCACAAATTAATCTCTTTGTGAGTGATTTTTCCCATACTCAAGTAAACATAGATAGAAATTACCCTGTGGAATCACAGAGACCTGTTCTTTCTTCTCTCTTGTGCAGTGCTTGAGCCTATTAGTTTAACTTCCATTCAAAGACAGAGAGGACATAGCAAAAAAACCCCAAACAAACAAAAAACCAAACAAAAAAGCAACAAAACAAAAAACCTCCAACCAAACAAAAAATATTCTATTATTCTGGGTTTTTCTTCTAGTGTTTTTTTCCTGCATACCTTAGTTGGGAACAAGGGTGAGAAGATTAAATGAGAAAATTAAAGAGCGGCTGTAGGGGTTTGCAGTTGCTCAGAGATTGCCACCCTGCAGGCAGGACTAGCAGAGTGTCATGGGTCCTCATTACCACTTTGCACAAACTGGCAAGGGCTGCACCCTGTAGCAGCCCTTTCAGTCCCCCTGGTAAACCTGGAGCTCAAAACCTCCTCTCCTTATGCAGTGGTGAGGAGGAACTCGGGCTACTTTGAGCTCACATATTTTCATGCGCTTTTTCAATTCACGGGTCCGGTCCCAAGCAGGTCAGATAGAGAAGAAGGTTTTTGTCAGATCAAGTTTTTTATCAGCAGAAGGATCTGGGAATGGCTCCTTTCACTGCCAAGTTTGGAAGCATCTCAGGGACAGAGCATTTGAAAGCACAGTTAGCAATGGACATTGCAGCACTGTAATAGACCTAGAATTCCTCAGGAATGGGATCAGAGAGCAGGGGTTTCTATAAAAAGAGGAAAATAAAGCAATCTAGTAAGTCTAACAAAATTACATTTAACCATCAAATGCAAATCTTGCAGCTAAAGAAAATATTGAGGAAAGAGATTTTGTGTGTACTGATCTTAGCACTGCATCACTAAAATATGTCTTGCATAGTTTTCTTGGCATCTTGTCTTAGGTTTATCTCAAATCACATTATTCTTGTGCTAATAAAGTTAAGTGTTTTCAACTCTACTACAGAACAGTAAATATGGACTTAAATCCACCTGTCTCTGCCAGTTAACTATTTTCTAGAATTATTGCTTAAGTTCTATTGTATTAAGTGGGAGGTGAGGTTCATTTGGTAGGATATAGAAACAATTCAAGACTGAATCTAATGGCATCCAGACATTTTGCCTAGGCATATACAGATTTGACTTTTGATCAGATCAGATTTGATCTGATACAGATTTGTTATTTTTAAATAGTGGTAATTCCTACCATGTTTATCAGATCATCCCAGGGATTTCTTTTCCAAACTTCCTAAGCAAAGTGCTCTGCAATGCACAGCATTGCCAGTCTCCATGAGGACTGGCAGACACACAGGTATCTCCTGCTGTTTGAGGCATTTGTCTCACATAGCCCTTCATAGGAAGAGAAGTCTAAATTCTTCTGGTTGACTCTTCTGTGAAAGCTCCCCTGCAGCAGGGAAGGTCATATTAAGGGTGAATTTTCTGCTCCTTGTTGTCTAAAAATTCACAGTGATACTGAATATTCATATTTGCTGATAGGATGTGCAGAGCACATTGAGTAGTATCCATCTCTTATCGATTCATTCTCAGCTACCCCAAAAATGAGAGGCTTGAAGCCAGTTGTTAACTAAGGCCCTTATTTTAAATGTATTTTCAGAAAAGGCGGTTAACAATTCACTTCCAATGCAATGAGCACTGGATTCATTAAATAAACACTAGATTACATAAATCCATATTTATGACTCTCTGCAGCAAACAGAAATCCAAAGCAGTGTTTTGAACTAAGTCATAAGAGGCTAGATGAATACTGCATGGGGAGAAGGCAAATACATACCACAGAAAGAATGCTGAGCCCACACTTGTCCTCATGGTAAAAAAGATGAGAAAAAAAAACCTCTTTGAACTATTAATGAGACTGTCATGTTGATGTCGACAGGGTGAGGCAAATGTCATAACATCTTTTGTAAAGCACTCTACATTAATTGACAAACAAGATGCTCCATTTCCTCACTATATTCAAAGGATTATCATTTTTAAAAACACTGAAAATTAGAAAACCAATTACCAAAAATTACTTGAAGACATTTTCTTCCCTGGCTCTATATTCTGTCTGGATAGCCTCTGACAGGAGGATTCAAGATATATAAAATCCTTGGCAGAAGTCCAATTTTTTCCTTGTCACCCTCTCCATTTGGAGGTGATTATTTGGGGCAACATAATTAGAGGTTTGGCATGCCACCAGCAGTAATATGCTATTGAAAATTTAAGCCAGGAGATTTGAGGAGAAGGAGTGTTTGCTGAAAATATGCTGTGCTCAATTCAGCCATTGAAAAGATTTCAAAATGCACTCTTTCTCTCTTTCATCTGAAATAGGAGGAAAAAGAAACACCGTGATTGTGTGTTCAAAGAGTCCAAAACCAGAAATGCACAATTAAGAAAGGAAAACAAAAGAAAACTTGAGTAAATAAATGGCTCATGACCAAGCCTTAAAAATTAGCTTGCCTCACAGAAGACTATAGCAGAAATTAACAACTAAGCTGGAAGCAAATACGTTACCACTTCTAATCTGCTCATCACATTTATATACAACATGCTATGCAAAACATGCCTGGAGGAGTAGCCTCTTTCAATCCTGCTTTATTTGTTTTGTTCCACTACTGCTGTTGAACATGAAATATAATCCTCTGGAGAAAAGACTAAAGGCTCATTTTCTTTTACCCCGTAAATGCCTTGTGTCATGGCCACATCCAGGCACAGCTCCTGGGCTTGCCTGAATTGCAAATGGTAAATGAGTTTCCAAAGAAACATGCAGAAATGTTCTCCTGTTCCCCAAAATGTACATTGAGTTTATGATTTCCTAGAGATTCTTAATCAACACCCAGCAGGGTCTGCAAGTGGGGGGCATCTGCAGTAAAACTGAGATTTCTCTCCTTCCCTTCAGATTTTGTAGAAGTCTTAAATCCAGGGAAATCAATTAAGTATTTCTATTGAATATAGTAGGCTATCAGCCAGGAAGGAAGGAAGGAAGGAAGGAAGGAAGGAAGGAAGGAAGGAAGGAAATTATTAGGATTTTTCTTCTATATATTCTGTAAAGTCTACTTTAAAGTAATTCTAAATAGAATGAGTCCTTTTCATTTTATTAAAAAAATATATCAAAGCAATAATGAGTAGTTTGATCGCAGTGTGAGAGAACATTTTACCTCTTATTTTGTGTTAAATAATCCCTTTCAGCTAATAACAATCCCATTTTCAAAGTAAGAAAATAGAAATTCTCTGTGTGACCGTTTTGCATAAAAGCAAAGTTTGTTTTTATTTCTGCAGGAACAATAAATTAGAGCCTTTCATCAACTACCATTTATCTCCTCTTTTTTATGAGGATGCAAGTAAGTAATTATCAGTGAAGTTCAATGATCAAGGCACTGCATAACTTTGCAGTAGAAATTAATACTGACTAATTAATCTGACTAAATGTATGGTTTAAAATAATCCTCAGTGCCAGTAGTTCTTTCTCAGTCATTTGTTTTCATGTTAGAATTTCATCTGTCCTTCATGCTTTTTATTTGAAATTGCACCCAAGATTCAGTTTTACCTGGAAATATCATGATTTTTTGTACCCACAGCTGTGGGTACAAAGAGACAAAAGTAAATACTCTATTGCTGTAGATGAGAGCATCATGAAAGAAGTGAACAAATGCCAAAAACCTTCAGGAAATCTGGTGAAGATATTTAAGGAACGAGTTTAGGGGTGCAATGAATGGAACAGAATCACTTTAGGTCTCTGCCACAGCTGTCAGGGAGTACCCCCCAACCTATTCTTAGGGAGCAGAACATTACCAGTGTAGGAAGCAGAGTTATCCCACGTGCCACCCACAGCCAACAAATGTGCCCATCCAAGTTGTCTCTGCAGCCAAGTGGTTCAGGTGCAGAGACATCCACGGGAGTGGATGTGGTTCAGTCAGACATCCAGGAAGGAAGAGTTAGCTAAATAGTTTCCAGTACTCCGTAGTCAGGAAAAATAGTAGACATTCTTAATCCTTTTTTTTCTTCCTGAATGCTAATAAACTTAATTTGTCATTATTATGGATTTGTAACAAATAAATATTTGGTTTTGAAAAAAGAAAATTAAATGAAAGTTTGGTTATAAAATCCAGTTACTTATTTTAATATCTTTCTCTTCCCTAAACTTGATCTAAAATACTCAGGAAAATCCCAGGTTCCTTGCAGCACTGTTTCTCTCTAGAGGACAAGTATGGAAAAGAATGCAGTTTAGGGACCCAATCCTGCAAATTTCAGAATGTGTGTGTAACTTCTTTAGCTTACACGGGCAGTATAAATTCCACTACCTGCTTGTACAAAATTCACAAGCTAACAAAGCAGAGATAGTTCCCACATGAGCACATTTCAGCATTTCCTATGAATGTGCATCTGAACTGAGGGAACTGAGGGATGCAGTGGTTGCAAACAGTAATTTCTCAAGTCCAAACCGTTTCTAAAAAATGAATAGAGCCTTAAAGAATTTAGAAATATTGTAGAGGAGATTCTGACTATAACTAACCTGGAGCAAGTCTGGGAAATTCCTACTGGATACAGTGGCAGTATTTGAGATGGGTGACTGGTACAGGGTAACAGACTTAAGTCCCAAGTCTAAAATCCCTACTTGCGTTCAAGAAATATCTAGATTTTAGAAACGAGAAGTCACAGTCTGTTTGCCATTACTCTTCCTTTAAGGCAATGATGAGGGTGTTTTCATGTAAGGATTTATACATTTTTCTGCCCTTTAGGCCTCTTCCTGCAGGGGAAGATGCAGTAAAGCAAATCCAAAAAATATTTGCTGGTTAGAAATCAGCTTCCTGAAGGGAAGAATTTTTTTCTTTTTTGTACTTTTAATCATTTTAGTACTTAGTAAATCAAAAATGTAGCGTTATTTCTAAGCTTAACAAGTTCACTTGTCACACACAAATGTCTGTGACTGTCAGGACTTGGATGAGAATGGGGCACTGGCTGACTCTGCAGCATCCTGTAGAGGGATTCTGTACAGTAAATGCACAAAGCATTGCCCTGTGAGACAGAAAAACATCATGTCATCCATTCTGTGTGCTTTCCACCCCAGCTCAGGAGAAACAGCAGATAATCTATCAGGTTTAGTGAAATTTTAGCCCTCTGAAAATCTCTGACCTGATCAAAAAGTTAATGTTTCTACTCTTGAAAAATCCTTCTCAGTCCTGCAGAACATTTACTACAGCACAAGCATAGCATCCAGAACACAACATTGATAACATGCACACAGAATTAATTTGTTGTAATATTTTCCAAATAACTGAACTCAAAAGGTTATTGCCTTATTCTCCGAGATTTGTACCATTCCTTTTTACAAAGAGGTTGCTTATAGAAGAAGTACAAGGATGGCTATAAATGGCTGAGTTGTGGGGAGATAATTCAAAGAAGCTGGGAATCCACGATAGGATTTACACTATCTACAGTTTTTCAGCCTGTTTATACTTTGTATGTACTGTACATACATTTATATTTCCAAATTTTGTAAGTACAGTTACCACTGTTAATAAGACTATACTTCTAATTCCTACCCTTTGGAGAGCCTCACAAGAAATACAACCTTACAGTAACTCTAAAGCAGACCGTGCTTTACATACCATGACTCTTAATTCTGGTCCACTCTTGCCAATACAAATCACAGCACAGAACCTAGTCACCAGGATAAACTACTCAGACCTGAATGGTGTAGGCCCTAGATGAATATAATGTTTCACCACATCCTATCTATAAATCTCTTTTGCTGTGTGTGATAAAGCAGTAGTCAAAAAACAAAAGCTCAGCTGGAGACTTACAGTAAATTTGGATAAATTTTCCCAGTTGTTTGCTATGCAGAAATTTATTTCCTATGGTGTCTGGGTTACAAAGGCATTACTGGCACTTAAGACATGAGCAGAAGAGGTTGAACCAGTTGACAATTAGTGAAGCACTACATCTGCTTGTGATTTGCAGTCCCCAGGACATCAGCTTTTCCTCCTGGCAGCTGTCTTCTGTTTAAAGAATAAAAGATAGTTTGGGCTGCTATCTGAGTTTGGGGGGTTTCCTTCAAGCGAGCTTCCATGCAGGGACACCTCAAATTTTGTCTCATGAGTTATAAATACATCACATCCGCACCAGCAAAGTTCA
The DNA here is from genome assembly GCA_013399875.1 of Gymnorhina tibicen. Taxonomy (NCBI): domain Eukaryota; kingdom Metazoa; phylum Chordata; class Aves; order Passeriformes; family Artamidae; genus Gymnorhina; species Gymnorhina tibicen. The sequence continues at coordinate 114,897 of VXAZ01000589.1, forward strand.
GGCTCCTAGTTCACAAACAGGATTGAAGCAAACAGAAGAAGGAGTTGGAGAGCTCTTGGCCTGAACACAGAAACCTTTCCATCTCCAGGCAGCTCTCTGAGGCTGCGACCGCTTCAGTGCCTGAGCTCAAGGGAGCATGGACAGCTCAGTCTGCCACAGAGCTGGCAACAGCCTGATTTAGGGATCACAGACTTTCTTCCCACGGCATCTGCAGGGAACCAGGAGCTGAACCCTCAGAGCAAATCCTCTCAATTTCTTACATTCTCTTGAACTTAGATGCCACGGTAGACATACCCTTAACTTAGGTACTTATAAGGTGCTACGAATATGCCCTTCTACATTCCCCTGCCAGCTCTGACTTCATCTCTCAAGTGGTTACACATCCCAGGCCTCTGCAGAGCCCAGTGGAGGTCCCTGCGCCTGGAGCTCCCCTGCCAGGGAAGCGATGAGGCTCTGAACTGCAGCCTTGTTCTTTGAACAGAGCTTGGGGAACAGAGCTGGCCGTCATCTGTGTTGATGTGAACCAGTAGCAAATTAATTACAAATTAATTATGATTTACAAAATGCAAAGCTGGTAATAAAGAAGACTGCTGTTAGAGCAATTATTGCTCTAAATTGATATGGAGGGTTTGGGGAAAGAGTCTGTGAAAAATTGTAGCATCAAAGAGCAAGCATGCTTTGGCTATTGAGGTACCTCTTATGTGACTATGCAGATATCTGTGCACAGCGGATACTGTAAAAAACCACAGAAAGCCTTGATTGATCAGTCAACCTTTAGAGAACAAGGCTTCTGTGGATAATTTATCAAATCAAAGCCATCTTCCTGGCACAAGTTTGCTTTATCAATTTTGTTTGTGCTAGATAAACAAAAACAATACAAATATTCCATTAGCTTTTGCTGCCTGTACTAGCAACGCAGCATTTTCAGTAACAGGATAAACATTTATAAAAGTGGATCTTATTTTTTTCAGTAGTTGCCCTTTTTATAGTCTTGTCTCATGATAAATGTGAGGTTATTTATCCTTCCATAAAACAAAGATAATCTACCTTACATTACCATGGGGAAGAGCTCACACAGATATGCATTGCTGCATGGGTAAGTTGGGGTACACTTGCATCAAGCTTAGCCTCTGTTAACTTTCTCCTCTGCCCATCCCAGCAGCTCACCTCATAATTCTCCATGGAGGTCTTCCCTGAATCCAGAGACCTGTGAAGAGAATATGATTTTATCAGAGGCACTGCTGCACTCCAGTCTGTCTCATTACCACCATGCTTAGGTATTCAGCAAGAGGTAGTAAAAACTTGCTGTTCCCCTGTGGAAACACAGGTCGTTGTATAACACATGATTTCCAAACTGCATACTTCAGAAGTTGTCTAAGGAACTTACAGGCCACGTGAACTTGTAGTGCCAAAACCTTCCCAGCAAAAAAGCCAAGTTTATGTTATAATTCTTATTAATAACAAGACTTCAGCATTTCTAAGTCTACCCAGCAATGGGTTTGCACTTCAACAGCACCTTTGTGTATCAAAGACTAACAACTTAATACATTGCATGGAAAATCACGAGCTGGTACTTTAATTAATTACCAAATTAAAATCTTCATTTGACATTCACTGGTTCACCTGTGCTGAGTAGGTCTTCAATAAGATTGAGTGCCGCATGAGAAAAACCTTCCCCCTGCCTACCGTGTTCAGTAAGATGCCTGGAGAACATGGTCTGTCCTGTCACTGCTCTACTGCTCACCTCTGGCTGAATGTAACACAGAACAGAGGACTAGGTTCAAGTAAGTAACAGATACGAGGGCATTTTATCGCCTTACACATCTATAGTCCTTTCTCTGTGTCCAGTGACTGTCATGTCAGGGGTGTTCCTCCCACAAAGCCTCTCAGAGGTCAAGAGCAATTTCTGGTACAGCTGCGTGCTCCTCTCCCTGGGGAGCTGTTGGTACTTGGGTGTGTGAGATGGCTCCTGGGGTGCCATTCTCTTCCCCCTTGGTGAAAGTTCCTGCACCGTGCCGCAGCAGTGGTACAATAGCACAAGGAAGGTCTTACGGCAGTGCTCTGCTCAAACCTGTGAAGGCTTTAGAGAGTTACTGGTGTGAGGTTGAGGGGAAGAGGCACCACCTTAATTAACCAGGATTTTATTACTGACATGCTAAGTGTACAGTTTACTGGGAAATCAAAGCTTCTTTGACAATTCTCTGGTTGAACTGCAGAAAAGTTTAACTCAGTAATCAGTGAGAAAATCAGTGGTGCTTATAAAATTTACTATCAGATTTCAGTTCTCCTGTGTTACTACCAAAAGGCTAAAAGACATATAGAAAAATACACTTATCACTCCTTTCCACGCTATCCCTTGCAGCCCATGAAGATGCTAAAACCTGCCTTTGTTTCTCCAGGGAGAAGATGACAGTTGCTGATGCTGTTATCGCTTCATCTATTTTTGCTGATGTACTACTGAGTGCTACAATTTGGTGCTACTAATTGATTCCTCCTACAAGAAAACAGCTGATGAACACCCATTTTGAAAAGTGTGCCTAAATAGGGTTGATCTGCCACTCTTTTAAGACTGCAGCTACTTTTGATTACTTAACATAACAATAAGCATCTTAGTCACTCAGTTGCCGTAGGTAACGCTGTATAACACTAAGATATTCTCTCACTATTCCTTGTTGTAACCATTAGTATCTGAGGAAAAATCAATTTGTTATTCAAATTTTGGACTCTCTTTATATGTTTCTGCTTCTGCTTTTCCATGCAACAATAGAAGACAGGTGATATTAGCTGTGCTGGAAATGGTTTTATATGATGTCTAGTCCTTTTCTTCATCCTAATTCTGGCTGCTGTGAAGTCAGAAATATGGAATAAATACAGTTGCTCATATATAAGAGTTTTCCTGTACAAATTTATTTCACAATTACAAAAGGACGCTCTTTTCTCAAAACTCAGTTGGACTAGTACTGCAGCAAACTTTAAAAATGAAATGGTAATAGCTAGAACTGCATTTTAACAACAAGGTACATATTGTTATCCCATGCTGTAGGATAACTGAGGGACTCACTGCTGTAGAAAGGAGCAAAATCCAAAAAACTCCTAAGACATTTGGGAAAGTACAGTGGGAAGCAATGCTTTAAATGCAGAGGAAATAGAAGAAGATTTGGTGTGAGCCTTAGCTGCATTAACAGAAAGATGTCCATGTCCATGGTTAGAGGAGTCCCTTGTCCTGCCAAGTGGTAACTTGTACATACGAGGGTAGTTGTAAGCTGGTAAACTCCACTACTTTGGGAGAGTGTCTGTGAAAATTCAAGGGGTCAGGAGGTGCAGAAAGATGCTTGTGGAAATGAGGAGAGGGTAAAGAGGTGATACCTTTTTTCTAGCAGAGGATTCAGTGACTGAGAGCTCCACCAGACTGCAGATCAGTTCTGCATTATCTCCTGCATTTTGCTCCTTCTTCAGCCTTTTCAGTCTTCAATGGTCCATCTGTCATATATTTGAGATTTGCAACTTTCCTGATCTTACATCACAAAGCAATTTTGTGAAGTAAATAAGAGCAAATCCTTATATTAAAGAGTAAATTTTTTTGTGTGTGTTTGAATGTGTGTGTATGCTGGGAGAGATGGAAATAATAAGCTATTTTTCATAAAAGTTTCATATTTCTCTATATGTCTCTATAAAGATATGAGGTTAAGTAGCCAATGGGTAGAATAAGATTAGCTTTCATCTCCTGGCCAAATTTCATCTTAGGTAATTACATTCTTCCTGACTACATATCTTTATAATTTCAAATGGGTACAGTCTATTTCCTATTTCAAATTGCTTTGTCGTACATAATGTGAGCTCCTGTGTTTTCCTAGAAATGGGTATGCTCTGCTGAGAGGTGACGTGATCACTGGTGAGTACACTGTAAAATCAGTAAACTGTTCTTAAATTCCTTTTGGAAAGAGCCATAAATCTTAGTGTTTGTTAAGCAGAGACAAAAAGTTGTTGAGATTTTTGAGAAGAGGTTTGGAAGAAAAGAGTTTGGTACTTAAGCTAGTGATCTCTGCCTCTTTCACCTTTGGATCAGGGAGTGTCAGGACATCGGTAGGGATTTGACACCATGAATTACAGAGATATACTTGTATGCTAGCTGTATGAGGGAAAAAAGTTGTCATACTTTCAACAGTAGATGGATATACCGGTTAAACTCCTTGGAAGAAGGGATCTGTGCAGGTGACTCAATAGCTCCTGTGTGCAGACCTGAACACTGACAGAGCTGTCAGATGGTAAGGCCAAACCCAGGCAGTTACGGGTAGTAACAGGATGAAAATTCAGGATATGTGAAATTTAACTGATCCAGCTTTATGCTTCACAAACAGTGATGAAAATGGCCATGGGATCAGATATTTGCATCAACAGCCTGACTTGTGCCATTAAGAGTCTCTTCAGAATAGGCAATCACTGCACAGCACAATGTGGCTTGTACAGAGTAGAAAAGCCAAATTTGATTTATGACATCTTTGAGCACAAAAATCTACAGGAAATTAATGATTACTTCTGGAAATTAGTACCACTGAGAAGATCCAGAGTCATAACAGTATGGATACACCAGTGTGAACTGCTTGGGGTCATTGTCCTGCTTGTTAGGTACATCCCTAACCAGAGTCCCAAATGCCTGAGATACATGAATAAAAAGAGATGCCACTGTTTAAGAGGAATAAACTTCTTGATAACACCTCCAGTGTTAGGAGCTACTAATTTGCTACAGTTTTCTGAATGCTGGCCAACTGTATGCAAAGGGCCAAAGAGCACGAGCATTTCATGTGCATATAGAAAATTTAGTTTATTATTTATGTGTCTTATTTCTGTACCAAATTAAAACCGAAAGTACCAGCACAGCATGGGGTGATTCTCTTTCTTTGCAGAGCAGATCTTGAGGTCTGCAGAGTCTCACTTCATAAATGGGAATGGTGACACACAGACCACACACTCAATGCACTTTCCAGAGCAAACATATCTTGAAAAATAAGTTAAAAACCTAAATTGCCAGAAACAGGCCTAAGAGATCAAGAACTGATTGTCTCAAGCCTATATTACCTCAATTACCTAAATACGTACAACTGTCTTCAAAGCTTCATGAAACTGACTTATTTGTAAGATTTAAAAGGAAATTAAATTCTTCCTGTGTTCACCTGGTATTTAGAAGTGCAGACCCACTGTTTCACTCTTTATTCTGTGCAGTAATGGAGTTTAGGAATCTATTTTCTATATAAATTGCAATCTGACATGAAAACATCCCTAGACCAATGCTTAGGGCAAAGCTCTGCACAGAGAGCTACGCATACAAAAATAAATAGAGAAGGATAAGAACTGAGCAAGCATGTGATACAGCCCAACTATTTCCAGGCTCAGGATTAATCACCTCATTCAGCCTCTGATTCCAGGCTCTGAAATTGCAGATGATGATGATAAAGTCTCAAGAGGCCCAAAGTCTCTTTGGAGCCGTGCTCTGCCTGTGCTGTGCAATTACAGCAATAATCCTCCTTCACACTTCCAAGGTGCCTGGTAAGCTCCTCGTAGCACTCAGCAACCAACAGGATTTCTGAGCAGCCAACAAAGCCAGCATGAGTCAGCAACCACTTATTTCCAGCTTCTATTTTTTTTTATAAAGAGCAATACTGTGTATAGTATAGTTTTAAAGTACATCTCTTAATTATAAGTTAAAATTAAGTATTTTTGGTTTGCATTATACTGTACTCCTAGTCCAAGCTTCTGCTATTTTCTCCTCTTGGGTTTCTTTTCCTCTTTTTATGCTTATGAATCAAATAAATTGAGAATGAGTTTTAAAGCTGTGCTTTACACACTTGCCCATTTAATGCTAGAGCTCTTGCAGGTCATTTGAAATTATTTGCCACTGAGCCTCTGACTTCTTGTTGTCACCAAGATACACAATATGTTTGTTCTTTTAAAAACATCCTATTTTAAGTAGTTGCAGAATAAACTGGGTCTCCATTTATCAGTATATCCTGGGTAATGATACGATGCTTTAAAAAGCTAAGGAGGAAGCATCATTATTCAACAACTATTTACATTGCACACCAGCCCCTTATACAGCAAATGGCCCTATTCACAGAGCAGGGCACCCACCCTGGGTCTTGTCTGGGCAGAGGGACTTAAAACATTACTGTGGCTTTCTGCAATTTTTTAATTTCAATAACTTGAAGAAATGTGAAGGTGTTGTCATAGCCTGGGAAAGTGGAGTGGTTCTTGCTGTGACACTGAGAGTATTTGGTGCAATGAGTAAGTCACAGCCTGCCAGAGATTCAGGGTGCGTGAATTTCTGAGACCTGCCAGGACAGTAAGGGAAGATAATGTGTGGGCTCAGTCTCTGTGAACCCAAACCATCCCTGGCTCTGTTTCATGTGGTATTAGGAAATGTAGAAACTCTCCCAAAAGGAGAGCCCTGGACTGAAATGCCAGTCACATGGTATGGAGAACAGGGGGACAAGATCTGGTAGTGAGCTGAAGAGTCATTTGGCAGGGACTACGGGCACACTATTTTTCTTTCCTAGCTGGCAGATCACAAGGCAGAAAAATAATGTCTTGGTGACAAGATGAAGCCCCAGTGACGAAAAAGAATTTGTTTACCAAGACTCCAGTAGAGTTGGCCCAGTTAAAATCAGTGCTATACATCAGCACCTTCAAGATACACACAAATATTTCATTATTTGACCTTCTAGGATATTCATAGTGGACTATGAACTAAATATTTTCTGAATTTAGAAATTATCGTGAATATGGAAAAAGGAAGAACTTGCTTGGCTGGGAATGGCCACATTGCTGCCCATAGTCTTCGTAAAGGTGATGAAGCAGCAGTTTGTTAATGTCTCCTCACATAGGTGTGCTCCATATGACCAGCTCAGCTGCCAAGCAAGAACATTTCAGTAGAGACAAAAATGCCTCTGTGCCAATTATAAATCTCGTTCCTTTTTAAGTATATCTGAAGCTGCAAATCACATGCAGACATCAAGTGCCAAGTGAGCTCTGAAGTCAAAATCACAGTGCTGGAAAATGTCTTGTAAAACTGTTCACATCTGCAGTCTCTACAATGCTAAACACAGAAGGTAAAAACTTTATTTTCCTGTAAACTTAAAAGAAAAAGAGAATTTTCTTCTGCCTGTTCCTGCCTGAGGATTGATGTTGCTTGCAGCTGTAATCCCAAGTGAAAGGCTGAAGAGCCTGGAAATTTGAAGGAGACAAAGCCCCATTGCGTGATGCAAATTCAGGTCTCAAGTGTCTGCCAGGGTGCCAAAGTCTGCCCAGTCCAACCACCAATCATTGCTGGTGCTCAGCCTCTTGCCCACAGCCTTTGCAAAGAGGAAGTATCAGACAGCTTAAAAGGAAGCAGAACACAGTCAGGGCAGAGCTGAGCACCACCAATGGCTCTGTCAGACCTGAGCTGGCATTGTAGAATTTGCAAACTGGTGCTTCTGAAAAGAGTCTGATTTTGAATAATTTTTTCAGTAATCCATGTCCAGGGCATGAATGAAAAATATGCCCCCTCCTCTGCTGAAATAGTCTCTGTTCCTACAACCGAGTTAAAATTTCCCTTCCTGCTACTTGCCTTTACTCATGGCAATAAGTTATTTAGTAATATGCCAGGAAGTAAGTTGGCTGCACAACTGAATGATTCCCATCCTTTTTCTCTAGGGAAAATTCCTCCTTGTAAAACCATCAGGTGATGTTCTAGAGCCATCTGATGATGTCCAGGTGAGGTCTCAAGGCAGGATCTTCTCCTTTAACTTCGTCTGAAGACCTTATGGAAAACCAGAAAAATTCACAGCATGGTGTGTTTTAAAGATTAGTGAAAAACTATTTGGTTACTAAAATACTTATGTTCAGCAAGTTATAAACAACCAATCAATCCCGGAAAAAATAATTCAAGGAGAAAGAATAGAATAAATAAAGTGAATTGTTGATGGCTGCCTCCAATGTTTGTGGAAGCTCTGCAGCTGTTACTAGGTCAATGACACTTTTAATAGAAGTGCATTTCTACAAAAGTGCTCTTAACAGAGTTGTTACTGCAGTGTTTCCATGCCTTTGTACTGGTGCCTGTCAGAGTAAGCTGTGAGCTGACTGGGGAGCTGGTCCTTACCACAGCTGAGACTGTGTTGAAACTCCAGCACTGAAACACGAATGGCTGGGAGCATTTGGGGACACATACATGGACAAGTGTTTAGAAGGGGTGGTGTTGCTTCCCTCCAGGGTGACAGGATGTGTAAAGTGGAGGTCCCTCTGGCAGCCTGCATGCCAAATCCATCTGTGCTGCATTCCAGTGACTTCCCTTGGACCTGGGGAATGGGAGAGTTCTTCCAGCCCTTTTGTCTGCATTTACTACACTTATGTTCTCAGTTACACCATAACAATTGCTGGTCATTTTAATAGTGTTATGACTTCAAATGAAGCTCTGTTTCGTTTCACCTTTTCAGTCATTAGGGTGAGTAGTTAGGTATTCTTAATTGAATTGCTCCTTCATGAAAATGTCACCGCTCTATAGTTACAATAATTACCATGCAGAAAGAGGCATTGGAAGTTTCTCTGAGACAAAAACAATTCTTGTAATAGCATGTATAGGAGGAAAACATCATCTTGTTTGTTTTATAGAGCAGTAACCAGGAAAATTCATTAGTTTTGTAAACAGGAAATTTAACAGCACAGCAAATCAAGTGGCATGTAAAAATCTATCAATAGAATTACTTTAAAAAAGGATGAAGTAAATAATAAGATAATATTCCTTCAATACTGGGAGAATTAATTGAGATCAACCCTGCAGGGAAGGACTTGGGGGTGCTGGTGGATGAGAGGCTGGACGTGACCCAGCCATGTGCCCTTGCAGCCCAGAAAGCCAAACGTGTCCTGGGCTGCATCCAAAGCAGCGTGGGCAGCAGGTGAGGGAGGGGATTCTCCTGCTCTGCTGAGACCCCACCCAGAGTGCTGCATCCAGCCCTGGGGTCCCCAGCACAGAAAGGACATGGACCTGTTGGAGGGAGTCCAGAGGAGGCCACCAAGATGATCAGAGGGATGGAGCACATGTTCAATGAGGAAAGGCTAAAAGAACTGGGACTGTTCAGCCTGGAAAAGACTCTGCGGAGACCTAATTGTGGCCTTCCAGTACCTGACAGAGGCTTATAAGAAAGACGGGGTCAAACTTTTTAGCAGAGTCTGTTGCAATAGGATGAGGTGTAATGGTTTTAAACTAAAAGAGAGCAGATTTAGACTAGATGTAAGAATAATTTTTACACAATAGGGATGGTAGAACACTGGCACAAGTTACCCAGAGAAACTGTGGATGCCCCATCCATAGAACGATTCAAGGTCAAGTTAGACCAGGCTCTGAGCCACCAGATCTAGTTGAAAATGTCCCTGCTCAGTGCAGGAGAGTTGGACTGGGTGACCTTCAAATGTCCTTTCCAACCCAAACCATTCTAAGATTCTATGATTGTACCTCTCAGGCTGTCTCAGGTGCAAGGCTTGGTTTGCCTTCAGTTGACTCCAGCTACATCTAAATATACTACTGACTAATTAAATGCTACCTAATGGTTACTAAAATGTCTTATTAACATTAAGAGTCCAGAAACAAAAAGGTACGTTAAAGACTGATACTGAAAAAACAATTACTCTAGGTTTGCCAAAGGATTGCAGAGCTGATCTGGACCCAGTGTTCCCTCCTGCAAGCGTGCTGTTTCTGTGTCACAGTGAACACAATCTGTATATTTGCTGTGTAGGAGGAGTCACTGGTACAAAAGCAACACTGTAAAGGTAATAACAGCAACACCAGTTTTTAATTCTTAGTGAGGATGGGTATATGTCACCTGAATGGGCCAAAATAATCCTGCCATTGAACAGGAATTGGTAACAAAAGTTCTAAAATTGGGATGGCCAATTGGTATTTATCAGCTTGATCTTTCTCTCTCTCTCTCTTTTTTTTTTTTATTGTAATGAAATATGATTGGCAAATAAATGAAGTTAGATGGTTGTTTTAAATCTAACTTAGTCAGAAAAGCTGGCCCTTTTTAAAGTTACTAGAAACCAGTGAAACTAAAGAAGCTTGTCACGCTTGAATTTAGGATGTGAATTTTAACAGTTGCAGCTTGAATCTTCCACAGTGATATGCGAAAGACAATGGCCTTGTTCTGATTTCTGCTCCCATTTTCTGCAGTCACTTGGCTGGCTTTAAGTTATTTATAACTTTTAGAAAGCTGTTTAAAATGTAGTTAATAGCTGGACTAAAGTAGTTTCATTATTGTTAAACTGTTTTTAAGAAATGACACGTGATTATTTTTGACAGAAGCTCAGCACTTAATGAATCTTGAAAGCTAATTATTGCTTCATATGTTCTTCCATGGGGAAAAATCTTTTCTTAATAAAAGAAAAGGAATAGAATTTGGGTGTTTAGGTACACACAAAGAAGCAAGATGCATGGTAAATGATTTTAACAAAAGTGGAAGATGTCCTCTAACTTCCTGACTGCCTTCAAGAAGCAAAATTAGGAACACTGTACTTCCTTCACCTGTTTTACCTTGTGATACCTCAAGTTCTTTGCAGGAGTGGGCACAGTATCACTTACAACATGCAGTTTCATGCTCTAGTAGAGGAGCACTTCTGTAGTGATTAGTATAAAAACTGCTGCTAGGCCAGGCTCAAAGGGCACAGGGATAGGACCTGGACCCTCACAGTTCCCCAAATGTAAATAGAAGAGTTCCATGTATACATATGTGGAGTCTTTTTTATGTATTCAGACTTTTTGTACAAGCACTTGAGATAGTTATTTCCCCATTCCCTTCCCCTCCCTTTCTTTTCCTTCCCTTTCCATTTTCCCTTCTGTTCCTTTCCCAATTCCCTTTACCTAATTCATCCTCTAAACATCTTCACCTCAAGTCTTGCTTGGGTCTTTAAAACCTGCTTATCTAAGAGCTGGAGCATGGGACAGAAATAGTCAGGCTCCACTTTAAAGAACTGCAAAAGGAGAAAGCTTTATACATTTTTGTCTTCCAAGGACCTGAAGGGAGTCTACAAGGAAGCTGTAGAGGGACTTTTCACAAGGGCATGTAGCAATAGAACAAGGGGTAGTGGCTTCAAACTGAGAGTAGGTTTAGATTAGATATTAGGAAGAAATTCTGTACTGTGAGGGTGCTGAGGCACTGTAACAGGCTGCCCAGAGAAGGTGTGGATGCCTCATCCCTGAAATGTCCAAGGCCAGGTGGGATGGGTCTCCAAACACCCTGGTCTAGTGGCAGGCATTGCTGCCCATGGCAGGGAGGTTGGAACTGGATGATTTTAAGATCCCTTCCAACCCAAACCATTCCTTGATTCTATGATTTCAGGGCAAAACAAGGATGAACCAGATGCTTGAGCTGCTGCTGGGTGCTGTTGGGCACCACTCTTGCAGACTGGACTGTCTCCCTGAGATGGCACCTCCTCTCTCCCCAAGGGTTGCCTGCACTTACACTTCAGTACCCTGCTCCCTCAGTTTCTTGGCTGGAAAATAAAGATAGTAGCACTTTTCTAACTCCCTCAAGGGTTGGTGCAAAGATAAATGAAGGGATGGAAAAGGCTCTGAATACTTCATCATCTTGCACGAGCTCTAAATATCAGTAACGCTGTTATCACCTGTTCAGCATGCACCCAGCAACTTGCACTGTTAACAGTCCTGGATGGGGGAGAGCAGAGCAGGAGGAGCTGCCTCCAGCTGTGAGGATTGCAGACTAACACACTGGTTTTAATAATCTCCACCATTTCATAAACTTACCATCTGTTGGTTAGCTATTTTTAGAGAATAAAATTATGCTTTTAATATTTGTTTCATCTGAAGAAATGTCACATATTCATCTCAGAGCTGGTTGTTCTACTAATTTTTTCCATTTGCACAGAAGATGTTATTGTTTTGATTGTTCACCAGAGTGGAAAAAAAAGGGAAAGCTATGCAGCCTACATCAAACATCTCCTCATATAAAGAAATAGCTGTGAAGGTACAAGATTTTTTTTGTGATTTCTACATTTAATTTCTTATGTGATTTTATTATATTAATATACATCCTGTTTTGATAAATAGAAAACAATGTTAGAAAGCAATTTGCTCTTTTAATGAGACTAATAAATTTATTTCCATGTCTGTGAGGATTTCAATCAATAAAATAGTATTCTCACCAAGGACTCAATAAAATCTTTAAAATATACATGAACTTCAATTTTGTCTTGGAATACATTTACAGAAGATAATTGCTCTTAATGTACCACGAAGAGGAGTTGTACTTTTTAATATATAGTTTCCAAGGAGAAGGCATAAAAGGATAGCTATTCTTCTACTTCTGACTTTAAAGAACTTCTCTGGTTGTCATCAAGATCATTGAAACATATCTGTTCAATGTTCTTCACTCTTCTACAAACAGGGTATTAAGAAACAGCTGAGAGTTACCAAAGGAAAGAAGAGGGAAACTGATGATTTGGGGTACTTAATACAACAATTAATAATAAATTGTCCAGAGACTTATTAATAAAATTTTATTTTCTATGGATACACACCAATGTTTTATTTTTGTATCATATTAGGTCTATCCCTTATATCCCTAAAGCCCAATTCCAAAATTAATATATCACATGAAAACATCCATGTAATACTGACGTATATTTTTCATTTTTCCCACTGAAATAATTCCTGGTCCTTCCTCCCAGTGTCACTGGGGAATTCAGTTTCTGACAAAACATGCCATGAACTTCAGAGTGAATTCTTCAAAACACCTCATTTAAAACTGCTGCACTCTCTAAAACAGACAGAAACTTACTGGCTTTCAAAGGCCATGAATCTGTGAGCCCTGGTTTCTACAGGCAGTGAATGGGATCTAATCCTGGTACCCAGCACAGAAAAGGGATCAGGGCTGACCGGCAGAGCTACCAGGTCACAGACTTAGTCATGAAGTTTGAATCCCAGCATGGTATTCAGCAGCGTAGGGTTACAGTTTGGCTTGGCCCTCTGTACGAACAGGAGTCACTCAGCAACTTAAAATCCAGCTCCAAAATATATTCAGCTTAAGTCCTTATCTAAATAAGAGCACTGACAAATAGAACGGGTTACACGTTTCAGCACTGGGTTTGGAAATGCATGGCAGGAGTGGTTTTACCATGGGACACATGCCACTTCCAAAGATGACAGTGGATCCACATTTCCAATGCCACTTGCTCACTAAAAATAAACAAACAAAAAACCTCAACAACAACAACAGCATTCCCTCTTTCTCTACTGACATGACATAAAATGAAAATTTTAATCTAAACTGAGGTGTCTGTAGGTTCAAGACAGCTAGATGTATGAATAGCCATGGATTATTCCTCATATGAATAGCTCCTGAATCACCTGTGACAAAGGTAGTGTACCAAACTGGCATTTGAAGTCTGAAGTTTTAATTCTATTCATGGACTGTGGTCCCCGTTCTCCTCTATGGCAAGGAATTTTGACAGTTTGTAAATAAAAGTAATTAAGCAGCTGTAAATAGCACCATGGAGCATTTAAGTGTGGTCTTTTTCACTGAGAACAGTATAGTTAAATGAAGCTAAATGAAATTGTTAATTTAGTCATTTGTAGGAATCAAGCATTACAGTCACATACTAACACCTTAATTAAATAGTCAAGATTCTGTCATCATGATTTGATTCACAATATTTCACTTGGGAACAATCAAAATTCATCCACAGATACACAGGCATATTAAAATGGAATACTAAAACAATTATGTAAAATCCAGTCTAGATGAAAGTTATTCACTTGCCAGCTCTGTTTTGTTTGGATAGGCAAAACAAGTCATTCTTCTAACACATTTCCTAACATTTATTTAGCCAAGCCACTTGGTCACAGCCAAAATGCTCTGTCAACATATGGTGTAGGATGTTTAAAACAGCATTTGTGGGTGATATCTTCACACGTTTGATGTGTTAGATTCAATAAGGAAACTTAAATTTGATACGCAGATTGTACCCCTGATTTGGAGAGAGCTGTAGGATTCAGGAAGGCCATGGGCAGCCCTGGTGTGCCAGGTGCAGGCACAGGCCAGCACTTGTTCTCACACCACAGTGCCATGCACAGTCCCAGCTTCACAGGATGTGATGTGCTCTTCGTTTCAATGGAAAGCCCTGGTCCGGCTGGAAGCATTATGGCCAGCCACTGGCGCCCCAAAGGAGAGGATTTACCCTGCTTCTCATCCACCCAGCGAGGTGGTAGAATCAAGATCAGGTGGTTGATACCTCCTGCCAACTTCAGAGCAGAAGAGACACCATGCTGGGTGTCACCGGGTCTCTTTGCAAGGCAGCCCTGGGAAAAGTCTGGCTGGGGACCATGCACTTTATGTGCTTAAAGGAGGTGTTTTGTTTGGCGTTTTGTTTGCTTGTTTGTTTTTAAATAGTGTCTTGGGGTCTAATCAGGCTTAGGACTTGGAGCTGGACTGCTTTTCTGAACTCTGGCACCCAACTTGTGTCTATGACGGAGTGGGGGTCCAAGTATATCCTATAAGATATATCTTACTCCTAGTATCAGTTTTTGCTCTTCAGTGCTTTTTGTTCAATGAGTTGACTTCCCGGTCCTGTGGCTATTGGGCTTCTGAGGTTAATTCTTTTGCTGCAGGGTGAAGGAATTTTTTATAAGCAAGAAGTCTCCTATAGGAGCCCTCAGGGAACATTATCATACTCACAATGAGAGACAGCTAACATTTTTCCAACATACTCTTCATTTGCAAGTATAACTGAACCAAAAACTTGTTCTAAAGGAAAAGCAGACAGAGGCATAGCTTATAAAAATGAAAAAAATAAAAAAAGAAAGAAAAAAAATTTTAAAGTGTCAGGAAGATTTTTGCCAAAGATTTCTGTTGCAGAATTGAGAATTATGTGCACACGGATTTCACCCGTAGCCTCACCAGCTGTGAAACAGTAGGAACAGATTAGAAGTGCTACATTTTAAGAGAAAGTGTTGTGTTCAGAAATCATTGTCAAGTATGCAAAAGGGAAGGTGTTATTTTTAAAAAGGAAATGTATTTTTCTCCTCTTCTTCACATTCTCTATTTCTTAGCTCTACAAAAGCTGGAAGACAGTGAAAGTTTGTGAATGTGGCAAAAGAAATAGCCCTTTTTCATGTTTTCATCCTTTTCTCATGGAAAATATTATAATTTCACATGGAAAGTACTCCTGAGAAAAGCTCTACTTTTCCAGTTCTACCTATGCATGAAGCAGAAAAGACAGATTAAAGGAACTGTCAAAAGTTTCAATGTTAACAGCAGAGTGAAAAATAGAAACTCATTTTATCTGACTTTTCCTTTCCCTAGTATTCTTCTTGCTGTCACTCTCCAAAATGTTCCCTGATGTTAAGTAAGAGCAGGACCTGGCAAAGGTGGAAAAAGATCCTTCAGACTTCAAGACAAGCATAGTAATTTCTCTTTTTGAATCATCTTCAGAATGCAACTGAAGATTTCATCAAAATAATTTTCTAAACAGTCATTGGCACTTGCAGTCGCTAAATCGCCACAACAAATCCATGTTAACTTTTGCCCATGACAAATAAAACTTTTCTGGTCTCTTTCTCCAGCCAAACTCTTCAGTCCTATTTCCATAACTTCTTATTACAGACCATAAATTTTTTTGCATGTCTGCTCTCACACAGGAACCAAGTTCCCTTGTACGTGCACATCTGCAATGCTATACCTCTATCCTGCCTTATCAGATCAGGACGCCATACAAGTGGGTTTTTTTCCATGTCCCTTTCTACTCACCTTGCAATCATTTTCATACCCGGTAACTGTAAATCAGCTCCTGCAATCCCCATCTCCTGCGTTTGTAACAAGGGCTCGTGCTGCAAAACACCTTTGTTGCTGCAATTTCAAATGGGGAAGTCCCAGTGGAGAATCTCAGGAAAGAAAGGAGAAATCCCACAAACACTCGGACAAAATGACACAAGCCTTTCAAACGTCTGCCATTATTAAAGTAGAACACAAACCTGTGCCATTTGTCCTTCCAGTGCCCTCACTGCTGCTTTGCTTCCCCTGTGTCTGAGCCCAGGCTTTTGACAGTGTTGGCCATGGACAGCAGCAATGTGACTCAGTGAGTGCTGGGTTTGGCAGACCTGTGTGCTGTGCCTGCTCTCTCAGAAGTGCTTTCAGGTTAAAGAGTAAGCTACAGTCAGAAGGCTGATGTGAGACAATGTTACCAACAAGACAAGGTTAATGACAGGTCCCGTGAGCTGCTCAGCTGAGGCTTGTTGTCATTCACTGCATCATTAATGAAATGGGTCCCCAGGAGAGGGCAAATACACTGAAAGTTACTGTAAGAAATGAAAATGGGGAGATGGGGGGAAAAAATGTAGTCACTGTCATTATTGTGTACCATATATCACTGTGAGTATAGGATATCTTCTGCGATACGGGCTGGATGTGGGACCTGCTCCACATAGAAGAGGGCCAACCAGGTTTTCTCTGCTAGCACAGTAAAAAAATAATTAAAAAAAAAATTAACCTTTTTGAAACATTGGACTGCGGCTCTATATGCAGTTTCATGGTGGATTACACATTTTAACTGCACTGCCCAAGGAGTTTTTTGCTGACCCACAATTTTCAGAGTATCTTCCTTCCTTGCAGGTAGAACAAGATGTGATTTACTGCCATCGAGTTCTCCTAAGTTTAACAAGATTAATGGAGTTTCCACAACTTTAATAGTCTCATTATCTTATGGTTTTAACATGTTATGTGAAATTATTTCAATCTTTGTGATAAATGGAATACTATATAATCTTTTAATTACAATGTTCTCAACATATTAAGTCTAGAAGCAATACCACTGTGCTTTCAGGTGACTGAAAAAAGAACAAGCTGCCCAAATTCAGATATGTTAATCATCAGGTATGACAGAAATATTAACCAAGAGACCTATAGAAAGGAGGGGAGAAATTCAAACACATGATGGATTCATCCACAAACACAAAAATGAAACCAGTCCTAAAAGAGGAATAAAAGGAAGTTGTCTTATTCCATTATGGGCTGGAAACAGGACAGGTTGCTTCAGGAACATTCACCAAAGAAACAGACATCACATATCTCAAAAAGCTCTCCAGCGTAAAGTAACTTAGATGGAAAAGCCAATTATCGTTTACCACAAACTGGCTTTGAGCAGTTAGTTTGGCTTTCACCAAAGGAAAAGCTAGCTATTGCATCACCTCAGCTCAAGGTATTTTAGAAAGCTTCATATTTACAATCAATAAGTCAAAAGCAATTGCAATGAAGTGAGTACAACAGCTGGAAAGCATTGCTATAACCATGATCCAAAATCCTGTCTTCAGCTGTCTTTCACTTTTACTTGATAGGATTTTGACAATTTGTCTTTTTTTTTCTCTAGGGTATTTTGCCTGTGTAAATGCAAAACACAGAAGGACGCTCGGTTCTTTTAAACATTTGTGCTAAGTGAAACTCAAAAGGCTAAGTGGGTAAGGAAACAAATTATGTCAATCACTTGTTCAAGGAGCAGCCCCTTTCTACTGTCACTCAAAGGTTTCTACAGAAGATGATGATTTTTTTTTTCCATATTGCATATTCCATTCTTTTCCAAGTTTCATATGAGTTTAAGAGCATAGGAAACCAAGGAGTAAAAGTATATACCTTGGTAAATTTTATCTTTTAAATTCATCCACACAGTCTGTTTCCTTTGTCCAGTGTTTCCATAACCCTATTTCAAATTAATGAGGGATAGTTACAGTAAAGACTAAAAAGCCTATCTTTTCAGAGCTTTTGAATGTAATGCTTGTCTCTGTACTCTTTCCAGAGTGCCATGTAAATGGAACAGAGTACCAGAGACTTCCATCATCCCTTGGAAGGGAGCAGGGCTGAATTTTTAATATGAGAGTCTTTAGGAATACAGATTTATTGGCCACATGTGTTTGTCATGGAAAATGAAATAAGAGCTCCCAATATCCACCAGACATGTTAACATGCTGATGTTATTGTTTTTCCAGCATAATTAAGTAAGATCTTTTTCGGAGATCTCATCACACTCTGTCTCAGAAATTTGTCTTGCAGCCTGCAATATCTGTTTCTAATTCCAGGAGTAATTAGATATCTCCTGGGATTTGCCCTGAATGTATTTTCTTGTTCGTCCTGTATACTTCTTCATATAAACTGATTTTGCACCTCTCTTGTCAGAGAAAGCGCAGTAGAACAACTATTCATTTTTGCCATTTAGAATTCTACAGTAATATGACGGCTAAGACATAAATTGGCCTCTGTACTCACCTCTTCCCACTTCTTTCTTATCTTAGATAAATATCACTTGTGTTACTACTAGTTAATAATAAAGCTGAAATAAATTTAAGGTGCCCTCTTTTAGCAAGAATATAATATTTGCTTCCCTGAGGCAAGTAACAAGCACTGTGTAAACCAGGCTGGCCATGCTAGGAAATGGTCCAAACTCTATCCAGGCCTGAAAACAGCCCAAACCTCAACATTTCAAATATTTGCTGCCTCTCTGTGCACTGCTTTTCTCTCTCTGAAGAAGGGAATTTTCTCTATCAGGTTTTGGTGTGTGGGCTCACCCATCGAGGGTCACTTAGTACTTCTGACAGAGGTGGCTGTGTGCTCCAGACTGTCCCAACACTTTGGGGATCACTCAAAGGAGAGTGTCCCAGCAAGGAGGTCATTTCTATAGTGACAGGCATAGGAGAAGCAGCACAGTGGGCAGTTCATGTAAATGTGTAAGACTGAATGCTTCTGTCTTTTGCAAAGGGATAGAGAAGTGTGGAAAAAATGGGCAGGTTATGGTTCAAGACACCTAAAGGGAGGTGTCAGCTTGTACGTGTCTGAGTGTGCTTATTTCTATTACAGACAGCACAGACCCAGGCTGTGATTCAGGTCTTTAAACATAAGTGTTGAGCCATCTGGGACATCCTAGGACACCCCACAGACCCCCTACATTTTCTGGGTCATACCCATGAAGTTCACATGAGTGTTAGAGTGTCTCAAAAGGCTCCAGTCACCTCCTCTGGTCACTGAAACTGAGATGCAAGTGCCTACAGGTGCTCATACAAGGACACTGAAATGAGGGCTCAGTCTGGAACTGAGCCTAGCTGGGATGTGTTGTACTGCTCAGGGTACAGATGGAAACCACGATACTGAGTTGTTAAGTAACTCTCTTAATTCATAGAAATTATTGACACAAAATCATAGACAGACCCTGGAACTGATGCAAAGCTTCCCAGATCCCAGCTACTGTCCTATCCAGTACATGGACAAGGATAGCTACAAAAAGGGAAAGATTAGAAAGGCAGGACTTCCCAATCCTGCAGGTTGCCCTGATCCTGCACCCATTAAAAAGTTGTAGATGCAACCTTTTCTAGGCACCTCATCTTCTTTTATGGATCTTTGAAGTTAACAATTTTTTAACATGTACCGTATTGCTGCAAATACTAATTTTCTATTGTTTTCTCTACTTTTAAATTATGATGTCGGTGCAATTGGAATGACACACCTTTGTAGAGTTCAATAAATTCCCTTGTGTGTATTACCCAAGCAATGTCTTCCACTTCATTTGACATATTTCTATTTCAGTTGTAATCAATTGCTTTAGCAGTCTGAAAAAAAACATCTTATAGGCCACCGCTCCTAATCACACTTATGGTTAAGTTTGCAGTAAATCATCACATGTGGAGTGAAAAGCATTTTTTTACTTATTGCATGATTACAGATTCCTTTCTAATCAGTCTTCACTGGGTTTTGTGTATCAGCTATTTAATCAAGCCATAAACATATCCTTGTCAAAGGTATCCTTGATATCCTTTCATTACAACCTACGTCACTTTATTCCAAAAGACAAAAATCTGAAGAGCCACATATTTCTCTGCAGCTGTGAAGGTTATAGCTATCATAACTAGAAACGGAGGAAAAATGTCATGTCTCCAGGTACACCTTTCCATACGGACAGAATTTTCCTCTCAGAAATATTTTTAAACACCTTGTTCTCTCTAGTTTTTCCAACTCAGATAATGAGATTCTCACCAACTCTTCTGGGGAATGTTCCTCAAAACTTCCCCTATCCTAATGTCATCCTACACAAACAAGGACTTTCCACTGCTGACATTTCCCAAATGTTTGTCATCATGTTGTCTGCATCGTCCCATAAATCTGATTAATCTTCTCCACACTACATAACCAGGGCTCAGTTTTCAGTCAGTAATAATTTTGTTTCCTTTCTGTTACTCTTCTATCATTTAAATTCATTTTAATTACCACCCACATCCTAGCACTACACAGACAAAAGTACTCTTGGCTAGAGTTTCTGTGGGCTAGAACTGTAACAGGTCATCACACTAGTGGAAAACAGGGCCACAAGATTTGCTCTGGGTGCACTTCTTAGAGCAGATATACCAGCTAAGCTCCTGAGAGTGTACAGCCCCCTGGATTATAGCTGATCTCAGCCACAGCAGTGCCCTGTCCTGGGCCTGGATCCAGAATGCAGTGAGAAGTGGGTCTCTCATGCGTCTTCACACAGCACAGGACACAGCAGGTGCACTCCCTCTGGTCTCTGTGGCATTTTTGCTCCTGACCTTCCAGGGCAATGCATGCCCAGAGAGCTTTCCATTTGCAGCAATGCCACATTGCAAATTCAAGATTGATTTTGTCATAGATACTATCAGCACATTCCCAGCTTTTGCTTGAATGCTTATGTGTAAATATTTACAGATTCTAGGTTTTGTTCTCGTATTTAATACAGATATTTACTTTACATGTTCACTTGCAATTTCCAAGTGCAACATTGCTAAGTGATTTTCTAACTGTAGCACTGCCCTCCATCCTCTTGCCTTATTGCTCTGCTCTCAAGAGGATTGCAGTGATTCCTTTTATAGCATGTGTTGCGAACTGGTCCCTTTGCTCCAGGACACCAAAATGTAAAATGAGACCAATATAAGGACCAATACAAAGACCAATATTTGCTCACGGAAAAGCTCTAACCCACAACGTATGGACAGAGTGCAGAGGGGTTTTCTGGTGGCCATGGCATCATCAGCAATGGGCTGGTGCTGAGCTTTCTTCAAGGCCCATGGTGGCACAGATCTTTGTTTTCAACCTGACCCCTCACTGAGGCAACATTTTCAGTAGGACTGGCACAAAGTCACTACCTTCTTGTTCCTTCAGCCCACAAAAAAGTCTTCAAAACATATCTCAAGGCCCATCCTAGCTGGATGTAAACTAGCAATCCAGTGCAACAACCTCCACAGTTTGCTGTTAATCCTACTAGCCTGAAAATGCCCTTTTCACTATTTCTTGTACCCAGTGCATGGTAGAGTTCCTTCCGTTTCCCCTGAAGACATTGTCTAGTTCTCATTATTTCCCAGCTGATCCATTAGCTGTTTGAGAATTCAATTAGTTGAAGTTATTTATATATTTATGTTGCAATTTTGCAATTAATATTGAAAGTAAACTATGTGTTCACCAAACTAATGAAAATGTCATTGATACCCAGCAAACTGCTGTGACAGCTTCCCGGGGAGCCCACTGCAGTGCCCAGCCATGCTCAAGGTGAAGAACCTTTTCCTAATATCCAACCTAAAACCCCTCTGACACAACTTCAGGCCGCTTCCTCAGGTCCTGTCCCTGGTCACCAGAGAGAAGAGATCAGTGTCCGTCCTTCTTCTTCCCCTCACAAGGAAGCTGTAACTGCAGTGAGGTCTCCCCTCAGTCTCCTCCAGGCTGAACAGACCAAGTGACCTCAGCTGCTCCTCACACAGCTTCCCCTCAACACCCTTCACCATCCTTGTGGCCTTCCTTTGGACATACTTAATAGCTCAACATCCTTCTTATATTGTCACACCCCGAACTGCCCCCAGCACTCGAGGTGAGGCCGCCCCAGTGCAGAGCAGAGCGGGACAATCCCCTCCCTTGCCCGGCTGGTGATGCTGTGCCTGATGCCCCCCAGGACAGGGTTGGCCCTCCTGGCTGCCAGGGCACTGCTGGCTCATGTTCAACTTTCTGTTGGCCAGGACCCCCAGGTCTCTTTCCATGGCACTGCTTTCCAGCCTCTCATTCCCCAGTCTGTCCATACATCCCAGATTGCCACATTCCAGGTGCAGAATTTGGCTCTTGTTTCTGTTAAACTTCACATGGTTGGTGATCTCCCAGTCTTCTAATTTTTCAAGGTCTCTCTGCTGGGCCTCTCAGCCTTTGAGGGAGTCAACAGCTCCTCCCAAGAGTGTCTGGAAACCTGACCATCAGAAAATGACCTGGAGCTGCTGGTTGACAGGTGGTTGAATATGAACCAGTGTGTGCCAGATGTCCAAGAAGACCAGTGGTATCCTGGCTCGTATCAGCAATACTGTGGCCAGCAGGATCAGGGCAGTGATCATCCCCTTGTACTCAGCACTGGTCGGGACAAACCTGGAGTGCTGTGTCCAGTTCTGGGCCCCTCAAAGATGTTTGAGGGGCTGGAGCAAGTCCAGAGAAGAGCAACAGAGCTGGTGAAGAATGTGGGGCACAAGTCTAATGAGGAGCAACTGAGGGACCTGGGGTTGTTCAGCCTGGGGAAAAGGAGGCTCAGGGAGACCTTATTGCTCTCTACAACTGCCTGAAAGGAGGCTGTAACCAGGTGGGAGTTGGTCTCTTCTCCCAAGTAACAAGTGATAGAACAAGAAGAAATGGCCTCAAGTTGAGCTGGGCAAGATTTAGATTGGATATTAGGAAAAATTTTGCCACAGAAAGATTGCCACAACTGGAACAGGCTGCTCAGGGAAATGGTAGAGTCACCATCTCTGGAGGTATTTAAAAAATGTGTAGATGTGGCACTTGGGAACATGGTTTAATGCTAAACTTGGCAGTGCTGGGTTAATGGTTGGGCTCAGTGATGTTAGAGGTCTTTTCCAATCTAAATGAGTCTATGATTCTATAAAAAAGATTTCAAAATATGTTATTTGTGATTGCCTTTTCAACTCTTCCCTAGTATTTCTCAATTAATCAACTGCATAAACATGAACAGTAATTTTGGAAGCATGTAATAGTAAGTCCTGACTTTCGGCTACAAACAGTTCTGTATTATTCAATTTGTTTTGGTAGGATGTCTTTTAGTTTACTAGCTCAATTCCTAAATGGCTTTTGTGCAACTCACTTTCATAGCCTCAGAAGTGTCTTTCATAGGCAAGCTGCTGAACTAATAAAAATTACACAAGTTAATAAAACATTCCTTTATTTCAAAATGTCAACAATACAGAGTAGAAAGAGCTGCAAATAAGTCTTTCCCAAACCAAAGTTTAAAAAAAAAAAAAATCACAGCAGGACCCCAACATTTTACTGTAAATATATTCATTTTAGACCAGAGACCCGCACAGCATAAAAACAAGGTTCAGTGAGTTCCACAGCTCTCTGCTTTGCTGACATTTAATGCCCTGTTTGAGCTTCTCTGTGCAAAATGATTTCTACATTTGCAGAAAAAGTTCTCATTTACTTTCTGACAACATTCAGAAAACCTATAGTATTTGCACATACATAGTGCAGACGGTTTTTCTGATCACCATGGCATAACAATTTAGAGAGAAATTGAGTGCCCTTTTCAGTGCAACCTGGAAAATAAAGTGGCCACCTAGCCTAGGCATTGATATGTGCATCCCACAGTGTACAAGTTCAGGAGTCAGAAGCCAGCTCCTGAGAGAAGTGTTGTGATCTGGGAATAAAGCAAGAGTTGTTCTAACTTTGCTTAACCCCAGATACGGCATGGTGACAGCCTAAGCTCCAGCCCAAAGAGACTGCAGTCATGGGAGTTCTCATTCCTGTAAGCCAGGCCTGGGGAGCAGATTCCTGCTCTCCCTGCCCTCCACACCATCACCCTAGTGCTCTGAAGCTCTATGGTGTGGTGTCACCTCCCTCACCTTAGGCTCCCCTCCCATGATCTGTACACAGGCACCTTGCTTCAGAAGCAAGGAAGGTGGGTGCTGACATAACTGCCTGCTCGTCAGGGTGCTCAGCTGGAAGAGGGGAAGCGAATGGGGATTTCCTTCAGGTTAGGAAGAAGTAGAAACTGAACCCAGGTCTTCAACTTCCTGATGCCAGTATGGAAAAGCAGATGTTATTGCTGGACAGACTTTAAAATTAATAAGTACTGCTCAGCTGCAGTCCTCACCTCTAAGAGGGTCCCACACTCTGGACTAACCTTATGCAAACTTTCTGATATACAAATAAAAAATAAAACCAAACCAAACAAACAAACAAACAAACCCTTCAAAAAAAGCCAAAAACACACAAAAAGTTTGACTAGGTACAGACAAACCTGGTTCCACTAACTCTGCAACTGCAGAACAAAAAAGGACTGAGTGATGGGAGCTGGCAAGATGTTATCTTTAATAAGCAGTATGTCACTTGTCATCATTGACACCAAAGCTGCATTGCTTGGGAATGCCTGTGGAATACAACTTTTCTGTGTGGTTTGGCAGCTTTGTGATACTGACAGCAAGTCACCAATGAATGTTGGCACAGAGTACTTGAGAAAGAAAAAACTTTCACCCCCTGAAACTTGATTACTCAGAATGAAATGAGACTAAAGAAGGTGAAAACAGGAGCTTAAGATCAATTTTTAGCAGTAAATCAAGAAAAATCAAGAAAAATTTTGTCTTTAATGCAGTCTAGGGAAAATTTTAAATTAATATCTAACATTGAAAAAAAATTATTATCCCTTTAGGTGAGCTCCTGTATTGCTGGGGAACTTCATCTTCCAGCCACCCAGTAAGAATGCACATTACTATTCCCTGGAGAAAGAGAGCATGCCAGAGTTACGATGGATACAAAGTGGGGGCACTCAGAGTTTCTGCCTGAGAGTCCTTTCAGGAATAGACTCACATAATAAGAAGTTGCGCAGTTAAATTGGAACAGATCATTAATCTGATAATGAAAAAGAGCCAAGTCCATATGAAGTGCCCCAACTTCCATCATTTAGCAACAAATCAAAGGGAAACTATGAGGACAGATGGTAAAATTACTGATAGCACAAATGGCATAATGAAGAATGTTTAATAACACTTAATAAAGCTTCAAACAGGACGGGCTGTACTATACCAATACACAGCATTCTGGTCTTTAGGAGCCACTGCTTGCCAAGGGCACCCAAGGGTAAGCACTTCTAGTCCACAGCACACAAACTCCTGAGGGTCCAGAGACTGCCTCTAAGAAACAGGGTCCTAAGGTCCTAACAGAGGGGTTGTCAATGGCAGGGAAGAGGGAATTTGGATTAAATTCTTTTTGCCAAACCCTGACCTGTTTGTCCTGAAGTTACCAGGAGTTATTTCCAAAAAAACCAGATGAAAACAGGATTGACACTGTGGAAACAACACCTGGACAGTGTTTCCAAAGTGCTGATGCTTTGGGGAGGGGGAAAATCATCCTTATTCCAGATTGTGGATGATGGTTTTGAGACAGCTGTAGCCTAGCTATCCAAAAAAAAAAAAAAGCTTACCAAACAGGAGATATAACCTGGTGGGTTTCAGTTAGTCTGCTGTGTCCTGTCACTTGTATGCATGCACTGCAGTATAAGAAATAAGTAGGAATTTTTGAGCTGCTTGTCCCACTTCTGCTCACAGTGAAAAAGAATGAAACCTAGTAGTCAATTCTTGCTTTCCTGTGCAGATCAACATGCTTTATCTTCATTCCATAAACAAAAAGCATGAATCAAACTCATCACTTAAACACTCATGTTTTCGTGGCTTCCAGGCACAAGTGTTTTGGAAATGTAAAAAAATACAAAATGGTCAAATGGAAGTAATGAGTTTTATATCTCAATACATTTTCTGTACCTCTAATGAAAAATCAGCATTATTGACCCAATAGTTAATGAAGTAAATATTTCTCATGCTTCCTTTCTTCAAAAATAATTTTTCAGTTGAAATCTCCAATATAAAGACCATGTATTTCAATTGCTGAACAGCAGCAGCTCTTCTCATCAGTACCATTCATTCCTTCAGAAAAGGCGGCTCTGGAACAGCAGGAGCAGTAGGGACTACACCCTTCCCAGGCTGGTGCAAAGGCAG
Source organism: Gymnorhina tibicen (assembly GCA_013399875.1). Taxonomy (NCBI): domain Eukaryota; kingdom Metazoa; phylum Chordata; class Aves; order Passeriformes; family Artamidae; genus Gymnorhina; species Gymnorhina tibicen. Next base: position 140,953 of record VXAZ01000589.1, read on the forward strand.
GCAGAGTCAGGCCCCCCTCTCTTTAGTCTTCCCAAGATTAGCAATAGATCTAACTAAATGATTAATATTACCATGCAGTGAGAATCACGGCTGGGTACAGAAGGATTTTTCTGTAGCAGTTCCCACAGGCAAGATTTTCGACCTTCTTTTGAAATACAGAAACCAAATTTTAATTTCAGGAGAAAATAGGAAATTAAAAACCTATCAGTTAATTAATTTTGTATAACCAGTCACATGCTAAGAAAAGTGAAAGCCAATCTCTGCACCTGGGGTGAATAAAAAATGAACTTCTCCCACTTCTTGTTTGCAATCTCCAGGGCGCAGTGTACCAGGAGCACCAGAATAATGGCAAACAGGGGAGAGCAGATGAGAAAGCTGTCATGTTAGAGGAGAGTGATCACTTCATTTTCACAGTTCTCCTTTGCTTTTAAACTTTTGAAAGAAAATGCTACAGATCAATAGGTTTCCTCATTAGCCGACTTTAGCACCTGGCTGTGAATACCAGGAACAGCCTTGACTTACATACAGATGAGCTGTACAGAAGACAACTGAGCTGACATCACTTGCATTGCAGAATTTTTCTGGACTTAAAGCTTACATGTCAGGAAATAAAGGCTGAACATGTAACTGGTTCTTTCAAACTCAGCTCTTGGGGACTGTAAATTTCCTTTCTCTCCTGCCCAAAGCTTTGCATATTTACCCTGCTAATCTTCACTTTTTGGCCTTGATTTTTGGGGGAATGCTTCCCATTCTGTTCAGGTTTTCTGGTGAGAGAAGGGCAAATTACCAGCTCTCTTTGAAGCAGAGCCACTTGTTCCAGTTTCTTCTTTTTAGATCTGAAAAAGCTCCATACCATGCTTAAGAATAAACCTCTTGTAAATTATTTTATGAACTACAAATAAATTGTTTCAAGTAAGCATACTTTTCCCCCCATTTTTCTGCATTTCACAGGATAAAAGCAGTTTTACTTCATGGCACTATGATGATACAGCTCACAACTCCAAATTTCTAAATAATAGTAGTTTCCAACCCCAAGCATTTTAGCAGATGAGAAAATTTTCTAACTACTGAAATCCCGACAGCAGACATATTTCCCTTACACCTGCAAAACATCTCCACGTTTAATACCTGTGCAAGCAAATGCTCAGTTCTCTTTCCCCTAGGCTCCTCAAATCTGCTTTCTGCACCCAGGAACTGAACCTATGGCAGTGAACACAGCTTTTTGACATCAGGTTTCAGGCGAGTAAAAAGCTGCAGATCTTTACAAGGGAATCTCTCTGTTCCTTTGTTTCTAATTATTTTCTGTTCTGTCAATTTAAATCGGAAGCTTCTTGCTACAAGAACTATCTCTGCCTTATCATATAAATAAAGCTGTATAACCAGTCACATATCTTAGAAAGGGCACACCAAACCTTTGCCCAGGGTATGAACAAAAATGTATTTTCTAACATTTTTCATTCTGTTTCCTGACAATCTTACCAATTTAAAGCTGTAATTATTTGAGTCAAGACAGCTCTCCAGCTTTAGTTTACAGGGAAAGGCAAAATCCAGACCCTCTGTCTCTGCATCGGGGTGGCTGGGAGCCACTGCCTCTCCTCCCACCTCTGCATGGGAGGCAGCACAAACCCCAGAGCTGATCACTTATTTATGTTTTGCATCCAGGGGTTCCGAAAGGCATCAGCTCTGTCTCTCAAAGGAATGGGAGACGTGGAAAGAGCCTCCAGTTTAAATGGAAAGCTCTGTGCCAGCACACCGCTCTTTCGGAAGGTATCACAAGTACCTGTGTCACCTCTCCATGCCCTGGAGACCCACCTGTCATCTCTGCAAGTCTCTGCAGCTGCCACCACAGCTGATGCAGTTAAGAAAATGCTCAAAGCCACGTGTATCCTGCCTATGCAACTACTTTTAGCAAAATAGCAGCAGAAACTTAGCTTGACTTCTAGGTGATCCTTTTTTTCAAGAATATAATTTTGAGTGTATTTGATTATGAAAATCAAATAATGAAGAAAAATGCTTTTTTTCTGTCACAAGCCAGCTTTGAAAAGTGATGATTCTTCATTTCCTAATTTGATTTATTCAGCTAATCTACTTGACCTTATGCAGACCTTTCATGTCTGAGTGGTAGGGAGGAGGGGTTCTCAGTGTGTGTGAGAAAGCCAGAGGGGCTATGAAGAAAACTGAAGCCCAAAACATATTGTTTTCTTGAGAAAAATGTAAAAAGTGCATTTATTACAATAATCGTTACAAAGGTCTTCTCTCTTCTTTGCATTTGTGTTGTGGGAACCCAAAAATGAAATTACCAGCCTAAAATACAAAAGTAAACAATCTAAAATTGTTTTTCTGGATTGTATGAATTTGTTGTGTGAATAAGGCTTTGTGTCTCCCCTGTGCTCAACAGGCAGAAACACATCACGTACAGCTCACAGGCTTAGAGAAAGATGGCCATTGAATTCCATTCGCTTCCAACAGCCTGAGTGGCCATCACTTCTTGCTCATTTCAGGTCTGATCCTGCAGTCTCACACGCTTGAACAACAATATCTTCCCACGGACAGGGGACCAGCATGGATGTAAGGGGCAAGCTGGGTCTCTACCCCTCTCTCATGCCCAGAAAGAGCAACAGGAAGGGCACCGCTCTTGCAAGACTTTGGTCAACCCCTGGTGGTCCTTCCTTTCCTAGCAGCTTTTGTGTTCTTTCTTTATTCTCTCTTTCTGTGCCCAATTTTGTGCCAGTATTTTTTTGCCTTGTCAGAGGTGAGGGAAAACTGCAGCTCTGCAGGGGATGTGGGTGGCCAGCAGTGGGTAACCTGGAGACCAAACAGCAAATTGATTTGAGGCTTAAAGGGATCCCAGTTTGGAACTTGGTCTCACTGGCTGAAATGGCAGGTACACTTTTTCCTCTGCTATTGGCACAGCATCCTCAGCTGTCCCCCAGGATTACTTTCTGTCTTGACCAGGAGAAAAGTGTCTGTGGTGCAGAGAAGAGCTGTTCTTCCTGCTCTGCTAACAAAACCAGCAGGATTATTACTTAACCCAAGAGAAGTTTTTTTCTGAGGGAAATATAATCCTGAATGAGCACTGGTGGCATGACCTGCTTGAGGAAGGGCATCTGTCTCGTTGATTTTCAACTGAGCAGTTGGCAAAATATTAACACTCAGATGGAGGACTAGGCAAGTAGACAATTTTGGGGATTTATACTAGATACAGGCAGAGATTCCAGAGCTCAGTGCAGCAGGGACAGCTTCATCTCTTAGTGCTCTGCTTTATCTATTATCTTCTAGCTAGAAGTATCATCTGCTGGGTTAATTAGTTTAGATTTCTGCTCAAAAATAGTTGGTACTGAAGGTAGCTGGAATTTTCTACTACCTATAAAATGTGACCTGAAGAGACCCAAAAGAACAAGCATCCTCTTTATGGGTAAGGTAGTATTTGCACATTTATAGTACATTGTGTTTTAATGGGCAGCTGGAAAGGAGCTGGCTAGTATGCACAGGGTTGGACTTATCCTTGTATTTGGGATTTAGACGTATTGCAAGAGGTGACTTTATTCTACTGAAAACCCACATAGCTGTGGTCTTTGTTAGCTGAGAGGTATGTACCAGCAACAACTCATACACCTGAGAGTCACAACTGCTTTGATTAATTTGTGACCTACTTGAAATACCTTTAAATTAAAGTTATTTTCCAGAACACTGGTCATTATTTTATTATCAGGTATGTATAGATAGCATAACAGACATTTTTCAGAATGCCAGTAGCCCTAAATCTGAGATTTTTACATCAGAAGGAGAGGCTGTAAACTGATGAGAGGAACACAGAGGCAGTATTCTGCAGAAAAAATTTGTCCAGAAATAGTTTTATGTGCTTTGGGCAGATAAGAAACATTTGAATATTCACCTTTAGATATCCTATATTAAGTAAGTACTTGCTGCTGCTTCTGAGTGATTTGTGACAGAACATGCCTTCTACTTTGAAACATGACTCCTGACAGAAATAAAGGATAATAACTTTTAAAACAGAATGGAAATTTGGAGTCTTTCCATTGCCTTTAATGGGCTTTGGATTAATTCCAAACAGGTTGCAGCAATGTGTTGCTCATTGTAATTCCCTGGCTCTTGCCCTTGCCTTGTGGCAAGAGAACATCACCCAGGAGAGCGTGTGACGCCTGCAGCAGCTCTACACAACCTCACCCTGGGAGCCGAGGCAACAGCAGCAGCACCAGCCAGGGGTAATGCCATGTTTGTGGCTCAGGATGGTCTCAGAGGGATGGGAAAAAACCCATCAAAGGCAAAGGCCAGCTCCAGCAGTTGTCATGGATACAACATTTCTTCACTGTGCTGTGGCAGTGGGTCCCAAAGTTCCAGCCAAGAAGTTGTTCCATGCTTTGGGTGCACAGCTTTCCTGCAGGGAATCACAGAATCACATGGAATTGGACCGGCTGGAAGAGAGCACAGTGACCACACAGGTCATGTGGTCAAAACTCCCTGCTCAGCAGGGTCATCCTAGAGCACATGGCACAGGCTAGACTGGATAGACAGAATAGACAGGAATACTGCAGAAATCCAAGGCTCACAAGAAAGATGCTGCTCCCTAGGTGCTGCTCCTTGGGCAGGTTTCACCAAGGTGCTACCTCACTGAACCTATCATCCCTCCAGAGCCGATGGAAGGGAAGTTGCCAACAGTCATGTCTTCTTGCCCACAGGAAGTTCCCGCTCAGCTGGAAACACAGCCCATGGGAATGCATTTCCACAGCGTCAGGTTTATCTCCACATTTCATTCTTTCCTGCAGCAGCACCAGCACACGGGGCTCTTGTCCCATCTGTTCCTATTCCCAGGTGATGCACCAGATGTGCTGCAGGAACCGCCCTCGAGCCTAAAGTACCTGGTGACCTCCCCTCTGCCCCGGCCCCAGTGCCCAGCTCTGCTCAGTGCCTAGAGCTGGCAGAGGTTTGCCTGGCCAGGAAACAAACCAAAGCAAGGTGATGAAGTGTGATATGGGGACAGGGGAACAGGGCCGCCTCCCACCCCTGTTCGCTGCAAAGCCACCTGGATCTTTGGAGGTGACAGATGGGGAGGGCTGCCCCACTCCTTCCTGGGTCCCTGGGTGATAACCTGGAAAGCGCTGCAGCCAGGTGAGGTTACGTGAAGCTGGTTGGGTTTAGGTTTCTGTTCTTCCTAAGCTGAGCAGGCTGGTGTTTTCTAATTCAGTTTCATTATTGGTGTGAATATGAGTTGCAGGTTGTTTTCTCCACACTGGATTGTTCCAAGTTATGCATTAGTGGCTTGAGCTTAGGCTTCAACGCACAAAGACTTATGTGCACATAGTAACACATCTCAGATATGAAAAGACTGAATAATTACTGAATAATTACTAGATATAGGGTTCCTTGCAGAAAGGAAAAGGTCATTCTGCAAAAGAAGTGTCCCTTTAAGTCCAAAATGAAGCTGCTGAAATAATGCTCATAACAAGGTTTAGCTGCAGAGCTCTCAGCAGTTTTATTAATAAGAATTACTTCCAGCCACCCTGTATGTGAAGAACTGTGACTCCAGGCAGACTCACATCTCCTGTCAGGTATAAAAAACCACAACCATCAGCTCTCCTGCTTTGTGTGTGACTGCTAAGATGAGGTATGAAGGAGACCAGGCATCACATCCCATTCTGAAGCAGCTGGCCTTTTGTGAGAGGCTAATTTTATTCATGAGCAAAAGTGATTTGTTAAATACAGCCTATAAAACCAGAATTAAAGGTAGATGTAAGATTATAATCAGAGAAATAAAATATTAGCCTTTCCATACCATATAAATCCATGCATTCTTTTTATAAGCGGAGTTCTTTAATCAGTGCTTGTTCATTGACTGTAAGTTAACATCTAAAATCTTGGCACTGATCTTTGGCACATTTGCTGAGGCAAAATATCATTATTAACAATTAGAGAAGAGTTATTCTAAAATATTTTGCTGCACTTGAACAATTATCTGGGTAATCACTGACAAGAGCATACAGGCAATGATGCCAAAGCACAGAGCTGAGTTCTTCATTGTTTTCCAGTCTTAGCCTCAAATTAAAAATCACAATGAGCCAGTGGAATTAATGTACACATTGTGCAGTGTTATCTCACCTAAGCTATGCAAAGACTATTTTCACGTTCACCGAATCTGTGTTCAACCAAATTTCTGTGCACACACATGCACGTGCTCACAGAGCTCCCCATACTCTGCCAACCCCATATCGTGTGAACCTTGTCTTAGTGGAATTCTCCACTTCTGAAAGCACAGCTCAGCCACAGCTCAGCTCAGTGCTGGAGACGCTGCCCACCTGAGGAGCACCACCACTGAGAACGTCTCCATCTGATAACACAGATTGCTTGCAAAACCAGCTCTATTAAAAGATCCTGCTATCACAGCCCTCCTAAAGCAGATTTTGGAATCCAAGAAGTCCTACATAATTGAAGAGTTAGGAAGTAATTGCAGACAAATAAATGGTACTGCAGAGTCCTGGTGAGTCATCCAAATTACAAGCAGAACTGAAGAGTGGTGGCTCACCAGTTTAGCCAGGAGGAGTGGATTTTGTTTTATTTTGCAGGCCTGTAGTTTACAACCCTTTTACACCCTCTTGCTCAGTGGTTTGCCTGCTGTTCTAAGGAAACTATTTATTCTGGTGGAAGTCTCATTTTCTCTTTGAGGTTTGTCTTTAAATTGTCATTGCTATATAAATAGAATCTTCGCTAAAAGGGAACATTTAAAAATGTTTAGCTGGTACTTGCTTTCATACCAGTATAGATTCGTGTGTGTGTCTGTGTGTGTGTGTGTGTGTACGCATGCATAAAATGCAAATGCATACAAAGGTGCAAGTCTGTTTAAATTGAATTAATATAGAAAAAAACCAAACAAAAAACCAAGCACCAAAGTGCACTCTCTTGCCAATACTTTCCTTTTATTTGGAGAAAAAAAAGGAACAGTGGAATTGTTGAAGTATTTCTCTAAAAACAAAGTCAGCCATTCTTGACATAAAGCCAACAGAATAATTTTTAAGAGGTCCTAAAAGATAGAATAGTCAGGTGTGAGATAACATACAATTTTAAATGTCAAGTTTTATATTCAGGAGGGTGTTATAGGAGATGGAGATTAGGACAGAGCAAGTGATACCACTGCAGCTCTTGGTGAGTGCCTAAGACCTTCAAGACTTAGGTGTTCACATTTTATCACTAGTCACAAGGTGACCAGAGACATGATCTAGAGAAGACCATAATGTAAAACACAATGTTTTGGAAGGTAACCAATACTTGTTTTCCTTCTTGAATAGAGCTTGGTTCTTTCCTTAGGCAGTTTTCAGTAGAGATTAGACAGCAGCTGATCAGTTCTGCAGCTGATCAGTTTTGGGAGCTCTGCCAGCAGAGGGAAATTTCTGTAAATAAATAATGGAGCATCTCCAGCTCAGTTATCTACTTCACCCAGCTCACACAAACTTTTGCACCCTCAGTGAGAAACAGCTACCAGTGGATCCACCTTCTGCTCCATTAAAGCTAAGCTGCTGTAAAGCTCATTAGTTTCCAGCACTGATTGATTCTTTCTGATGTGCATTCCAGAAGAAACCATTAAACTATAAGGCTTAGCAGTAAAATTAATCGTGCATCTACTGGATAGTAAAGAGGAATTAATAACAGGTGAATGTCAATAATTAGAGCATAAAAGGATCTTTATCATCATTTCAGTAGTGACTGAAGTCCTGTGAGTGAACACCAGAGATAGATTGTGAAGAGTTTTTATTTCTCTAGGTTGCTTTATTTCCATTGTATCATTTGATATAGACATATGTTTTACCTTAAATGAAAAACACTTTTGATTATATTGGCTGCCTTACAAAGGTCCTACTGATCACACACCTTTTGCTCAATCACTCATGATTTCAGAATAATGAAGATTATTTTTAGAGTTACAGAAGAGGCCAGTATCCTGGCATTTTACAGTATCTCGAAGACTACTCATATCAAAAGGAATGATTAAATTATTGTTAAATCAATGTCTATGAAAAACAGAGAAGTCAGAATGTTCCATGCCCATGAATTAAAGAAGGGATTTCTCAATTGAACATGAAGTGCTTTTTTGGGCCAGAGTCACAGAACCTGTTAGTCCTTCATTTTCAACAACACCCAGAGTACTATGCTGGCCTCACTTCTTTAATTTGTGTGGTGAATTGCCTTCCTGCTAGGAATTGGAGATTACTACAACTAAACATGGCATTTCTGATTAATAATACACAAGTGAGACATATATTTTTAGCTCTATATGTACTGGACACATGGAAACCCAGCCATTTGTGTTCTGCTAAACTTTTAGCTTGGACAACATCTTACAGGAATGAGCACAGCACTGATTATGTATCTTATGGAAAACGCAATTAATTTTAAATGTGGATATAGGAGAAAAACAAAAACCTTTTTCTGCCCTTGATTGAGCCTGAAGTTATACATATGTATGATGCTTTTTCTCCAGGTCTTCTTAGAAGCAGTAGATAACATACATTCAAACTGTTATCTTGGTTTAGGTTCTGGTCATAATCATACGGGGATTGAATCAACTGGAGAGTTTTAGGATTGCTTAACTTCATAGGTATCTTAAAGCTATAGACTTAATTTCCTGTTAGATAAATGGAAATTAATGCATCCCCTAAGGCAGACTTCTAAAATGGGTCAAACAAAACACTCTTTAAAATTGTCTGATGCTCTTGGCTGACTAGGGAACATCAAGTACAAGAATCAGCGTTAAAAAATGACTTAAATTTAGGTACTTTTGGGTTACTTGACTCCTATAGACCCATTACAGTCACTGGAGCCTGAAGAGCAATCCAGCCTGCCATAAAGTAGGTACGTAGTGGCCGGTCAGCTGAATCGTTCATTGATTGCTTTTACTAGATCTTCATTAATGGTAGTGGGAGCTTAGACACTTTATCATAGAATCACAGAATGTGCTGAGTTGGAAGGGACCCACAAGGATCATTGAGTCCATCTCCCTGCCTTGCACAGCACCATTTCCAAGAGGTCACACTGATGCCTCAGATTTTAGCTTTTATATTTTGCAAATTCTGTACTCTCTGTATTCCTAGTGTGTAACTTTGAACTGTCTTGAAGCCTGTTAACTGCTGTTCTCTCATGCTAAGATAGACATAAAGCCTCTCCAGGCTTGCTCTTCAAGGACACTCAGACTGTCCTAGGCCCAAAATGTGTAAACCAGCATCTTGAGAAGGGGGGCAAGTTGGGGACATTGTCCAGAAGCTTCTTGAACTCTGTCAGGCTGGTTCTGTGACCACTTCCCTGGGGAGCCTGTTCTAGTGCCCAAACACCTTCTGGAGGAAGAATCTTTTTCTAATATCCAACCTCAACCTCCCCTGACACAGCTTCAGGCCATTCTGATGTGAGGCTGCCCCAGTGCAGAGCAGAGGGGGACAATCCCCTCCCTTGCCCGGCTGGTGATGCTGTGCCTGATGCCCCCCAGGACAGGGTTGGTCCTCCTGGCTGCCAGGGCACTTCTGGCTCATGTTCAACTTGCCAGTGACCAGGACCCCCAGCGTTTCTGCAACGCTGCTTTCCAGCCTCTCATTCCCTAGTCTGTCTGTACATCCAGGATTGCCCCATCCCAGGTGCAGAATCTTGCACTTTCCCTTGTTGAACTTCATCTGGTTGATGTTTGCCCAGTCCTCTGATTTGTTGAGGTCTCTCTGCAGGGCTCCCCCACATTTGAGGGAGTCAACAGCTCTTCCCAGTTGTGTATCATCTGTGAACTTGCTCAGTATCCCTTCCAGTCCTTCATCCGGGTCATTAATGAAGATGTTGAAGAGTACAGGGCCAAGGATGGAGCCCTGTGAACCCCACTAGTAACAGGTCACCAGTGTGATGTCACCCCATTCACTGAAACCCTTTGTGCCTGACCCATGAGCCAGTTGCTCACTTGTCCCATGCTATGTTTATCCAGCTAAATGCTGGACATTTTGTCCAGAAGGATCCTGTGGGAGACAGTATCAAAATCTTTATTGAAATTCAAAAGGATTACATTAACTGTCTTCCCTTGATCAGTCAGGTGGGTTACCTTGTCATAAAGGGAAATCAAATTTGATAAACAGGACTTTCTTCTCATGAAGCCATGCTGGCTGTGATCAATGACTGTGTTATCTTTCAGGTGTTTTTCAATACCTCCCAGAATAATCTCCACAGCTTACCCAGGCACTGAAGTGAGACTGACAGGCCTGTAGTTTCTGGAGTCTTCCTTCTTGCTCTTCTTGAAAATCAGGACAATGTTGACCAGTTTCCAATCAGCTGGGACCTCTCTGGATTGTCAAGACCGCTCAAAAATCATCAAGACAGGATTTGTGATAACATCAATTAGTTCTTTGAGGATTCTTGCATGAATCAAATCAGGTCCTAGAGATTTGTAAGGATACAGTTGAAGCAGTAGATCCTGCACAATTTCGGGGTCTGCTGGGATTTAATCATTCTCGCAGTCATGGTCCTCCAGTTCAGGGCACATTTCAGGTGTGGTACATTGTAGCCAACACCTCGTGAAGCAGATTAAGGGGTTCCATTAGTGCTCGTTTCCTCAAGATTCAGCACAAGATCCCATTGCTCATCACTGGTGAGCCTGGTTTTGTCCCTTTCCCCCTTTCCAAGCTAGTTTACAGCTCTGTCAACAACCCCCTCTAGCTCCTCTGAGCATCCTGTCAGGTTTCAGTAGACCAGAAGGAAGTGAGGTGTTGAGCTTTTTCAAATTTTGGAGATGGCAAAGAGACAGTTATGTGCTCAACATCAGAGCTGTGGGTACTCCATCCCTGGGAATGTTTCAAGGCCAGGTTGGATGGGGCTTTGAGTATCCTGATCTAGTGAAAGCTGTCCCAGCCCATGGCAGGGGATTTGAAGTAAATTATCTTTAAGGCCCTCTCCAACCCAAACCGTGCTATGATTCTATGAATTACCTCAATGGTAACTGCTTTGCAAATTCACTTCTAAATACAGACAAGTTTTCATGGTTTTTATTACATTAGCATGCTCAGCCAAATGGCTTTGTGGAGCCAACTGCTTTAGAGCACCATACTGTGATTTAATTTCATTACTACTTGGCAAGAAGTAGTGTCTGGAAGTCTCCTTGCACCAGGGCTTACAGAAAGAGCTGAAGGCCAGCACTGTAATTTCACTAAATACGATCATTTTACTGCATCATTGCACTAAACAGACAGCCACAAAGAGCAACCAACAAGAATGCAAGTTTTCCATGAGATGGGGACTTCATTCCTGTTCCTAAAAGAAAGTATGTCATAAATTCACACTTACCCCAACACATAGAAAGCTCAAATGGATCCTATGGCTAATTCTATTTACCTTGCCAACCCACCAGAACTTTATATGGAGCACATGGGAACTTTGAGGGCATACTTGTGTAAATGAGGTAGAACAGAGTTTAAATCCAGAAAAACAAATTTTAAAGCTCTAGAGTAACCTATGTGAGCAAGCCTATCTTCCCAAGTGTTTCTTCCCCAAAAAGTAATTTAAAAAATTAATTTGAAGGGTGAAATTTCTAGAGAAAAATAGGAGTTTCCCCATTTTTTTCTTGCTATTTTGTATAAACTTTCTTCTACAAGGCATGGATGATGAGCAAGCCTGCTTCAGTTTACGTGAAATTACCTCCTGATGAAAATAAAAAAAACCCCAACCCAGCTGCCACCAACTTGCTCAGCGAAGTTTCGTTATCAGGTAGGTATGCAGTCCCGAATTTGCTGTTATACTGGCTGTGGCTGGGATGGACTTAACTTTGTTCGTTACAGCCCATATGGTGCTGTGCCTTGGATTTGTGACCAAAATCCACGTGTGTTGACACACCATTATTTTGGCTGTTGATGAACAATTCTTGCACAGGGTCAAGACTTTCTCTGTTTCTCATTTTGTCCCACACCAGAGAAAAGGCCAGGAACAGGCTAGAAGCTGAGAGGAAACACAACACAACCAGGAGAGCTGAACCAAACCAGCTGAAGAGATACTTGAAGACATGTGATACTGTGCTCAGCAATAAAAATGTGGAGTTTTGTCTTGCAAGGAAGCCATTTCTTGGTACGTGGCTCTACTTGTAGGAGGTGATGAATAAATGCCTTTGCATGATTTGTTTTATTTTTCCTCTCTCCTCTATTTATTAAAATTTCATAATCTTGACCGACAAAGTTTCTCACCTGCTCGCTCCCCGTCCCACCTGGAAGGGCAGTGAGCTAGCAGCTGTGGGGGTGCTTAGCAGGTGAGAAACTTTGTCGGTTCCTTTATTATTCCTCATCTTTTACTTCCCAGAACCTGTGCTTCCCACCTTTAGACATGCTGCTCTTTATTAGCTCTCCTTAGGTTTTTAAAGGAATCATTTCTTTGAGGTAACAGGTAACAGGGCAGCAGAGGATGTGGAAGGGTTAAGTCCAACTCACAGTGGAGCTAAAAATGGGAAGTTTAGTTAAGGGAATGAACATGTTAAATAATAAACAGGCTTCCAAGAACTTACTCAAACTAAGCCTTGTTTAAGCATCCAAATGGACAATAAACTCCTGTTAGGTTATTACCAAAAGTTAAATATTTTCAAAAGGTTTTCTTGTTGCTGCAGGACAGTTTGAGAACGAATTTTCACTGGCAAATCATGCAGAAACATCATCTTATTCCCACTTAAGACACTTAGTTGCAAACATGCATTCAAATAATTCCCACCAGACAGACAAGATTAATGAAATAAGTATGTTCTCACACTGCAAATTTTTAGAAGGTACATCTGTATATTGGTAATTTCAAGTTCACAGAAGCATGGCTTTACTCATAACCAGAACAATGTAACAGTCTGTTTGGGATTCTGCAAGACAAATGAATATATTCATAGAAGTGTTGATTTGCCACAGGAGACATAGAAGAGCTTGAAACTTGGCTGCATTCAGGCTACTGACTTTGTCTGAAGTCAAGTCCAAAATCAACTGCTAAGAAAGTAAAATTTCCTATCTGAAAAGTGTTTCTACAAATATGTTTACAAAATTCTTCTTTCTACAGTTTGAATGTAAGTAATTATGACAGCAAACTGTACTGCTCCACTTCCAATAATCTTAAAAGAGAAGAGATGCTTCATTCTTCCTCCCCCAAAAAGTAAGCTTTCCCAGTACTCCACATGCAGCAGGACCCTTACAGAAAGCCTAGGAATTGTTTTCCATATTATATTCTTTAAAAGTATTACTTTCTGGTCTAAAAACTTTCACTATGACTGTTTCATAGAAATTCAGTACATATAGAAAAGAATACTAAGTACTGCACTTAAGAATTAAACTTTAGTTTTTTAAATACCCAGAAATTTTCTGGATAGTCTCCAAAAGTCAACCCTATTCCCCTGTTGCACATTGTTCAGGGTTGTCAGAGAAATGCAAGAGAAACAAAGAAGACCAGGCAGAATGTAAAGGCCCTGCACTGCATGTTCTGATCAAATCTCAAACATTTCCCCCCCCTTCTTTCAATCAGATTTCAGTGATGGTCTGAATTCTGTCAGATACTAAGCACCTACCACTCCTGATCCCACTCACAAGTCAACAACATTCCAGCTCTTCTCAGAAGGGAGAAGTAGGCTTATTTCTTAGCCCATTTTATGTAACATCCACAGGACTTAAGAGTCTTGGGAAACTCAGTGTCATAAAAACTCCACTTGATTGCTCAGTGTGAGAAATAGAAAGGGATTTACCACACATGGCATTGCTGTAAGAGCAGCTGAGGGATGTAACCTGCTGGAGCAGCTCAGCCTCCAGTACTAAACTGCTTCAGTTCTCACATCAGACATGGCTTTTGCTGTCCTGCTTCAGTGGGGCTCAAGGTGGTCCATTCTACCCAGACAAAGCTAATGCACAGATTTGGGGTGACTGGTTGGCTGGGGTGCTGAGTAGCTGGGCTGCCAGCATAGGGCATAGTCTGGGACCCTATGGCTAATTTGAGGCACAGACTTGGTCCTAATAATTGCCCTTCCTCAGAGCTACCCAGGATGCCAGGGACAAGGGATGCTTAGTTGGATCTCTCAGCTCTTGTTCATACAAACTTTTAGTTCAGTTTACCTAATTGATGTAACTAAGAAAAATAAAGTGAAAAAATGGCTCATACTAACTATGAGTTCCTGGAAAAAGGTCTTTAATAAAGGTTGAGTAAGGGCAAGAAGGCTGTAGGTGTAAGCCCACGCTTTGCCAATCTCTTGCTATCAAAGCAACTACTTCAACCACTAACCTCATCTAGCTGCACAACCAAGGGCACTCACACACAAAACTGGGAAATCTGGGATGCTTTATCTACTATAATTTACTATGCGGGACAAGGGAACGGGCAAACAGGATGGACATGGGAATGAATTCCTGAAGCATTGTAGTGGCTGTATTCATCTTCTGCAGCCTCAGGAGATTTTGCAGAGCAAGAACTTATACTGACAGGTACCTCATAAATTTATCTATTTCACTGATTCAGGTCAAGAAGTATTACTTTGCCCTGTTATTAGTGATTAGTGTTTATTATTATAAGCACCGATCCTTCCCACAAGTCTCAGCATTATCTTCATTAGTTTATGACTGTGAATGGATAAGAGATGGGACCTATTACTTTCTCCACATTTTTTAAATTGAGATGGTCATAGTCTACTAAGTGATGTTTAAGACCTTCCCTGAATGAATACAATTAAATGTTATGTTCTATATGATATAAATATTCCATCCTGACCCCAAAACATTAAGTTTATGCTGCCATCTTCCATCAGCTTGTTATTCCTCAAAGAGGAATAGAGACATTTTCTCTGCATTTCTTCACTTGCATCCTTAAAGCTTGCCAGTTTTATAGGCAACAATTCTCTTATGAGCCTCTTAAAATAACATTTTAATGTTATTAGCTGCCAAAATATGAAGTGTCTCACTGAAAAGGTTCACAATAATAATTATTTGAGATATCAGACTCATTCAGACTGTTTTCCCCTAATGAATGGTGTCACCTTCCCTGTTGAAGTCTTGCTTGTTTTCAGTTTTTTGGCAGAATGCAAAATGTGCCAGGCACAGTTCAGGTTTCACAACAACATATATCAGAAATTGTTAATTGTCTTCCTTCCTTACAGAAGGAATACCACAGTAGGCCAGTTGTGAAAGATCAGGAATTGCTGAATAAATTCATAGAGGAAACACTGCTGTGAAATTAGGTCCTTTGTTTCATTTCTAGTCTTCCAAGAACCAAGGAGAGATCCTTACACAAGAGTAGAAAGAACAGTAGATCTATTTAAATACTTGGCTTCTTTTGCAATGTGAATTGATCAGGGTGAATGAATTGTTCTGCTCATATCTCTCTTACTAAAATTAGAACAATAAGCCAGATCCCAGCATCCAAATATGCACCTTGACATTGGATCAAAAAACGCTGTTACCATTTTTGTCCATCGCTGTCCACCCTGGGGCAGCAATACATCCTGCCAGTGACATCTCATCATTGCCCTCAATCTGGGGGGCAGGGCAGGAGGACATCTGTGCTTTGAGCGTATCTCCACACATCTCACAGCTCCAGAAGCAAGCTCAACAGGAGCATACTTCAGAGAATGATGATGAATGGATTATGTACCTTACAATTAACCATTTTAACAAGTCAAATTCTGTACCCATGTTAAAAAAACCCAAAAACAAACCCAAAAAACCCAGAACCCAAAATTCAAAAATAAATAAAACAACCAAAAAACCTACCCCAGAAAAAAAATCCCCACATTGATTCAGTTTCCAGTAGAGTATTTACACAGGTCTCAACATTTAAGAGACTCAGTTAAAAAGGAAACAGACTTTCTTTAGGATTTTTTTTTTTCTATAGTGTGATATTGAGTACAGGTTTCATTTCAGGAAGAAATAAACTCATGCACAGAGGTTATGAGAAGAACAACTATGCTTTGTACACTCTAGAGCACCTAGGGTGAACACAGGGATGTGGCCAAGATACACATATTTAGACACAATAGGACAAACTGAATGCAAAATCAGTCTGCACCACTTCTGTGGAAGTAAAGACACATCTAGGGCCATGCTAAGAAATATGAAGAGGTGTGCTGTCTTTGAACATACGGAAAAATTAACACTGCACTGAGGAGTTATGGGACCTAACAAGTCATATACTGCTTTGGGCTCTGTGTTTCAAGGAGTATGCAGCTGTGAAGAGGAGCTGGAGTAAGGCAGAGTATCAACACTGTAGTGTTTTCCTCAGGGGGGAAGGAAAGAGAGGCCCTGGCCTCTCCACAGCAGTTTGGTATCAATACCTCAAGGGCTGAGCTGGGCTCCAGCTCTGAGGTTATCTTTGGATAAGCCCCTGTAAGAGAAGTGGTGAAGAAGCTGTCAGGCACTGTGCTGAACTCCCTGCAGAGCCTCAGGCAGGCAGGGGCTGGCAGGAGCAAGGGAAGAGGGGAATACCCCACAGCAAGAAGAGCAGAACTGCTCTCAGCCAGCTTTGCCATCAAAGGAAACCCACTACTGCTCTGTGGCCCCAGGGACAGATATCAGCACTCACAGAAGGGAACGAGTTCTTCACTGTGCTCAGTGTAGAAAACCTAATTAATGGACTCTAGCTACAGCAACAGGGTTTTCAATAGCTGAAAACTTTCTAGAGTGAGAAATTAATGCAGGATGGGAGCAGGTTGCACAAGGGATTTGTACAGTCTGTGTTACTAGAGGTTGGGAAGAAACTGGACAAGGACAATGCCCCAGGCACATGGCATTACTCTGCCTTTGGACAGGAGGATAAAGCAGCTCTCCCAGTGTTTGACAGTCTTATTTGACCTCATTTTTGCTCCCAGACATCCAGTACAGAGACTCTGGCCATGGTTAATTTGTAAAGAGGATATTCCCTTCTCTCCACTCACTAATGTATGGGGGTTTTTAAAAGTGAGAAGATTCTTTAGTAGATAAATGACTCTTTAAAAGTAATTATATAAGTGGGTCAGGGGCCATGAAGAGCAATTAGGGCTACTTAGACCTGCAGTTCCCATATAGATGAAGCACTTAAACATTTGCTAAATAACTGTCTAGAATTGGGCCCAGAGTTGATACACTTTTCAAGAGAAAATTGTTCTTAATTACATGTTTTTTGACCACTCTATTTCCTGTACTTGTCTCATTCATGTATATAGTGCCATTGAAGTGGGTATCATTTGAGGAATCCAGTTGAAAATAATTGGAAGTTGGCATCGTTTTACAGAAGGCCACAAAGCATTAGGGACAGACTCAGCCTAGCCAGGGTGTCTTCTAACAGTCATGCAGACTTGTCTCATCCTGTTCTTACTTTTCCTTGCATCATCATCTCTTCTCTTGTCCTGCCACATGGTAGGTGTAAGTAATTAATGTCTGCAAAATGCTTTAAAACCTGGGCTGAAAGAAACTACACAGGAATGCTGGTCATTTGGAACAGTTTCAGAAACAGTCACAGCATACTTAGTAATTTTGTTTCCAGTCTGAATTTTCCATGAGTAACTTGCAATGCTCATAACCACCAGAGGCAGATAATTTCTTGTATCCAGAAGCTGTATTAGCTCTTATTGTTTGCCTATTCTCTAAAGGAAATCTTTCTCGAAGGTGAGCAAAGTAAATAAAGGAGCTTGTAAGAGTTTGAACCCCATCCATCCTACTGCACAAAACCCCCATGAAGAGCCTCGTCCCCCATCATCCTCTTGGCAAGAATGTGGGTCCAACACTAACACTCCCTGCATGAATGGCATCTGAAATGTACCGGTTATACATGAAAGTGTTGGTATACTTTATTCCAGGAACGCTACCTTTGAATAACTGGCCTATTTAGTTAATCATCAAAGTCTCTTGATCTTTATCAAATGCAATTTCAGAGCCAAAGAACATGAGTGATTTCCATTTTTAACTAACAGCTCTTCAGTACAGTGCAGCATAGGAGAGATAATCCTGGTAGAGCAGCAGCTACTGCAGAAACTCTGCACATTTTGTCTGAGCTAGATTGGGCTTCTAGCAGAGTATTTCTGTATTCTTCCAAAATACAGAAAAAAATAAAATGCCCAAAACACCTCTACCACCACCACTATAAACCCATCCTGAGCTGCTGACCTTTTGGGCACACTGCAGAAGTCCCATCCTCAAGTGATGGAGCAGCACAGCTGCCAGGCTGAATCCCATTTTAAACACTGCAGGGATCAGCCTATCCCCATTACCGTGTGTTAGCATGCCTGCATTTAAACAGACACTATTTTCGGAAGAGTCCAAACCACTTAAAGGCACGTCTCATTAAAGTAAGACAGCTACTGTTGAAAGCACCCTTTCTCTGCTCTCAGTTATTGTCATCTGCATTGGGGTTGCTGTGAATTGCTTGAGGAAGCACCTTAGAGAGTAGTTTTCAGTGACACAGACCAAAGATCATAACTCTGCTCTGCTCAATAACCTTTTATAGTTTTGCTGTATGGCCATTAATCATCTTCTTTCTTTCTTCTTCAAAACCACCTATCCATCTTTCAGGTTGATGGAAGATATTTCCCCATTAAGAGCACATTATTGCTAGGAACAGCCTGTCCACCGTGCAGAAAGTGCTATCACTCCTCAATATAACCATGTTCTGCTGCTGTATGCTTAGGGGAAAAGTACCTCTGGGCTTTTAGAGCATCCCCGTCACGGCTGCTCTACACCTCCTCTTTCAGCCTGCATCTGCCTCACTAACTGCCCTGCATCAGGCTGATTCTCAGACACAACTGTTGCTGTCATTTTGTTTTCTTCAAACAGAGCTGCCTCTCTTAAATGGTTCCTTAGAAAGCATTTTGTCTTTTCTATGATGCCCAGCTGGACAGCCGGAAGTGGAAACCACTACTACAGATATTAATGTGTTTTTGATATAAAACTTCCCATGGGGAAGGTGAACACTTATTCCTGCTTCACCCTTGCACCAGGAGCAAATCTGAATGACAGTTTCCATGGGCTCATAGTCCAAGTCTTCTCATCCTCTCCATTTGGCACATGGATAACATTTTTTTTTAATTCCGGAGACCATGAATGGGAAAATTTTGGGAGAAAGTTATCTGGTGTGGCTGAATCAAAGACAATGACCAGTCTTACAAGTGAGGAGAATCAGCAACCAAACCCAGGACAGGGAGCAGAGCATAGTTTAAATAAAAAGCACAGATCAACACTTAGCCCTCAGTCTCAGTCATAGCCCTTCGTGTCTCAGATATCATCCCTAGGCAAATGCCATCACGCAAAATCCGATGAGATTCATAGACCTTGGACTTGGGTTTTCTCCTGTAGAAATTTCATTGACAAAAGTGAGAAAGCATTTTTTCCCTGTTTGTATCTCGTATATTTGAAAGGAGACAGCAGAATAGCAGTTGCCTGTTCCAATGCTGTGATATGTCTCCAAGCCAGGCTTCAAAGATATCTCTGGCCTTAGGCAGAGATTGCAAGATGCAAAATCTCCTGTTATCTTGTTATACCATTTCTTCCAGAAGAAACATCACAAGAAGTTTCCATTGCAGCATTTTCCCTTTATTATAGGGGGTATGGTGGGAGGAAAAGTTTGATGAATTGTGTACTCCATGGTACCCTCAAAACCAGCTGTTTCAGAAGTCAGATCACACAACAGAGAGGGTATGAATTAAGAATAAAGTTTTGTTCAGAGCACCAAACTTTTATTGCCTCTTTTTGGGTGAATGGGATCAGAGATAGAGGGACTGGAACCCTAATTTTTCAAAGCAAACACCCTCCACAAACTATCTGTAAGGAGCTGCTTTCTAGGCATAAAAGTATCCCCAATGCTCTAAAAAGCAATGATACCTGGATTTTATCTCAGCCATTTATCTCATAAATGGTTTAAATGTTGCAATAGCAACAGCCATTAAATCTCAAAAGGGCCTATAAACCAGCTCCCAGCCTCGGCCTAGACTGACTAGTTCTTTTTGGATTTACATGCAATTGTGCAGTTAGAAACACTCTCACTGGTAAATCAGCCAAGAGCAATCTTTGCACAATTTCTTTGCTTTCACAGCAATTTATTTAAATTTAATAAAATCAAAATAAAACAAACCAGTGTTTCTTATTTTGAAGAACTAATACAAAACCATTGAAAATAGCTGTTTTCTTGAGGTTTCCTCAAGAAACACTATGACATTTTGTAGAGGAATGCATTCCACACTGCATAAGCCAACAACTCATAGCAGCAGTGGATTTTGCTCTGCTAACTCAAATAGAAGATAAGGAAATAAAAAGGCAGATATCTTCAGCATTTTTAATCCATCAGCTATTTGAATCCCCAGCTTCAAAAACCCTCAAGGATGATATTTATCTCTAGGAAACACAGTGGGCCAGAGCCAGGGTCTGGTAGGTGGTGTGAGGCAGGATACAGGTGGGGAATCAGCAATGTTTGTATCATGGGGGAAAGGCAGAATATTCACAGCCACACAAAGATACAGCTGCACCATTGGCATAAGCAACAGGACAAGAGGAAACAGACTCAAGTTGAGCTAGAGGAGGTTCAGACTGGATGTATGGAAAAATTTCTTAACTGAAAGGGTTGTCAAGCATTGGAACGGGCTGCCCAGGGAAGGGGTAGAGTCACCATCCCAGGGGTATTTAAAAGATGTGCAAATGTGACACTCAGGGACATGGTTTAATAGTGGACCTGTCAGTATTGGGTTAATGGTTGGACTTGATCTGAAAGGTCTGTTCCAACCCAAACAGACTTTATGATTCCTCATGTTAGTACTGAAAGACACTGACCCACAAACAGCAAAATACATCAGATACTACAAGACTTTTCTTCTTGCAACAGCCAAAGAGGTGCCATATTGCTGTTGACATCCTCTGTCACATTCCTGAGCCTTTAGCATCCAAAGGAGCTTCCTACACAGTGTGGAGTGGTGGGGCCTTGCAGGCTGCCAGAGCAGAGCCCACCAGCTCAGCACCCACCTGTGCACACAGGTGCTTTACTCAAACACCAGCACTGGAGCAGCTGGGGGTAGCACCCGTTTTTCAGCAAGGAGCAGAAGCAGGGTGAGGAGCACTTGGGATTCAGATTTCTTCTCAGACAGGGAATGTCACACACCCCAAACTCTCTGTGCAGTGCATAGGCTGGAGGATGGACAGCAGCTTTGAGCCTCTCCCATCACAGGTGCTGGTATGACAAAGCCAGCTGCTCAGACAAAGCCTGGTTTTACACCCTCACAGCCCAGTCTGCTAGAAGGCACTCTCCCGTGGGCATACATCAATGCAGTAATCATATACAGAAGCTATTTGAGGGGGCAAGGACCAGGATTTGGGATTCTCTAAGTCCCGAGAGAGATTACATCAGCTTCTTATTGCTTTAACATGAACATGAGTCTTGCTCTACCTCCTTGGCAGTTTCAGAGGGGCTGGAGGGAATCCCATCTCAGCTGTACATCCACCCAGGCTGGGGCCATTGTTGGTTTCTACACTTAATGAAAGTGTAAATAAGAGAGGAAGATTCAAGGTTACAGCATCCAGACAGGAATTAACCCTAAAATATTTTCAGATTTTTTTTTCTGAGACACAGTTGCTTAGAGCATTTGTCAGAGGCATTCACTCAGCAAATACCAAATTCTCTCCAGCCTCATTGGCAGTGGAGCACAGCAATGCCCATTACCTGCCTGAACTGTTCCTGGCCCCTCCACAGACAGCAGCTCTAAGCAGGAGGTAGCCTGGAGCATCCGCCTCTCCTTCCACCCCTGCCTTCCAGGGGAAGGGTGTTCTCTGCAGATGCCCCAGCACAGCTCCCCATCATCAGCAATACCAGATGGGTACGAGAAACCATATTGCTGGTAAATAAAAGGATGAGCACTAAAATTAAGATCCTATAGTTTCACTTTCATCTGTACTTGCTTTGCACCACTCAGAAGGAAATTTGGAGTAACCTAAGACAGTCTGTTGGGGTAAAACAACCAGTGGGTCTGCTGTTCTCCCTGAGGGATCTTCTGTGAGGAATTTCTGATCCACTCATGAAGAAAGTTAGAAATCAGAAGAGGAAATCTGGTATTTTTCTCCTCCAGAAGAAATGGTGTTTTTTAAGTAATGCATTTAGATGGTAGAAGTGCCTTAGTCTCAAGATCCATGAGTAGACAGGAATAGAAGAAAAAAAAAGAGAACAGCAGAGAATAGCCATCCTCACTGTGGGTCTCCCCTGGTGAGGATCAGAGGCCTTTCTCTGCACTGCTGGCTGGAGCCCTTCCAGCTAGTACTCAAAGCAGTTGACAGCATTTTATAATTTGTTATAGCTCAGGGCTGGTGCTCAGGATACAAAACTTGATAAAACACTGTCCCAGCCTCTTCTGAAGCTCTGCAAAAACACTGGTGTAGGAGCTCATAAATACACAATAAAATAACAAAGCAAATACAGAAGTGAATATAAATACAGGGTGAAGATAACTCTTCTCACAGTAACTTACAGTGACCTACACTCCCGTGCCTATCTGGTAGCAAGATAATTGAAAAATAAGTTTTTATGTGAGCCAGGTAATTAGTCAAATCCATAAGAGTTGCATGTCTTCATGTCTGTATTACTCAGATTTTTTTCCAGAGGTCCAAAACACAATTGGTCTACCTTCATGTGACAGCATTTGATTTCTTCGATTTTATGAAAGGGATCAGAGCAGTGAGAGGAAGATGCGGCTTGCCTTTCTGCTCTAGAAGAATTCAGAGGGAAGCATAAGACTCTTGGTAAGAAAGGCATAGAAACATTCAGGAAAATATTTATGTACTTGCAAATTATCTGTTTTGTGAGCTATTTTGGATATCAAAATAAACATACATATAATGTACCCATGTGCAGTTACATATATGAATAACCAAGTAAGGAAGTTTCTGTAAGAGCAAAAATAGAGGGTTTACAGTCTTTTGTTTATGAAATTACCTGAATATTCAAAAAACCTCCATTACATACAATATTTTCAATGCATATGAAATACTTGATTACAAGAGATTTATATTTAATTATATAACAAAGTTTCTGTCATATTCCCCACTGTGTTACTTAAAGATTTTCCCAGAGTGCACTAATCAACATTGCAAATTATTGTTGTCTCTGAGGCAGAAAAGACAGCTGAAAAATGGAACTTTTCCGTTACAGTTGAAGGCAACAATGTCTGTGATGTACCTCTGGCCCTTAGGGAAATTTTTCAAGGGTTTCAGAGTGATTTTTGTTGTGGACTCTGCTCAGACAAGCAGACAAGCTTTCTCCTTATCATAAAAGTGCTGTACCAGAGGAGAAAGACAGGCAAAGCCATCTGCATGCCTGCAGGAGCCTGTGAGAAGCTTTCTGCACATCCTTAGCTTCGAGCCATAAAGCGCTTTAGCACTAAGGGCTGGAAACATGAGCTTGCCTCAGCCTTCTGTAAGAAGTTAATTCAGAGAGAGAAAAGTTTTGGTGGTGTCCTGGCAGCTGCACAGCTGAGGAAATGCGTTCTGCACTACTTAGAAGTGCCAAAGTGCTGCAGACTTCATGCCTCATTTCGGTTTTGTTGCCATCCAGCTAAGACTTATTATCCAGGTCATGGAGCAATGGCTTATCTTACTCCCAAGGGCAGGCTGGAGTCTGTCATCCACCCAGAAGTGAAAGAAAGAGTTAATCATAAGGACAGATACTCAAAACAGTGGTAAATGCAATAATCATCAGCTGCAAGTAGCTCCAGGAGACCTGACATTATGCAATGGCCAGTTACAGCGTGCTCAGCTTGAATGTGAAAATACGTATCTGAGGTGACCCACTTAAATGGGGTGGACCAGAATTTAACTGGGAAAGCCCTATAAAGAAGACTAATTTTTGTAGTTGTTCACTTGTTTCAGCGGCCTTGTCAGTGCTAGTGCTGAAATGTAGCCAGATGGCAGTTCCTGCATTTGATACCTCACAAGAAGATAAATGCAATGCTGCCTTTCCTTGTCTTGGCTGAGTCTGTGGGGTGCTAAGTACCCTGTGAGGAGGTTTAGGAGGGGTTTGTGGTGTAATTCAAATATATCCAAGTAAGGCAAGGGTACTCTTATGTCTCTTTTTCTGCTATACTTTATTGTTACCACACCCTGAAACAGTCTGGGACCTGTCATTTGTCCCAGATCAGCTGGACACCCTCTATGGCATCAGTGATGGCTCTGCAGTGATGTCTTAGGCTGGTAGCAATGACATAGTTTTAGTCAGAATATGGAAATCTGCCCTGGACAGGTGGAACCAGCATCTGCAGAACCTTTGCTTCACTACCCAGCACCTGCCAGCTCCACAGCTAGCCAGGGAGCAGCCAACAGATACTCCTGACACCAGCGTGATGTGCTCAAACAAATGCATTTCAGAGTACTTTAACATATTCTCAAACCATACAATAGTTTTATGGGTGCCTAGGTACCCTTGGGGTGTGTGTAGTGAACTTTATTCCTTTTAGGGAGAAATTAAAAGTACTTGATGTCATGTCATGAGGTTGGTCTGGCCATGTCTACATCAGAGTTAGCAAGACCCCAAAGGTCCAGAAGTGGAAGTAGCAAACAAGCTGAACCAAGGGACTGAGCTGGCATCTCTGCACCCCACTGCACGATGGAGGTCACCAGCACAGCCCAGTATTTGCTCAGCTCTGTGTGATGCTCTGAGAGCAACAGGAGTTTTCCACTTCTCTTCACTACTGACTGTCTCTAGGATTTCTCACAAGCTGTGAGTATCTTCCAGTGACTTGTAGATGTACAACAAAAAGCTGTGCACTGTCACAGCAAGAGTCACATGAAATGCTTGACAATATAACTGGAGTTAGTAAGTGCAAACCTCCACTTATGCTGAGTCTAGCTGGGAACTACAGCTTTAAAGTGTGGCAGCCCATCAGACAGCTGGAAGGACAGGACATTGAAAAAGCTTTACTAGTTTATTTCTTGTATGCATTACCTTGCAAGATCTTAGGGTCAGTGTGCCAGTGCTACAGCAGCAATGAAAACAGTAAAGTGCAGAAAATGGTCCAAAAAGGAAATCAAGGTAGTTTCATACAACTGTAATAGCAGATAATCTGATGTGATTTAGAAGTTGACCCTGCTTTGAGTTCAGATACCTCTCTCTAAATTTTTTTAGGAAAAATGGTAAATTATTCAAAGGATCTTCTATAACCACATAGCCACAATTACATCAGATGACATAAGACATATACCATGGCCAGCAGTTCCAAAAAAGTGACACAAAAATATTATGACTGTCACAGTTGCCCAATGAAAATCTGCTAAAATCATCAGGTTTCAGTTTATTTCAGGACATGGAAATTTTCCTAGGTGTCCCTCAAAGACATGATATACTTTCAAGATCATTGCATGGAAAAGGATTACTGATCCCAGCTTTCGTGGTGAGAACTCCATCCTATACTCCGTATCATTAATAAGGACATTGGATTGTCTCCCACCATTGGTCCCTGAGGAATTCTTCAGGTAATTTTTATCCTACTGATCACAACACCAGGAGTACCAGACAATTTTCTACCAACCTTATTATCCACTAATCCAGTCCTTATGCCCCCAGTTATGATGACAGGATACTGTGGGTGCATGTCAAAGGCCTTGCTAAACAACTTATGCTGCTGTTCCTCTCCTGCTGAAACATCCATCCCATGACAGAAGAAGATCAGGTTGGCCGGGCATGGCTTTCGGATTTCCATACTTGCTCCTGTCCAAAACCAGAAAATCTTGCCTTTCATTGCTTGGGATTAGTTTCCAGGAGGATCTACTCTATAGTCTTCTCATGGAAGTTAAAAACAGCTGTGTATATACTAAGACATTATTAAAGGAATTTGGAGTAACTAGACAGGTGGCAAAAAAATAAACGAAGTTCTCATTTTTCTATATACAAAGATTAAAAACCCATCAGCCTTACCCATCAGTGTCTGCCTCTAAGACTGGATTCTGCCTTAAGTGATTTTAAACTGCTTCTTTTTGGAATATACTCATGTATATCTATGAACTCCTCCGAGTAAATAAATCATTGTTCACCAAATGAGCAAACTTTCCTCTGCCAAACTACTGCCAGAGTGATTCAGAGTCAAACTTAATTCATTCGCACTAACATTTGAAATAAACAACATGCATCTCATCCAATTATGTGGAGTCTCTAAAAGTTATGATGTGCACCTTACTCCAGATCTCCCAGATGATACATGATGCTATTGTGGACATTGCCCTTCCTAACCAAAACCCTTCCTAGCCACGTTTCTATAGGTTGTAATTCTGGCTACTAAAGGAAAATGCCAGAGGTGGACAAGTCTTCAGCTGGGTTGTTGCAAAGAATGACAGCCCCTTGCTGGTTAACCCTCTACAAGAAAAAAACCCTGTATTTTTGACGAAAAAGCATTAGCTATTCTATACTAAATGCTGAATTAACAAGCCATAACTAACATTACTAGCACCATTACTGTTAAAAAAAAAACAAACCTAAGAAGCTGTAGAGAGACTAAGCAAAGGGACTTATGCCAGAAACATATATGAGGATATGTGCTGGGTCTGGCTGGGATGCAGTGAACATCCTTCACAGCAGCTCATACAGTGCCACGTTTGAGATTT
Organism: Gymnorhina tibicen; assembly: GCA_013399875.1. Lineage (NCBI taxonomy): Eukaryota > Metazoa > Chordata > Aves > Passeriformes > Artamidae > Gymnorhina > Gymnorhina tibicen. Next base: position 167,511 of record VXAZ01000589.1, read on the forward strand.
TTGATTAAAACAGTGTTGGTAACACAAGTATGTTTTAGTTATTGCTGAGCAGTGCTTACACTTAAAAGTGCTTTACACTTACTTTGCTTCTGCAAGCAGCTTGGTTTCAGCTATTAAACTATTAACACTCACCTAGTATCTCAACACACACATTTTTGGCTTTTGTTCTTCAAATTCTCTCCCTGTTCCTGCCAGTGGGGAGTGAGTGAGAAGCTGAGTGGGGGCTCAGCTATCAGCCAGGATCAACCCACTCTAGTCTATAAGGATATATATGTTAAGCTAGGATAAAAAAAACCTGGTTGTGTGCTCTACTGGGTCTTTAAAGCACCTCCAGGATAAGCTGAGGATTCATGTCCCTGTGGTACAGCCTGGCTAGGTCAACATAATGGAAAATAATGCAAAATAGTGCAAAAATCAACACGCCCTTACTCTCCTGTTTGATGTGCCTTGAACAAATTAGTGACGTAGAAAGTATCAGCCAGAGAAGTGATGCCAGGGACCATCAGGAAACCTCACCTTCCCAGGAATGTTTCCTCAGCAGAGTCCCTAGGAAAGCTGCAGTTACACTGCTAAGCAGCTGAATCCCTCTTGGGCACAGCTGTGCTACCAGGCTCAGCAGGAGACCACTAGCTGCCTTGCAATCCCTCTGTTGAGCAAATATTGGTGTTGTCATTTCAGACCTACTCCACACCCAGCTGTGAGCCCGTTGCCACTTGCAGATGGGCTTTTAACCCCAGCAGCAGGATCCTTAACAAGATGCTCTTCTGGGCTGTGAAGCACAGCTGAGAGTACAGGCTTGGAGTGTTGGTGGAAAGTGAGAAGTGACTGACTGTCACAAATTGGTACCCTGCAGCTGTGTAAGCAACCTGGCCAAACCAGGCTGCTCTGAATGTTATGATTTCATCACAGACAGAAAAAGACAGAAAACTTTTTACCACCTGTTTTGCAGAGAAAATACTGTTAGACACTGAGAGATACTCCTGGCGCCTCCTGGGCTCTGCTGCCTTGCTGCACTCCTCTCCTTGCCTGCATTGCCTTTCAGCCCTCTGCTCAATTCCAGCTGTGCATCCAGTATCTTAACAGATGGGACATTTTTTCCACTTTGGTTTTGTCAGAAGCTTCCTGAAGAAACTGCCATAGGAAATCTGCAAGGCCTTTATATTCAACAAATATATCCCGTATGACATTTTGATGGAAAAAAATATTCAAACAAAGAAATCAGTCCAATGTACAGCATCCTGAATGCCTTAATGATGTATTCATTGCCATTGCCTGTTTCCTTTTCTTTCCAGAATTGTCTGTGCTGATAAGCAACTTATCTGGGAGGTTATTTCTATGAAGGGTTGTGCTTCTACCACTGCAGCAGGGCAGGTCAGGGTCTGGCAGAAAAAGATGGTCCTGGGAAGGAGTTCAGAGGGGTTCTCAATGCACACAGGAGTGGAGAGTGAAAGACGCCCTGTCTGCAACAGTTTCTGCCCACTCTGCTGTTTGGGTACGGTTTCAGAGGACTGACGTCATAGGGCTTTTGAAAGGGGACATATTTCTGTGACATTTTGCTTGCCTAAGCTCATGCTGGCCTGGAGACCTTCTAGATCATTGGTATATGTTTTATATCCCTTAACACACCACTTCCAAATTAGGCCAAGACTATAGTCATTCTGTACTGATAGTGTACATAGTCCTTCATCCCAAGAGCTGAGTGCTTTATACATCCAGATAACGAATTTCCAAAACATTCTTAAAGATATTTATTCTATTAAAGTGCAAATGACAGTGGAAACTTCCACAGTATTATATATATGTCAATTCAGGTGAATTTCAAGAATAAAACGGAAATGTCCCTATATATGGCCTTTGGAACCCCAGTGACCAATGTTCTCACATGTGTCAGATCATGGCATGTGAATTTAGTTGAGGAACAGGAATAAAATCAGTCATTAACTACTACAACACATTTTTTATAAGAATTTCTGTTTATGCAAGTTTGTTACTAGCATTTAGCTGCTATAGCAACAGGCACTTTATAAATGAGCAAAGTCACAAAAACAAACATTCCTAATTTTATTTGAGCTTCACTGAAGTAAAGACCATTCCTGCACTCTAGTGCTGGATCTTTTTTTCTAGGTGGAACTGTGGAGAGCTTTAATTCACAGTTTATTTATCTTAGGATGATTTGTTTAAATGATGGTATTTTGAACTAGATTTTATTAAATGGCAGAGTACTTGCGCCTTCCCTTTGGCATGTAAGAGAATGTGCTTTCATGATGGATTTGAATTACTTCATCATATTTCCACACTTAAATATAAGCAAGTGATGGGCCAGAATCATGGCATATATGTGCTCTAAATTGTCTATATTTGGATCTGCACTTTCAGTGGACAGGATGAGTAATAACGAGCATAAGATGAGGGGGTGGGAGACTTCAGTGGGACCATAGGAAAAAATTCTATTGATGTGTGTACAGAGCATTGGACTTGGTTGCCTAGAGCAGCTGTAGAGTTTCCAATACAATTTTTTTTGTGAAGAAGAGGTTAAACAGCAGTTTTTTGGGGGAATATCTTAGGTAGTAGAGCTGATCCTTTCCTGGAGCAGGGGATCGACTTAGAGGCTTTCTGAAGTTGTAGCTGAGCTTGTAAACTAAATAGTGTTGGAGCAATGTATTAAGAACCTCAACGTTTAAAAGATTGTTCACATTGTTTATTTGACATCACCCTTGCTAGAACAGTTTATTCTGGTGTCCAGAGCACACTCCTAGTTAATGCTTCTGCATAATATGGGATACATATACACACACACACACACACACACGTATTTATATATATGTGCCTCTGTGCAGTATAGATGAGGTCACACTTGGGACAGAAGAGAGTTATCTGAAGGTGTTTTGTGCCACTGGCTGTCATGACTGGGGAACAGACTTGTCTGCCTTATTAGCATAGTCTTGAATGTTTTATTAGTACAGGCACTGCCAGAGGTTTTGTTCCAACCCTACTTTCCTCAGCACTGCAATCAAGCATTTAACAAAAAGGAGACATTTATGAAATGTTGGTATTCAGCTCTCAGCAATGTTAAAAGCCTGTTTTGGTTCAAGCCCTATTGTTTGTCTCTTCTCTGAACTTATCTTCACAGCACTGGTTTCACTGATATATCACTGCTATATCACTGCTGGCTTCAGTGGGGATTATCCTAATTTACGTTCACCAGGATTCAGAAGACAGCTTTGTTAACGGGAAAACCTGGCATGTTGTTTTTCTAAGCACATTGGGTGAGGTAGCAAGAGAAAAGGATGTGGATAACGTAGAAAGAGCTGAGCATGTGCAGCTTTATGATCTAGCATGGAAACAAAAAAGTCCAGATTCAGGCAATTGACAGCAATGTATATAAGCAGTAGTATATTTTTGGAAGCTTGAAAGAAGGTCATTAACTTTACAAGAAAGGTGGATGTTTTCCAGTCTCTCTCTGTTTAATTTGTGTGGTCAGTTTTTAAAATTTGTGCCTCTCGGGGAACTTGCACAGTGCAATTTCTCACTCAACACAAACTCTTTTTCTATTCAGCTCATGAAGAATCAGCCTGCAGTGTTGCTTTGAATAGGACCCCTGGGTTGATGAGGACCCTGGGTTGATAGGACCCCAGACAGACTTTGCTTACCAAATAGGTGATTCTGAGCCTCATGTTATCAGTGGCCCAAACGTGTTCAGATGTTACCCAGAGTAGAGGTGTCCATGGTTGGTAACTAAGAGTATGGACAGGAGCTCTACATTGCACATCTGGACTAACTATTCCTACTGGTTTCACGGGGGAAGAAAGTCTCTCTGAGGCAAGTATGGTGCAGCTGCTTAATCTGCTGTCCACGGTATAGAAGTTCTTGATAAAGTCTGTCAGATTTCCTCTACAGTAACCCTCTTTCCCAAGAATGGAACTTCTTGAGCTTGAAGGTTTCAGAACAGATCCATGATAGGATTTTACCTGTCTTGTGAGAGAGAAGCTATCAGTGGCCTAGAATTAAAAAAACTTCTAAGAACTTGATACTTTTTCTTGGATAACTTGTAGATTTTTACTTTTTGATTTTGAAGGCCAGCCTGGGAAAGAGCAATGAGGTCATGGCTCCCAAGATGGAGACTTGCTGAGGTAACCCTTAGGGGATTTCCTTAGTACTGTGCAATGACAAAAAGGGTAAGAAGCTCTACTAGCATTAAATTTCATGTGATTATAAATAATTCCAGGGTAATGGACATTTTAAGATAAATCTGTGAGCCAGCCTCGAAGAGAAACTGAAAGACAGTGTTATGAAGTTCTTCCACAATGGACATTAGGAAAGGAGTAGCAACATACTTGTTAGCACTCCAAAGACATGCTGGAGCTCCCATCTCCTGAAAAACATAAGCCAGAGGAGAAAGCTTGAAAGCAAGCAGGACACTGAAGGAGATTCTGTCATGCATTTGACACTGATGACTGGTCTGTACTTGAAAGATCCTGTAATCCTCTGAGAGTGCTGATGGTACTGGACAGACAGGCATTTCCTACAGAAAGCCTTGCTGCTTTTGTGACCCTAAGGAAGGCCCCCAGAGGGTGATAAGCAATCACAGAATCTACAGACATAAGAAAAACTCCATGCATTTGGTAACTGTAAACCTTCCTTGCTCTCAACAGAGGGTTGTCATCCCTTATGGTTTGGGCCACTGGGAATCCCAGGGAATCCCTGGCAATGGGATCCAGACAAATATTCTCATCATGACGGAGATGGAAAATGCACTGAATGCATCCAGCTTGTAATTGTAGGGAAATAGTAACTATCATCTCTTCTTCATTCATGAAGGATCTTATTGTGATTATTCTGAAACTCTCTGCCCTAATTCAGACCAAGCATTTATAGTGATTTAATGTACTCATCTACAAACTAACAGATGAACAAACTTTTCACATAATGGACTCAATGGGTATCAGCTGTTTCAGCTGGTTTTTATGACAGGAACGGTTGTAACCATTTAAAAATGAAAGTATGCCTCTCCTTCACAGGTCCTGGTACCCAACGAGCAGGCTGTGCCATCTTTCACTGTGTAGGTCTCATCAGACAGGCCAAGATGCAAGACACCCACGAGCTGGTGATGTTTCTCTTGCACCTTCTACTGAGGTATGTCCAGTTTCGACCATGCACTTGATAAAGGAATAATACCATCAGCAAGAACAAAGATGCTGCAGAGGAGGAAAACTGTCCTTCCCACACATGTCTCAACTCATGGAAGATGTGAAGGGTGAGCAGGGAGGAAAAATAAATTTGTAAAGAGTATGGAGATTTACCTGACTTAGTAAGGACTCTGTTGGCTTAGTGGTTCTTCTTGTTAGCCATCCTTAGTCCCTTGAGGCACACAGCTTATAGGGCCCAACTTACAAGATAATCAAGGCATATTCTCTTTATTATATGTGCTGATACTCTTGGTATAGGGGTCTTAAATGGTGGAGTTATGGAAAATGGGTGCTAAGGAAATGGGGCTCACACATTTGTTGTCCGGCTCAGGCTGTGTCTTAAAAATCAGACCCCAGCCATCGGAGAGACTTGTGCTGTGCCTATCTTGTGATAGACTCAGACAGACTTGTTTTGGCACGGCTGGGGTCAGGAAAGGTGTCGCTGTGGGGGTTCCCTTCTTCTTATACCCCCCAGTCACCAGGGTGGGGCACATTCTGATGACACACTGAAGGGCTTTTGGCAGCAGAGGGGTTTTGCTGAGGCAGGAGAGAAGACAGAGTGACCAGCGGGAAGAGCAAGGGGGGATTAGGTCCTGCATTTTATGAACTTTAGGCCTTGCATGGAGCATTTCCCAGATGACAAAATTAGGCAGGCTTTTTGAAATAGGTTGTGAAGTATGGCACAAAAAAAAAAGTGTCTTCTAAAAAGATGTTCCTTTCCTAAATCAGAAAAGCATTTTTTTATAAGTAGTGCTTCTCACAAATGGCAGATCTTGTACCATGGGATTTTTTTACTCCCTTTCTCTTGAACTCTCTGTCAGGATGAATATAATAGCTACACTGTTTTACAGCAAAAATACGGAGGTTTGGGTTCTAAAACTGTTAACAACCCACAGATAACTAACATTCACTTATTAACAGTATACAGGAAAGAATTACATTTTTCTTCAAATCCAGGGTTTCATTAAAACATTCTCTGTTTTTGAAGTTCAGAAACAATAATTTGAAAAGAAACCTTTAATCAAAACAAAGGAATTGGACTCAGATCTTTTTTTAGAGTAGGAGAAGAACAGATGGTTTGTGGGAACAACTCATTATTCTGTAACATTATCTTTTTAAGTGAATCTTTCTTTAGCATGCATAAAAACTGCTAGTTTGCTAACTCTGAGCACATAAAGACCTGTGTTTACACACAGCACAGGCTTGGTCAAAGCAAATTTGCTCGCTCAGTCTCAGTATGCATTATAATTGTATTGAGCTGTGGAACAGTGCTGAATATAGCTTGGAACTTCCACTTGCAAAGAAATTGCATTTAATTTCAAATACAGCAAATGCATTTACAAATGAAAATTCTTTTTTCATTTCTTTTGCAAATCATGATGATTTTGGTTTAATTTGGAGAAGTACTGATATTAAGTGTCAGACATGAAAAGGTATTCTTGGGGCAGCAACAGCTGCTGGCTGAGATTAGCACAGCTAACATGGGCAAAACCGTAACTGACAGGATACTAACTTCATTTTTTGGTACCAGAGCATTAGACATCTGGGTTCAGCCCTCTTCTAATAAACTGAAAATGAATATAGAAGAAACTTCCTACCCCTTAAAGCAGTAAAACTGTAGAACAATTGTTCCATGGGGATAGTAGTAGGGGACAAATCCACAAGAGCCATACAGACCATACAGACCCAGAGCAAGCTCAGCTCATTGACATAGGCTGTAAATTCTAACAGTGAAGGACTGCACAAGAACCCTTGTGTACTGTATCAAAGGAGTCAAATGGGAACTCTCCTTTGACTGAATGTGTGGCTGTGATGTTAAATTTACCTGCAACCTTGTATTTCTTTTGAAATTTGAATATAATTTCATCATCCTTTATATTTTATCTAAAAGCTCCTGGGTTCACTTGTTTAGGAGTGAGAACAAAACAGCCTACAATAGTCTCTTTGTTGGGAATGATAAATATTCAACAGGACACCTCTCAAATGAGATTTGAAAATCAAAATTTTTGTTTTGAACATCAAAAGAGATTTAAAGTCTTTTAGTACAAATTAATAAAACCGAAGAAAAAAAGGGTCTTTAGAACGGCAAACGCAGAGAAATTGGGTAAAACTTCCAGATCAACTCTTTAAATTCATTCCTTCCTACCACCCTAGGATTTCTAATACTTATAAAGAAAATACATGCTGAAAGATAAAAGAGAGAAAATACAGAAGAATAAACTTCAATTGTACATAAAAGGAGTAAGTGGGAGTATGGGAACATATTTGTAACTGTTTTCTTATTGCTAAGTGGGACAAAATGACTCCAGAAAGGCATGGGATTATTTAAACCACATATTTAAACAACTCATGATTTGTTGATTTTTCAATACACAATTTCCTTATAGAGAAAAATGTCAAGACAGATTGACCCGGGGTATTCATGATAAAAAAGCCCGTTGTTTTTATATTATTGATTTGCTTTTCAATAAGTAGCTGAGCATAGGATTCATTTACTTAATTATATACATTTGAGCTGTTAACTTTAGACTCCCTTTATACACAGTGGACAGAAAGGACATTTGTAGAGTGCCATTTATTGCACCCTTATGTAGACCTCTGAAATGGGTGGATGAATTTCACTCTTTTAATGCCAGTTTCTCTCGGGGGATGTAAAGACAGCTGATCATAACTAGTGCTGATGCAGACCTCCACTGTGCAGAAATCTCAGTTTAGTGAAGATGAACCACTCTGGGGGAGTGCTTCCACTGCCCACACCGTATGCAGTGCCATCGAAGAGGGGACAGGAGATGTCCATGGGATAGTGAAAAGAAGATATTGCATCTACTGGAAATCCATCTTCTCCAGCAGCAACTGAAGACTAGATAGGACACTCTACAGAGTCTGTAGTATAGTTGCACTGTATGTAAATGCAGAGACAGCTTAATTCAGGCAGAGTCATTGCTGTTTACTGTCTGCTGGGTATATTGCCAAAATGAAGGGATATGGCAGCTATTTACACAGGCTGGGAACCAGACATCTAATTTAGATGCCTTAATTTCAGCAGATTGGATTTCCCTCTGGAGGTCCTCAAAAGCACTTACTGTTAGTTATTATGTGATTTTGAGCACTTAGTTTTGGAAGGATGCTCCATTACATGCCAAGAACTGAGCAAAATCCATGTGCCTAAATGGACAGGATCTTAATTTATGCACTTAAATACTGTATGTGACCTTGGTATTTCTAAGAAAAGTGATCCTTAGTCATGTGCCAGATGTGGGTGACGGAATTTTGCAACTGAGCTTTCTTTGTATCTTCAGCGTTGCTGAGCAGTCAGTAAATGCCAGTTCTCTCTGTGCTGGACACTCGGAATTGCAGTTGTGTTTCAAAACCATGGTGCTGCATTGACCCAAAAAGCACAAATTCCCACCCTTCTTTTGGGGCTTTTTGTTTGTTTGTTGGTAAAGGAAGGGCAATCCTTCGGGCAGGGTGTGAGTGGGACTTGGTTGTTTCTAGAGGAACAGTACACATCTGAGATCCAGCTGCTCTCACCTTAAGGCAGGAACTTACACAGACAGAAGGACTCATGGCTCAAAAGTGACCACAAATGGTGGTCCCATGGGTGACAGTCCCAGATAGAGATGTCTCCTAAAGGCAGACTTGTCCCAAGGAAACAACTCCTTAAGACTGCTCTGATTTCAGTGGGCTTGGGGTCTCTTTCTCTGTGCTTCATTAAACAGTTGAAGAAGCAGCACCTCCCTGTTTGATGTGGTGCTCTTGGGGCTTAGTGACCCGAGGTATACAAAAACTGGAATAATGAAGTCTCTAAAATATGCAATTTCAATCTACTGGAGTTAAGAGAATTGCACTGTTTTTCCAAATCATCCTCTAGCCCCATCTACCATTTATTAAACATCTCTTCAGCTCACTGTCTTTTTTGTAAACCTGGTTGTCTAACAGAAGATCTGCTGGGAAACACATCAGATAAATCACTGAATTTAATATAAGTACAAAAGGAAGAGCTGGCTGACATTTAGATAGACTGACCTTTCAATAGACAAGCTGGTGTGTGATTGAAACACTGCCTCATTCACGGTTTTAAGAGGTTATTCCACATAATAAAAAATGTAAAAACGAAAAGGCAATTGGAAAGCATAAAGAGAGGGGTCATTTAATCTCACCTGATACCAAGCACAATCTCAGTGCTATACCAGTCAATATTTCTGCATTATTTTACTCAAATATACAACTTCAGGGAAAAAAAATTGAATAAAATTTTATTATTGACAGGCCATTTAAGATTTTCAGCAAAGACACCAAAACAAGTTAGACATGTGATATTTTTTTTGCTTGCTTTGTCATCTTAATTTCTCCCTCTTTGTCATTTATATCATCTATCTTACCTTTCTCTTCATCAAAGGTCATGTGACAAAACCATTTTTAGAAACCTTTTTAAAGCATTGTTTTGTTCTGCCAGAATCAGCAGCTTTGTTACTAAAGGCTTGCATTATCTTGGTCTTAGAGAATACTGAGCATTTGAAAGGGCTTTTACAGAAAACTATTTGAAAACAGAGGCTATGTCATTGTATAGAGAAAACATTTAATTTTTGAAGACTGTTAACTTTTTAAAATGAAAAATACCTTGTGTTCCTTTTGTTTTCATTTATAAATAAGTGGGTGGATCAGTCAGCTAGGCACTCCCAGCATTGTGCACAAACAGTTCCAATTAGTTTCATTTTCAGTCCAATTATAATCCCAAAGAAAGCAAAAAAGATAGGAGCAGAACAAAATGGAGTAGAAAAGACATGCTTTAAATGAATGAGACAACATTTTTCACTGTTTTTCTTTTTGTCTAATCTTTTCCTTATAAAAATAACATATTTCTCCAGCTGGCTTCAGGATCACAGTTTTTGAGCTTGGAAATTAGGAGCAGTTCTGATTAAAATTAAGCCTACTAAAAACCAGCATTGAATTTATTGAATTAGTACATTTTCCCAGCATCAGCCAGCTGCTGAAACAATGGGCATTTTAGTAATTCTGAAGTGATTCAGTGAGACATTCAGCTGACAAGGTCAGAAATGCAGTGTAAAGCCCTAATTAAATGATACTGTAAGGAACATTTTATATAGGGTCGTCTTCCACAGGCCATTCCACTTCACAAAAACTTTTATACTTATATCTATACTTTATAATAACATGTAATTTCTTATTAATTGATCTCATATACATACCACCCACAAGAACTCCAGCACCTGCACCAAACTGAAGTGACTTGTTTATGTCACCCAAGAAAATAACCCAGCTCTGACCATCCCATCACATTTCACTTTTGCTTTTCTCTTTTTCTATTCAGAGGTCAACTACCTGCACTTTTAAAAGCCCCCCAGTAAAAACATGGTGGCAGATAAAATCTTTGCAGACCACTCGTTGGTATAAAAGTTGCCCTGTACATTTCAATTCACACTTCAAAAACTGTCAAGTGTCCAATTTTTTTAATAAACTAAGATGGTTTAGAAAATGACTACAGCTATGTGGATCAGACGAAAATTAATAGCTGTTTGAAGTATGCTTTTTAGATGGAACTCTCTGATCAGCATCTCTCTAACTCACTTTGATATAGTTATTGGCTGCTTGGCTACATTTGAGTTTCGTGCTGTTTTCCTAGTTGAATTGCAGTTTCTTCTCCCTCCCCCTAAGAGGAGACTCAAACCATGGCATCTGGTTACAGACTTCAAGCCCTGCAATTCAAAGATATTCAGAGCCTGCATCTCTCTCTAGCCTGGTGCAGCTCTTTCCTCAGTAAGATAAGACCACAGTTCAGCTCTGGCCCTGAATTCAAATTTCAAAGGTATGGAAGACAATTTGTCCAATTGCTTTACATGGAATTAGACAGCTGGTCAAAATCACCTTCCCACTGGGGTCTGTGGCAAACCCGGCTTCCTGTCACACTGATGCAAATTAACGCCTTGCTACAAGTAAACATCGTTTCTGCTCATTAGCATCAGCATCACTGAGAAGTGCATTTGGTCCATGTCCACAACAATTTCACAGTATCATAAAGAAGAAAAAAGCCCATTTTTTTCATGCCCAGCTGATTTTCTCACTTCCTGAATATTATATTATTGTGCATTCAAGTATAATTAACGTTCCTGTCACTTCACCCACCGCCAGCAGAAGCAGAAGTATTTTTATTCCATAATTGCCTGTTTTTCAGTGTCCATGAAAATGATTGCATTCACATTACTGGCACTCACAGAGAGAGAGGAGAGCATGAAAGGAAAAGCATTCCGGTGTATGAATCTGCAAGCACCTGCAATGTCATATATAATGTGACCAAAATTTTAATGAACGCTGGAGTTTTAAAAAAATGTGTCTGAAGATATCTCTTCCTCTTGGAGCATCCTGATCAGCTGCATGATCCCCAATTATCCCCTAGAGTGGTGGAGATCGCTCTTGGAACTGTGGCTTTGACAGCTGCAACAGCTGCTGATGCATGAAAGCGAAAGAGCTCTTGAATTCAGTGGGCAACAAGACAGCTCTTCCTCCCCATTTCTGCCTTCAAAAGCTGCAGCAGAACAGGGTTTGAGGATTGAGACTTTAAATGGCATCTGCCAGTGCAACATCAGGAGGGTTTGCAGGGCTGACTGCACTTAGACACACTCCAAGAAGTTTATAAAACTGGTGTCATGAGGGCCTGGGTCTTCACGTGTTTTGAGGTGTCTCTCCCATTTAGATTGATAGGTCATGGGTTCTGGCCTAATTGACATTTTTAGCACCCTGGCAAGGTTAGATCAGCAGAAAGCAGAAGAATTTCAAGGTTGTAAAAGTACTTGTAAATGCGCTGCTTGAGTAAACAACACCTGAAAGCACCTAGCAGGACAGTAATTACTTTATCAATTTAGGTGCCAAAACAAAACATTTAAAAGTGGTTTCTGGAGAGACTGTCCAAATAAAAAAAATTAAAAAGAAAAAGCCAGCAATAAGGTTTGCAAAGTGAAAGAAATGCTACAAGTCAAACAACACAAAATTATTCCTGCCATAAAACTGTACCATATCCTGAATACCACAGACTATTCCAGTCGTGTATTCAAAGAGATGAACAAAGGATAACTGAAACAAAGAAAAGAATTAACCCACAGCTGGTACATTTTGGGTGACTAATCATTCTGTGTTTAGTGAGTACAGGGGAAAATACATGGATATAACCAAGGTCAGAAGCACAAGGCTCCAACAGTAACAATCAAATTGTTTTTCCAAATAAAACAAACATTTAGATTCACACATAGTTATGAGATATTTCTTCTTAACAAATAAAAAGTTTGTGGAAAACCCCACAGGACACAGGAGTTTAGAAGGAACCACTTAAAACCTAAATTCTAACATTTTTCTTCTACCATTGGTAGAGTGCCAGCAAAGGCTGAATCTAAATTGTTGCCAGAGAGGAAATGGGAGGCATTAGGGACTGAGTGCCTAATTTCTGCATTCTGCCACACTGCCATGCTGTGATACTGAAAGGTGGGAACTGGCTAATCATCCACAACGAGGCAGTTAAAAGAAAAGATTAACCAATTTTTGCGGTGGCAACCCAAGCAATATCAGAGATCAGAAGCAGCAACAATTTACCTGACATATTTATCTCGAAAATTTTGCATTAAATTTATGGAAATAGAAGCATCATGGAAGTGATTCAAATCATGTTCCCTCTCCTCATCTGGGAAATGGTTCAGAGCATTGATCGCTGCCCTTGACACTCTCTGTGAGCTGTCGAAAGATATGGGGAGACACAAAATCTGAGCTAAGCTGTGCAGGGATTCCTTCAGAATATAACATTTCCTCCTCAGCCTTACAGTCACCAGAATATTCTATGCATTGAGGAGAAATCACATCAAGGAAATTCAGGCTCAAAAGGTTTCAAACAATGAAATATGGAGGCCAGAAATTCTCAGAGGAAACATAACATGCTTCCTCATTCCTATTTTTTTCCCCTACAAATCTGCTTCAGGATATTGTTGCAGAGACAAGCATTTAATTCAGGGAAGTTACAAAACTTCCATTTTGCAGCTCAACTTATTTCTTCTTTTCTTGCTTTTTAAAGTCTGAGTTTAGTTTAAAGAGGTAACTTGTGTGACAGATTATACAGTCCCTCCTCTGTCTGACCTGCTAGTAACTGGAGAAATTGGGAACACAGCAAAGGGACTGCATGGAGGAGCGGGATTCCCAAAGCTGTCTTAGCAATATCATGCGTGCAAGGAGCACCATACCCAGCCTTCAGTAAGGAGGCACAGACCAAGATGCAAAGGGAAGAGACCTTGGGAAAGAGAACAAAAACTAAACTAGCGGACGGATATGGAAAGACAGAGAGAATTAGAGGAAATCTTGAGATGGATGAGAGGAAGCAAAATGAAGAACACATTAACACTGTTGCAGTGTGTGGTTTCCCGTGGCGGCATGACACGCCGCAGCCTTCCCGGAGAGCTCTGCAGGGCCACCTCGGGGAGAGCAGCCTGTCCGCTCTCCCGTGGCCCCGGGCGCTGCTCGGGCCAGCTCTCGGCTCCACAACACGGTGGCGATACAGGAGGCGAGAAGGCTCCCCGCACGGGGACTGCAGAGGATCTTCATTCCGTGGTGACAGGCTGATCCCCAGAGACAGAGAGCCAGCACAAACCTGGCTCCCCAAGGCAGAGAGAGCTGTACCGTGTGTAGTCTGTAGTTTTATACGGGGATGAGGGGGGCGGAGAGAGCACTGCAGGGCATAGGGGCGGTACAAGGGCGGGGTTGGGGTAAAGGACCAACAGGGAAAACCCAAGGGGGTGGCTAGGGCTAGGGGCGGGGAAGGGAGAGCCATGTGGAAAGGGCAGGCAATTTAGTAGGAAAAGGAATGGGGAAGTACAACACCACGTAACGCTACCCAATAAAGAAATGGTAGTGAAAGAGAAACCAGAAGATAAAAGTGATGAAAGTGATTTCAAAAAGTGAGATCATTATGAGAAAACGAAACACCACCATTACCTACAGAAGGGCATAATGAAAACTTCCTCTTCAAGCCCTTGTCCTCTCTGAAGTCAGAACAGGTACCTGATGACAGCCTTAGGGGGAAGGGGTGGTGGCTGCAGCCCCTTTCCCCCTGGCACCCACAGCCAGGCTCACACTGCTCTGCCTCCCTGCCAGCCTGGCACAACCACACGCTCAGCCAGGCTCAGGGGTAAGCCACAGAGCACCCCAGTCCTTCCCAAACACTCCAGTGTGAACCCTTCAAATGACTTCCAGGGATACCAGCTCGCCACTTCTCATGCATTGCCTTCCACTTTTTCATATTTTTAACTTAAAAGTGTACTGTGACTGAGATAAAGGAAGATACATCCTCGTGGATTGTGTGCTAAGATCATATCAGCTTATGTTTCAGCATCATAAATGGAAATGAGAAAAACTTACTTATAGGAATAAACCTGTCAAAGATTAAGTGGATTAATTTGAGACAAATCACGCCCTTCTATCTGTGACTGACATTGGATTTTTTACTTTCAGATACTCTTCTGTTTAATCTCCTCAAGACATATGAAGCTAAAAAAATATTACAATACCTAGAGCACGATTTTAGAGTGTGTTTCATCACACTGGAAAACTAGAAACTGCTCTTTGTAGGTGGCAACTAATGCACCTCAACCAGCTACATATTGGTGTAAGGGGGGGGGGTTGTTTGATTGTTTGTTTGAACTTAGATGGCACTAATTTGTTTCTGACTGTCAAAAGACAGTCAATACAAAAGAAAAGCAAGGAAAGAAGAGAGAGCAGGTGCTTCAGAAAAAGGTGCTTCAACAAAGAAGAGCCTTGCTTTGAGAATGAGAAATATATCCTGACTTCCCAGTGCTGCATTGCAGCGGAAGAATAGACTTACTGAGGTATGAGGGCGAGTTTGTATGTCACTATGTACTTGTGTCCCTAGGATTTATTTCGACAGATATAAGGCTACAAAGGAGTGTGTGCAAAGGTTAACCAGCTCATTTTAGAGTCTCTTTTTCCAGCAGTTTCACAGGAGCCCAACCTAAAAAAATCATTCTCAGCTGTTGATGCATCTTAGACACAGCCAGGCTGCAAGAGCTGTGATGATCAGGGAGGGAGCAAAAGTCCTCTGCTCTGCACATCCCCTCCAGAGAGACCACAGCACACTGTCTTCTGCCAAAGGTGCTGTGGAGGGTCTGCCAGGGGGTGCTGGGAGGATCTGTGCAGCAGGTCTTGCACAAATCAAGCTCTATACCCAAAGCCAAGACACTGCAATGGGCCAATGGGCTGCTCTGAAACTAACTTAGGGCAAGCAACCACAAAAGCACAATCCCTGCTCTGGCAGGGCTCACACACTCGATGTGGGCATGTTCTACCATTCTGTGAAATACCAAGAGACCTTACAGATGTACAGATCCTTACACGTGGGCCCTGTAAACTGGCTACAGTAAGGTTAGAACCATAGAATCACAGGGAAGGCTGTCCAACTGGGCAACTTCAGCTCTAGGTAGAGAAAAAAAAAGAAGAGGACACTAATTTCTGAGGTCAGTTCTTCAAAGCAGGGGCTGTCAGTCCCTGTACATTTGTATGGCCCCTTAGACAGAGTGGCCTTCAGGCCAGCAGCCACGGCTACAAACTTATGCAACACAAATGCTTATTAATAACTGTATCAGTTTTACATCTCACTCTCTAAAACAGGTTGCACCTCCTCCCACCCCCAGCCCAATCAATCAAAAGCCCTTAAAATAAATCTTCTCATTCATGCTTATAATCAAGTCTCAGAGAGAAAATAAGAGTAGGTATTTGCTATCACACAAAATTAGGTTATCATCCCCGAATTATTCTTAGCAGAATGCAAAAGGTATTTTTTTTTGTCTATGCTCCTCTCAGTCTTGGTACTAGTTCTTTCTCTGAACTTGCTTCTTACTCCTTCACTGGTGAATGCAATTTTGAGTTCAATACAGCATATCCTGGGAGTCCGTCTCCTATCACTGAAGGATGATTCCCATTGCCACTCACAGACCATGTGTGAGCACAAGGGACAGAAGCTGCCCCAGGCACTCTCTGTAAAGCCAAACCCAGCCACGGGCTGTGGATAACACGGTGGCACATTACTGTACCTACACACGTGTTTGCATAACAGATATTTAATGTCTTACAGTTGAAAAGCACCACTTAGAACTTTCATTTCATCCAGGAAGCACAAAAGTGTCTCCAACATAGAACAGAAATTTCAGATAACATTTTGTAACTGAGCAAGTCATTAGTTGGGAAATTGAAAATCACTGGCGTGCTCTGAGTCACCTCTGAATTCCAAACACAGCTTCTACTGCATTGGTGACAGTGATGGTACAGATATAATATCAGTTTATAAAGTATGCATTCAAAAATGCCATAATGTCTTTTCATAGGTAATTGCATCACAGGAAAAAAACACTGCAAGTGAAAAATTAGAAACATTGCAATGAAACTGTAGGTGGACTTGCACATTCCTTGGCATATGTAATACAAAATCTATAAATGTGACACAATTATTTTAACATTCCTAAGACCTGTAAATACCAGACAGAAGTGTAATCATTGTAATTGAAAGAAGGTTCTGTTAGAAAGTCAAGTTTTTAAGAGTTCTACATAAATCACCACAGTTTTTCAGTGGTAACACACCCCACATTTGAATACAGGCATTATAATTCACATCCACTTGTCTGGAGGTTCCCCTAGGGAATAGCCATGGCTAGGATAAGTTCACATGTCTAGAGGAAAGATCATGTATATTCCAATAGGAAGAATGAAAAGACCTAAATTACCCCTGCAAGAGATCTTTGATGACTACATGTGACTGAAAGGGTCATGGCATGACTCTCTGGACACCAAACTGATCAAGTAATGTGACCCACTTTTGTAGATAAACAGTGACATTTGGGGAAGGGGGAAAACAAGAAGCAGAATTTTTTTCAAGAATTATTTTTCTAAGCTTGCAAATTTCATTTTAAAATATAATAACAAATATCTGTCTTCAAAAGAGGGGGCAAGAGATAGGAAAAAAAAATCGAAAAATGTATTTTCATCTAATCATTCACTGGGATATTTTAAGGTTCCTCACCAGCTGATTGGTAAAATAAGTTTAATACAGGCACGACATAGAGTCACAAATTTTTTACATGTAATACATTCCCCAAGAGTCCCTCCATTCATTCCCAGAAGGAGATTTACCTAAAACAAAACAGCAGAATTCTTAGAATTCATGTCAGAGGAATATATAGATATTCCTCCAAATGATCTTCTTTCACTTTTTTTTTCCGTAAGAAATGTTGCATTTTTGATCTTTTAGACTTAGAAGTTGTCAGCAATTACAATTCTCCTTGTGTTGTCTGAAAGAGGTGAAATAAAGGGTAGGGATTAAAACCTTGTAGACTTAATTAAAATGTTTCCAGAACCATGCTCAGAGAGATGAGTTCCTCTCAGAAAAAAATGAAATTAATCTTTAATGCTATGACATTTCCATCCTTCTTTTTTGAATACACTGTTCAATCCATTAATATTTTCACTGAAACCTTTCCATGAAATAACCATGCAATTACACTTGTATATTCTGTGAATACAATACCAGATAACAAGGCTCATATAATTTTATCTTCATAGTTCCATGAAAGTTAATAATGATGTCTAATGGTTTCATCACCTCTTCACCACTAATTATTTCATTTGTACAGCTGGAAAGCACACAATAGGAACCATGCTCACTCACAAAGGAAATGAAAAAGGAAAAGTGGACAGAAAGATCCAGAAGGAAAAAGTAATGGTTGAAATTCTACATATTGCTAACACCAACTGTGAGAGTCGTGTATCCCTGTGTAGTAGAAAAATAGACCTGTACCATTCAGAGGAGCTCCTCAGAAAGGTGGGATGTGGTGTCACAGGTAAGGCATAGGCCAAGTTGCTTGCCCCATTAAGGACATAAAATTAGAAAGGATGTGGTGCTTTGGCATGAAAAGTAGGTGGAGCTGCAAACACAAACCTTCCCGGGATAGGTGACATGTACCAGCAGCCTGTACTTGTGCTTGGGATTGCCCCAACCCAGATGCAGCACCTTGCACTTGCCCTTGTTGAACTTCATAAGGTTTGCACAGGGCCACCTCTGAGGCTGTCCAGGTCCCTCTGGATGGCATCCCTTCCCTCCAGCGTGTGACTGCACCTCACAGCTTGGTGTCGTTGGCAGACTTGCTCAGCGTGCCCTCGATCCCACTGTCCGTGTTGCTGACAAGGGTGCCAGACAGTGCCAGCCCCAACCCCGAGCCCTGTGGAACTGCATCACTTCACAGACACTTGCCTGCCAGAGCATCCGTCCCTACTGTGACATTCCTCGCATTCTCCCTTCTCTGACACGAGTAAGGCTATTTCCATTTATAACTTGACAAAATTTATTTCACTGCCTTCTGCAAGTGTATGTGTGAAGGGAAAGGTGTATGTACAACCCAGAGTCTCATTTTCAGGCTTGTCTCTTGATGACTATTTTCACTTCCCACAGCTGGGAGCTATGGTAAAACTGGAAATACTGAGGGAAAAGCCACGGTTTTTTACTCTGGATCTGCACACCCCAGTCTGGTGCTCTGTGCCTGCCAGCCCTGTACCTTTCTGCTGCATTGTGATGAGGTCCTGAGGCAGAGAAACCACACCTCTCCCTCAAATTGGGATTTAATTCCTTTGGCGATGGTTTCACTCATGCCCTTGACAGTCTCAGTCTCATTGCATATAAAATGGAAAAAACCCATTTTTCAGCTCACATAGTTGTATTCTTTACTTACTGAGGCCTCAAGTAGGCTATGCACTCTGTAAATAGTCTGTAAAGCTGCCTAGAAAGATATTCAGATAGGATAGAGGATTGGCATAATCAAGAGAGACACCTGGACTCTCAGTCTGAAAGATATCTGTCCAAAATAAAAAGTGCACATTAAAGCATTAATTCTGCACCTTAGATATATTATCTTCTGCATTACACTGGACCTATTTGCACTGCTGCAAGATGCTGTTTCTTTCAGATAAAAGCAGTATAATAAACGTCAGGATCAGTGGTGCTGGGCTGATGGGGGGAGATGCTGTTCTGTAATCTATAGAGCTCCACATTTTCTCTCCTTCCAGATTTCTAAAACTGTCTTACTTCAGAGAGTCTCTTTATTATACTTTAGAATGAGAGTCCCAGAGGGCACCATTCAGTCAATACAAAATTCCATCAAATCACTTGGGGTAAAACCTTTTGTTGACTTTCCGGACATCCCATTTTATTTAGCAATCTACTTTTTGGGTAGAAACAGATGAATAAAGCTTTGCTTAAGCATGTTTTCGAGAAGTGCTGGGGTTTTTTTGCAGGGATGATATCTCTTCTTTTTTCGAAAATCAGCCTTTATACTGTACAGCTCTTTGCAGCTGCAGTAGAGCCTGAAACCAGTAAATTAACCAGATTGCCATAAACCTGTTGTGGTTCCAGTGAACACAAAGAGAAGTAATATTTCACACAAATGAAAAATTTGGTCAATAGACTTAAGATGTGCATATTTTACACTATTGCTTTCTGGGCAAAGTGGATGCCAGATTTATAAACAAACATGGAGAAACCAAGATGCCCGTCCCTCTGGGGAAAAGAAAAACCAATAAATATTTTAAAGAAAATTCTGTTTTGAGATTCTGCATGTGTTTTATGCAGGGAGTATGCTTGAAAGGAAAGACAGTCCTGCATGCAGGGAGAATGTGAATGAGTGGTAAAGGAAGCACCTAAGAAGTTCCCAGCCCCAAAGCCCTCTGGACCAACTCCACCACATATTCATAAGGTCAGGGAGGTCAGAGCATGGGAAAGGTTTGCTGGTGATGCAGAGCTGCTCAGAGTGGTACAAAGAGAGATAAGTGACAGCAGGAAGGACCTTAGGAAAACAATTGCCAAGGCCATAAGATACCAGATGAAGTGTGATAGAGATGAATGTAAAAAGATGCACAAGATGGCAAATGGTTCACACATAAAATGATGCTTCTGAACAGATGAGAACCCCTCAGGACTGAGGCCTTGGGAAATAGCACCTGTTTCCTCATCAGCTCAGTGTTTGGTGGAAGCCAGAAAAGCAAAGGAAATGAAAGGATATATCAGGCAAACAGTTATCTCAAGGGGAAAACAGGGAATTCCATAAGAGAGATCCCTGTTACTGAACAGACAAACCAGGCCAGGCAGAGGAAATCCGTTGTTCTGAAATTGGTGGATGTAGGCTAAGGCAGCAGGAAGAAATATCACACAGATTTCTCCTGCTTTTACAACTCCTTAGGTATCTACTTATGGACACTTTCAGGCTAGGTGAATACTTGCTCTGAACCAATAGGACCTTTTTATGGGACACAGGAGGGCTGCATTAAATTCCAGCTCATTCACAGAGACCAAGTTCTTTGCCTAGTCACTTAATCTTAACCTTGAATAAATTTTCCTAGACATCTGAGTCAGTGTAAACTTTGTGACCTTTCATAAGGAGACTTAGGCACGTATGAAAATTATTCCCACTGGTTTTCAGTGAACTTTGCAGAAGGCATGAACATTGTGAGCTTTTAAAACCAGGAGTCCTTGTCCTTTTATTCAGCTTGAGAGGCAGCCAACACACCTGTGGATGCCAGAAAGCAATTACAAGAGTAATTATTTGCTTTTTAGCACCAAAATTATTAGCCTTACTGTGGAAATTCAATCTAGTTAAAAGTTGGCTTCTGTTCGTGCCAAGGCTGAATTGCCCTGTCTTTCCTTGAGCCCTAGCCCTACCCAACCAGCAGTGTGGTTTGGAAAGGTTACTCAGCAGGGTACAGAGCAGGTTTATTCAAGTGCATGTAATGAGAGGGTGTGAGAGAAATGGTTGAGCTGGACACAGCTTGCCGTTTGTCACTGCCTATGTGGGATTAAGCAAGTGACCTTATGAGGAAAGCTCAGTATTAGAGGAATATTTATGAAAGCTGTTTGGTACTACAATAACAAAATGAGCATTTAACTGTTGTGATATAAAGATCTACTTGTCTCTCTTTGCTCAACTGTGCACTTACATGTGATTAGCCCCATTTCAGATGTCAGCCCCTGCCTAAGTCATACTGTGGGTGTACCCACATGGATGGACTTCAGAGCCATGTTGCAGCTTCTTCCCAGCCCTGTTTCTGGCCTAGTCTCCTTCTGCTTCTGGCTGGAGTGCTTGGGTGGATCATGGTCCTGGTCCCTTGCTTGCCAAGTCAAGGGCTATCAGACCCCCATTATCTGCTCCTGTGGGACTGGGACTATGGGGGAGGGCAGGGTTTGCACTGACTCATGCTCAGCTCCTGGCTTGGCTGTCTCCTGGAGCAGCTGGCCCTTGTTGTCCCCAAGGTGAGACCACTCTGTGAGTACAGTCAGTGGTAATGGGCAATGCAGGCATTCTCACAACAGGTCTACTTGAGTGTTGTTTGGGTGGATGTTGCAGTTGAATGAGTCTTTGATAGGATAATTATTATTGTCACATGTCTGTGATAGTTCCTATACTAGAATGGTCCTAAATGAAAAAAGAACTTTATCCAGTAATTCCCTCTTACATTCAAAGTGGTTGCTATATAACACATAAGCAAGAGAGATGTTCTTCTACCTCAAAAACTAAAGAGTGTGATGAATTTCATGTTCTTTTCTAGTAGCTTACAATAGCCACCTTCAGTGCTAAAACTGCTCATTGTTCTCATAGTTTTACCTTTTATTTTCAACTTTAAGGCAGTAGATCTCTGCATAATCTGCAAAAAAGGGTTACTGCAATTTAAAGCTTCTTATATTTACATATGATTGATCTGACTGTGCATAATTTGATGTAATTTCTCATTCTTTCTCACAATTGGCACAGCTTCCATTTATTAAAATCTGTAAATACAAAATGGGAAACACAGATTATCCCAATTTTATTTCTCCTCTGGTGTCACTTTGCTGTTTCCAGTGCTCTCAGGTTCTCAGTTTCCCAACATCTTGTTGAACTTACTGTGCTTCAGTATTCATCTTTCTGTGTAAGAATCAATGGAGCTACTTAGAGTTAAAGGAATTTAAAAGGTCAAAGATGTCTGAGAAATTCTGCAGGGAATCTACAGTTTCCAGTATCTTCCATGCAGGATTTCAAAGCAGTTTTCCATTGGGGATGATACTTCCCTTCCTCCCTCAGCTTACATTCTTCCATTCACCAAATAATAAGGCTGGTTTAAAAGTTCTTTTCTTTTGAGCTCTTCAAGTGAAGATGACAAAGGAACTCAACCAGAGAGTTTGATCCCTTTATTCTGCTGTGTCACTTGGTCTAATAAGGCATTAAAAGTAGACACTACCCGTACCTACAGGCATTGCTACCCTGCATCCTTTGGCCATTACAGTGATAATCCTATTGTCCCTCAGCAGTAACTGAGATGTTCTGTTTGAACCTTCAAGCTGCCACACCTGACAGCCAAAAATGCCCAGGGCATTTGTGAAAAGTTACATGTAAGTTGCAAAGGGAGTCTGTAAGAAACTGTGAATTATTCTATTCCAAACAGCTAGAGTACAATGTTTTAGAACACCACCACCACCACCACTATCTACCATGAAAAAAATAAACTCTCAGAAAGTAGTAAATGAATAAAGAAATCTGGTCTCATTTTGTATCTGGTCTTGCTTCAAGCAGGGGCCTGGACTAGAGACCTCCTGGGGTCCTTTCCAACCTGAGTGATGCTATGATGAAAGTGAATCTCTCCTAAATCTGAAAGAAAGCCTTGTGCAAGGCAGATCCTTAATGGATCTTTACTTTCGGAGCCAAAAATTTCATCTGAAAATCCAAATCTTGCGTGAAGCATTTTTTCACTGTTATACTCAGGTCATTCATTTATTTATTTTCACATTCTTAAAGCAATCCAGGTGGTAATTGTACAGAATACAAAGGAAAAGCAGCAAGAAAAGAGAAAGAAAGGAATATTAAAAGAAGCTAAATAATGTTTTTATCACTCCATAACACCTAAAGGCTCCTTACTGCCCAAATGACTCAGTATTTTTGACATCTGGGGAATTCTTTAGTATCTTTAGGTTTTTAACAAAGAGACAAAGATGCTATGAGTTAGGCAAATGCACTTGTTTTGCTTGATAGATGAACCTCATGTATTCTTAGAAGGAAAAGGCCGATGGACTTTTTGAACTGTGGATCATGGACTGCTTTCACCTTTCTGTGATTCAGCCTTGTCTGAACCCTTCAAGTCAGTCTCTACTGGAATCTTCCCTAGAAAGTGGTTATCTTAGGCTACCTATTTCAAGGTTTCTTTGTCTCTTCCTTTGGATATAAAGGGAAGAAATGGAGAGGGAGAGAGTAACTTAGAAAGTGGTCTAAGTGTCAAATTTTAAATTGTTGCTATGTCACATGCTATCTCTGAGAAGAGGATGTAATAATCTAGAAAATATGAGTTTGGCAAGATCCATGTATAATGAATATTTTATACAGTGAACACTGCTTTCAGTGAATAATTTAGATAGTTTGAAAGAAGTCTTGCATCTGTTGTGATATCTCCACCTCCAGAAAAACCCAGAATACTTCATTCATAGCACCCAATGGGCTCCTGCCTGGCATCATTAAGACTTTAAAAAAGAAGATGAGAAAACTCCAGTGCAAGAACAAAGGAGAAAAGAAGAAATCTGATTCAGAGGCTTTCAGGCACAGACAAGTGTTCAAGATGACCAGTTGAAAGCAACTCTTCTGTCTTGCTTCATAACACTGATTTCCACTGGAGGAACTCCAGAAGAGAGCTTAGCAAGGCAGGTAGTTCCAGCTAAACAAAAGCACAGCCAGGTAACTTTAAAACTCACCAGGGAATCAAGCCCAAAATAGTGAGGGCTTTTTGTTGTTCCCAACCATGGGAAGCGCTAAAAAAAAACAACAAGCAGAAACCCACCCCAGCCTATATTTTGGTTTTTTTCTTTAATGATTTTGTTTAGTAACTGGGAATGTAAACCTTTCTGCTAACAAAATAAGATTTCTTTTATCTGTTAAAGACAGTTGATTCTTCTTAGCGGAATTTGATAATTTGACAGACCAGACAAGCAGCATGTTATGTGTTTGGCAGACACATTCTTTGATTATGTGCGATTCCCCTCAAAATTCGGGGGAAGAGTGTGTTTCTCATCAATGAGCACTTGAAGGATTGTCTTAGAGCCTGGTAACATTGCTAGCCCACCAGCACAGAGAGAAACACATGGGTGAGTTAATATATCTAAAATGTGGCAACAATTCAACTGACAGGGTAATCCCATATTGTGGAAGATAAACCTTGCTGTGCAGGATGAAAACAGGAATTCCTTTTGAGAAGAGAAGAGAAGAGAAGAGAAGAGAAGAGAAGAGAAGAGAAGAGAAGAGAAGAGAAGAGAAGAGAAGAGAAGAGAAGAGAAGAGAAGAGAAGAGAAGAGAAGAGAAGAGAAGAGAAGAGAAGAGAAAGAAACCATACAGACTGCAGAAGGATGAACAGTTGCAGCAGCCCTGGGAAAGGGATGTTACCTCTTGAAAAAATGTATAGAATACCAGTTTGCAGATTTTAAAGTTTTATTACATTCTTAAGCAGGAGAATAAATACTGAAACACTTTTTTTTTTAAAGCCACAGAAAGCTACTATTTTCCTTCCTTCTCTCGCCCAGCTCAATAAAAACCCTATTCATGAAGTTTCCTAAGATCTCTGTGAGGTCTCAAGTCCAGAATGATGAAAAATACTTCAAAGATGCAATGGGGCCACTGCAGCATTTTGCATCCTCCTGCTGCCTCCCAAGGTAGTAGCAAAGAAGCACGTCAAATTCCTGGCAATTCTGTCAGTTAATCAAAGCCAGAGGTCATTTTGGAGTGGGGTGTAAAGCCTTGAGAAGAATTTGGCTAAAATGTGCCCAGCTCAGACAACCATTTGTTGTGTGCTCAGATCATCAGTGTGTGGATTCTTGAGTACTTTACTTCTCTTTCCTTGTCATTCAAATCTCATCCTCACCAGTTCCCAGGCAAGGTATGGCATTAACAATGTTAACCACAAAATACTGAGGTCAGATCCTGAAACTCAAGAAAAATGGAGGAAGCAAGAACAGTGTCTTCAAGCAGTAGTGACACAGAGACAAGAATTTTAACAGCCTTAATCTCAGATGAGGCAATCAGGCAATACCAGCTCTCCTGCAGATCCTTTCCCTCTTCTTAAACTAGGATTGAAAAAAAAATTTCAGCAGCCATTTACTCTGGATGTTGTGATACTGTACTGGCCAAGCTCAGTTCTGGCAGCCCACATTTCAGAAACCTGAGAGTAGAAACACTGAGTCATGAATCCTGTAGCTAAACTGGTGTTATATGAATATGACTGCATGGGGATGCAAGCTGAGCTCTGTATTTTTACCATGGCATAAGAATGTTTTGTACACTTGTTTGATATTTTCGTATATTTAGTATGTTTCTTTGGACTGATTCCATGGCATTTTTTTTCTAAAATATCTGACTATAACAGTAGAAGAAAGAATTCATAGTTTATACATACCTGACTGGAGCACCATCTTTAAACTTTAAAGTAAATGTATCTGACTGAAAGCTGGAACAATTAAACAATGTTAGTTTGACCTTTCTGAAATAGGACTTGTCTATAAGTGTGTCTTATCCTTACTTTGACTTCTTTTCCCAGCATGAACCTCAGACAGTAGAAACTTGGGTACTCCTTCGTAGTGCTTCCATGATTTCTGGAGAAATGGAAAATTTCCTTTTCTGAGACGAAAGAATTAGGCTTTAACATCTATTGTTTATGAGGTTTCCTAGAATCTCCTCTGGAGAGTTTAGCTCACTTCCATTTGGCAAAACATGAGTCAATTCTATTGCTGGAGATGTAACAGTGAAGGATGCTGGAGGCAGGGTTCATCTGCACATCACCCCATGGCAACATTTCTTTTAGATTTTTGTTACCAGTCTGCAGAGTGTCTGCTGCTGGAGCGTGTGACTGGGAGAGGAGCAGAAGGTGGGTGCCAGGTGCTGAGGTTGGTCATGGCCACGGGGCCCCTCAGCTGTCATTCTCCACCGCAGAGAGAGACAATGCAGCACTGTAAATACTGCACTGAGCTTGTTCACATCCCAGAATGTTTGAAGATATTTGCAAGGTGGTTAAATCTGTCTGGCTTACTGTCATTTATTTCTTCTCTGGAGTTAACTGTTAGTCCAGAACCAGCAGCAGCAATTCAAACACCGCCAAAAGGGATTTCCCATCCACAGTATGGCCTCTTGTATTGACATCTTTCCTTGTAGTCTTTCCTATAGCCAAAGAGATGGTACTTCACATGAGCTTAATAATGCTCAGAAAAATGATAAACACTGTTTCTTAGAGAATTTTCTCTGTTCATTCCCATTCCTAATAAATATACATGTACAGAAAGCTACAGGCTTGACTACAATACTCGTACGTGCTTCCTCTACACAGAATGAGAGTTTTAAAAACAGAATCTAAGAGGTTAAAATGAGCTTTTGAAAAAGATTTCAGAAATACTGAACATAAAAGAGGAAAGTATTCAGCTAAAATGCTAGTTCGCTGAAAGGATGCTCTTTCCTCAGGTTTATTCATCTTTTTCTTCAGACAGCCCAGGATGAGTTGGAGCTGGCTTTTCTTAAAAAAAAAAAAAAAAAAAAAAGAAAAAAAGTATTTCTGTAAAGCTGTGTGTTTTGTGCCAGTGAGATATTGCATAGGAGAAATATTTTTAAATGAACACTTTAAAGTTGAATTTCACAACAGTGACATACCTGTAGGCATTTTTGCTGCATGAGTAATAGTGAAAAAGACTAACAGGTTGTTATAGCAACCAGCATTAAGCAATGACTTCATGAGAGGAGTTGAGTGACATCAGAAAAGCACCTTGAAAGCAGCTGCTTTGCTGTGAGGCTCTGCGGTGGTTTAACCCCAGCCTGGAACTGAGTGGCACACAGCCACACAGGCCCCCAACCCCGGTGGGGAGGGGAATGAAAAAAAAGTAAACCTCATGGATTGACATAAGAATAGTTCAATAATTGAAACAATGTAAAATTTACTATTACTACTTGTACTAAGAATAATCGTAATGAAAAGGAGAGACAAAGGAATAAAAACCCCAAGAGACAAGACAACGTGCTGCAGTTGCTCACTACCCACTGGGTGATGCCCAGCCCATCCCCGAACAGCAATTCCCCCCGCCTCAACCACCTTCCCCTGTTTATCCACTGAACATGATGCTCTGTGGTATGGAATATCCCTTTGGCCAGTTTGGTCAGTAGTGTCCTAGCCACGTTTCCTCATGGCTTCCTGTGCACCTCCTCACTGGCAGAGCATGAGACACTGAGAAGTCCTTGACTTAGTGTTAGCACTCAGCAACTAAAACATCAGTGTGCTATCAACATTAGCCTCATGCTAAATCCCAAACACAGCACTGTACCAGGAAGAAAATTAACTATGTCCCAGCCAAAACCAGCATTGACTCATTTTACAGGACAGACTGAATGAATTTTTCTCCCAGTCCCCTGCAGTTGAAGGAGCTGTGAGTGCAGGGGAACCTGAGCTCGTGTCTCATGCTCAGTGCAGGGATGAGGACAAGCAGCTGGATGAGCAAGACATGAGCCACTTGGGTTTGGGGGATGCTCTCTCATCTATCTCATATCTCACTGAGCTCTTCTAAGAAGGATTTTTTTCCCCAAAACTTTGCTTCCTGTCACTCCTCCAAATTTGCCCTTCAGACCAGCTCCTTGACCCAAAGTTTCTGCATCCCTCAAGCTTCTGTGCAGATGGTTTCTGCCTTCTTGGCATGTAGTCACATGAAACCTTGAAATACCCAAGGAAAAAGGAGGCCTAAAAAAGGCAGAAAATATGGCTTGGCTTGAGCTAGAGCTGGGACAGCTGTGGTGATTATGGAAGGAGTACCTGATATTCTGAGTGGTACCTGAGGAGGTACTGATCATTTTCATCCCTGTGATGGTTTCTTCAGAAGCAGATTCTATTCCCTTTCAGGTCCCTTCTCTTATTCCTGTTAGCTTAGAGGCTCAAGAGTTATTGGGATGGAGGTTTTTTTAGATATTTACAGGTTTTTTCCATCCAGTTTTCTCTGCTTTGTTTCACCCCACAGGCTTAAATAGACACAGGGTGGTGGCTTCTTGTCCCTGTTACTTCTTGCTAGCAGTGGGTTGGATGAGACCACCTACTTTACATCTTTTCCCCCAAAAGATACGGAACCAAGGATTCAATGATTTGATAGGTGGATATAGGAGAAGATTATCTCCAGTTTTCCTCTTCCCTGGTCTCTTCAGCTCCTTAATCTAGCCCACAGTTTTCTATCATCTCAACAGTTTCGATTTCTTTGTGGTTTTAGTACATCTTTTTGCTCACCTGCCTGCTTATAGGCAAAGAGAAGATAAACAAAAGCTTGCTGCTTCAGATGGTAGGGAAACACAGGTGTAAGGAATGTAGACTCTAGTGAAAAAAAACTGTTTTAGACACCAACATATTACTTAAGAAAGCCAAAGAAAATTTCTACAATAGCAATTTCCTTCACTGAAGAACCTGATTTATAGAAATGAGGCTACTAGTATAACTTCAGGATGCTTTTCCAGATAGGCTTCTTTCAGGCATTGCTACATCATTGCATTTCTGGCCCTGAGAGGTCACCTGCTGGATCCAGGGGATCAGGCACAGATGCTGATTGGGTGCATGAGGCAAATGGGACTAAAGAGTGAGATGCTGTGAGACATCACTCAGAGTACAGGGAGACAGAGAAATGGCAGAGGGGGTCAGTGAGGAGGGCCAGATAACTTAGTCTCATGTGTGATGCATTAAACTTGGTGGGTCTGTGAATTCATTGCTGAGGACAAGAACTAATTGCACTCCAGAAGCAGACAGCACCAGCCAGTGATTGCTTGGGTGCTGCAACAACTTCTAGGGGCATGCCTCAGGCCTTTCTGCTGTTTTTGGGCTTGGCTGGAAAGATTGACCTCATTGCAGGGTGTCTGCTCCTGATGCAATGAAATGACACCACCAGAGGCTTTTTGGATCATCTGCTTTTAGAAACTGAGAAGAGATTCCGGTCCTCCAGGCTCTTTTCCAGAAAAATACGACCTTTCAGTCAAGATGCTAAACATGAAGAAAGCAAGCGCTCCCAACTGATAATATTTAGAGCAGTAACCAAAATGCCCACAAACACTCCACATAGCAAAGATACTGCATGAGTCACTAATAAGTGCTGTAAAGGACTCCTGTGGGAATCCAGAAGGCAGAAGGAACATCCTCTGCATGTTTTAAATAATTTTAAATAATTTAACCCCCCTGGACAGTGCTGTATTTGACCTTTGTCCATGGAGAAAACTTCTAACCTTTTCAATAGAATTAGATAATAGAATGTTTTGTAAAGTTATTGCAGGGTGAAAACCTAAAGGTTTTGGGTTTATTAATGTAGCAAATAGATAAAGAGCAAAAAACTCCAAAATGGAGGATTGCTGTAGTTTCTAAGTTTCTTCTGCTTCTTCTATCCCTCCATGTTCTGCAGTAAAAGCAGTTTCAAAGGATTGGATTAAAAATTCCGCAGTTCCGGTGGGCATTTGTTAAGTATTGGTAGATAAATGAAAATATCTTTCGTTTTAAGTCCTTATTGGGTAATTTACCTTTAAAAAGGCTGTGTTATCTTGATTCTGTGGACATTCAGCGGACATCTTAAGAACATTCAGAACTCTCTGGACTCTCTGCTGTACTCCTTGCTCTATTCTTAACTTCTCTGATAAGACTTAATAAACCATCTGAAAGCAGAGAGTGATGGATGTCTCATTAGTACTTGGGATTCCTGGCAAGCATCTCAAATCCTCCCTCATCAGGAGAGGTCTGGTTTAAGGCACAGCAAAACCAACAGGTGGAATTCAAAACAGAATCCCACAGACTCTTATCTGTGACAGGATCAGAAAGTTACATCCCACCACGTTGTGTACACAGCCATTTCTAAATGACTCAGCCTGCTCTGGCTTTAGAAGATCATGGTGTTGAATTCCAATTTTTGGCCCAGCAATGGCTAATGAACCTCAGCAGAGAAGACAGAAGCAACTAATTATTTGCACATCTGGTCATATGAGAAAAAGAGGAAGAATAGGTGATCTTAAAAAGATGGAGGGGGAAAAAGACTCATTAGCATGCCAAGGCATTTAGTTTAATTGTCTGTGTAACAGAACTCTCTATAAAGAAAACAAATACCTAGTCTGGCTTCCCTTCTCCTTATGTCTTTGAATGAACTAGCCAGAGGAGGGAGAGAGATGCTGTCCTTGGACACCCCCTTTTCCCACAGATACAATATAAATGCCAAGAGAAATGTGAACAGTAGATGTCCCACATATTTTTTGACTTCTAAAAAGTGAAAATCCCAAATCCAATAGCAGTCATAAGAGTCTGAAAACAATCCAGAAAAAGGTAGCATCAGCCTATAGTGCTTCGAGTCTTGCCTAAGAAGCTGAGGATAGAAGACAAAATTGATCATTAATTTCAAAGTTCACTTCAAGGCTTGCACTATGTCCTTGGTAGGACATAGCAGCTCAAAAAGCATAACAGTAGCTTTCCAGCTGAATTCCTTTCTAAATCTGCGTTCAGATTGTTCAACTCAACTGTTAGTTTCCTGATCCTGAGGTGCTTTTACCTCTCATCTGCCTCAAATAAAGCTCTCCTACCAGTCAATGTGGTCACATCTTTGAAGCTGGGCAGCTTCCTTGCACTTCTTTCCTTTCTCCCTGCTCTGAGGCAGGGATGATTTCTGGTTCTGCATAAAGATGTATGAAATGAGAGCTCTTCATCTCACCAAGAAAAGAAAGGATTTCAGCTTCATACATAGCGTGTTGCATAGAAAAAGCAAGCAAAATGCTTCAGGAGTTATAAGACCTCAAAACTCAAGCATACATTCAAACTAAGAAACAATGTATATATATATATGGTGTCTGCATGTACATATATACACACATATAGCATAGATAGATAGATAGACAAAGCAAATCTTTAAAACAAGACTGGACTCATACCAAGTACTTTATAAAGAAATTACCATAATTCTGTAAAAGATCCAATCTAATTTTCCACAAATTTGAATATAACAGCAATTTCCATTAAAAGGTTAAACTATCTGTTTCTGATGCCAGAATAGGGAACAAAACCACAACTTACACTTACTACCATAAACTGAAATAAACTCTCTAATTAATAAATAAATGTGTATGCCTACTATACCCTGATCTTTATCTAACAAAATTGTAGCCATATAGTTGGACATCTAATCTGCATTAGGCAGCCAGTTTGAGGTTTGTCTTTCTCATCCTTCTGCACGTTACTCAGCACATGTAGGTTGTCCCCAAAGTCCAGCCTGAGAGCATCCCACATGTCCTAGCTATCCATACCAGAAGACATAAGCGCTACCAGAAGGTGCCTCTAAATGCAGTGATTTCAGATGAAGGCTAGGCCAAATATATTTTAATTGCCTCAGGAGAGAGATGTGAGTTGAACTTTACTTTACGTTTCATGGTGAGGTTTGTACCAAAACTTCCCAAAGAAAGCTCTGTAACAAAAGACTGCAAAAAAAGGTTGAAATTCAGAAGAAATTAGTGATGTCGTTTCTCCACCTGGTCTGCAAAGGGAAAGGAAGGATCCCTGTCTATGCTGTATGTGACCTAGCCAGCCACGGGAGAGGTGCAAGGCCCAGCACTGACCTGTACATCCAAACTGAGCCAAAACCAGATTGTTGTGAATCCCACCTGCTGCAGAACAAAACAGTGGTCAGGCTGTGGGCACCCAGCATGGCGATCTACCCAACATCCCCACAGGATGTGACTGCAGGGAGAGCCTGGACCCATACAGAGATCTTAGGCACTGCATGCCACTGGCCTGATACAGGGCAGGTAAATGCAGACAGCCTCAGACATGCCTTTCAAATGCTTTAGAGACAGTGTCTTGGGGTGACTTTATGCTGTTGTATCCCTATCACTGCTCTATGCCCAGACATGATTCCTGAGCCTTTCTATGCCTTTAAAACTGGCTGCAAGAAACAGAGAAAAAACTGAGCGAACTTTTCAAAACAGTTTGTACTTCAAGGACACAGAGATTAGCTACTTCTGCGGCGGGCAGGGGAAGCACTGTTTTCTGGCTTTTCAGTCAGCTTTTTCGGCTCTGTTTCTTCAGAGAGGGACGGAGAATTGAGTTTTTTTTTCCTCTTGGGACTTCGTTTTTTTCCTTCTTCTCTTCTGGACTTGTTCAGAACACCAGAACATCAGAACCCCACCGGGGGACCTTCCACCGGCCTGGAGGGGGGCCCCTCACGCTGACNTTGGTTGTCACCCGCCTTCCTTTGAGGAGACGTTCGTTTTGGATGTTTCCCTGAATTTGGCCTAAACCACCACAGACAGACAGAGATGGTTGGATGCTGCAGCTGGCAGAACTTCAGCTTGGGGAAGATTAACTCACTTGATTGCAAATCTGAGTCATGTTTACCCGCAAATCTGCCTTCAGTGAGTCACATGTACACATTTTCCTCCATGGAAAGGAAATCTCATCTGCTTCTGATTGCATCCATGAGACTTTCTGGTCTTCTCTGTTCCTGCTTAGGGTCCCTCCAGTTTCCCATTATATTCTTCCCTGGCCTTACCTCATGCAGTATTTCCCAGCTGCCCACTGTCCTGACATGCTCTTGCCCTTCCAAACTCTTCCTTATCTCATATTTTCCAGACCTGCCATTGTCCCTTTCTGATTTTCCATATCTTCCTCCCACACCTTACATTCCCATCTGCACAAGATTTTGCTTTTTTTTAGCAACAATTGCTGGCAACCAGTAGTGATTGCCATTGCCCATAGTAATCATTTGCCCATTTATATGGGCAAGTATGACCAAAATCCTTGCCATGAGAAGGAATAATACCAGGCCTATCCAATTAGTTTGGATCATATAGGTCTCACAACTGCTCTAGACCAGGGGAACTGTATCCTAACACAGCCAGTGGTTTTCCCTGCAATGGCTCTTCCACAGCCCAAGATAAATTGCACTATAACAGAGACTTTACCATTGGAATGTCCTTCAACTGACATCCAAAATGCTGAAGAGCTAAATTCATACATGGAACCCCAAACAGATGCTATTGTGGTTCACAATACATTTTTATCGTCACGGAACTCCATAAAGATTTCCTCCAGATCAGCTTTCTGTCTAAACACACCAAATTTGTGACCATTAATTTCCACATAGTTATAATCTTGTTGTACTTGTCAAGTAAAATTGAATTTGCACAAATTTCCTTGCCATTGGGTATGTAGAGTTCAGTTATTAAAATGTACTTTCAAGTTGGGAAAATGTTGTCAGCAGTAGGTCTGTGGCTTTGTACACAGGCAAATATAAATCAAAAGAGTATCCTTAAACAAAATTATTTGGCTTCCAAAATGAGAAACGAAGATACAATTTTGAAAAATCTACAACCATAATCTGAGGAAAGAGAGATGGAGTGCTTTAAGAGAACCCTTAAAAATTATAAAATATATTAAAATGCCCATTTTTGCTTCTTTAATTTAATATCTTTATGTAAAAGCTTCTGGCTCTAATTAAAATCTTCATATTACTCAACTAACATCCACTGCTACAATGTGACAACAAACTTAAACCACAGGACTGGTCTTTTGAAAATGAAGAATTCTGGTCTTGGACATAATTGAATCTTAATCGATTGAAACCTTATCTGATTATAAACCCAAGATCTTTCTGTCACATTCTAATCACAATATATTTCTTGATTGTCCTAGCACAAGCCTCCAAACACTGCTAATCACTTAGGCCAAAATGAGAACAGTTTTTCAGACATAGCTTTAATTGGATTAAGGGCACTGTCAAGCTTGGCTTCTCATAACCGCTTGGCTTGGCTTCTTAATCCTACTGCTAATGCCATGAGAAGTCTGGTTTTTTCCTAAAGATAAGACTCTCACCAGTGTTTGATGTTGCAGAGGGGTGCAAATGGACTGTTGTCCCACAGATTTCAGCAAGCAGGTGGAAAGCAAGGATGTTTCCCACTGGGGTCTCAAAGGATCCAGGCAAAAATATGTGTCATACTAAGTGGGAGAGAAGAGTACTCCTGTGAGGAGATTAATGACTGTCAGGCTGACAGGATGCAGAGAGATCTGAACACCAGCTTTGGTTAAGAGTGAGATGTTAACGGAAGTAAAGTGGATGCTGGCATGTGCCTTAGTAGAGAAAGACAGCACATCCTGTGAAATAGTTCTGATCAAATGAAAGCTAAATGCCAAACATAAGATGCCTGAATTTTATCACTGAAATGTAGCTGGATCTCCCTCTCTGTTCTGCTTAGTGAACTGGTCCTCATCAAATCAGAAAAGCAGGTCACACTTATTCACATGGCCAAATAAAGTCAGCTTCTAATACTAAATAATTAAATTTAAGATTTAGGACAGATCTAGTTAATGGCAACAAAAACAACCAGAGGCAACAGACTCTATTCTGAGTTTCCCATAACCTGATGTGGTTCACACATCTCAGTGAGTAAAGGGGATAATTTAGCAGTTTGGCTCTATTATTTCTTAAATTACCTTCCTATTTCTTTCATTGGTTCTTCCACATGCCAATCTAAAACACATTTTTAATGCAACACTTCACATTTTTAGTGTCATTTCTCTATAAAACTAGTGAGTAATTGCAAATTCTTCTAAATTTTTCCTATGAGTTAGCAAGAGTACTAGAGCAGGACTCTCATTCAAAAGAATGACCTGTTGAAAAATTACAAAAATTACATTGAGACCAGAAATTTCATTAGTAAAAAGCATCAAATAAAGCACTCAATTCTCCAAAGTTTTCATCAGTTCAGATGTCCTTTTATTACACTCTCCTGGGGGCAATTTTAAAAATAAATTTTACTATTGATAACGGAAAGCATCCACCCGACTTCCTGAGCAGTCTTCTCCCTGAACCATGACCAAATGCAACACAGAGGTGAAAGGAAAGAAAATTCTGGGGGCTCCAGACAGGTCCCCCTTGTGCAGACAAGTGTGGCTGATGCGGGGAGGCAGATTGGTGCAGAGAGCAGAAACTAAATGAGACACAGCCCCTCAGAGGCCAGGACAAACTCAGGAATTTAATCCATGTCTCTCAAATCCTGGCTCAACATCCCCTCTCTGTTAGATTAACGTAGCTAATGGCTGAAAGATGGTCAAAAAGAATCAGTGTTGCAGAAAGTGAAAAACTCACCACTTCTGAACTGTAGCAGCAGCAGGTGCAATGACAAAATTTCATCATGTCCAGTGATGGGGGATTTCCCACTCTTTCTTTATAAAGTCCTTCTTGAAGTACTTTTCTCTTTATGAATTTCGAGGTAGATGTAGAGTGCAGGACAGAGTGCCTGGATTGCAGGAGACACAAGCTGTGAGAGGATACCTGCTGTGGTTTACGTGGTAACACTCTTTCCTCTCACATTTGATGCAGGATGACATATGGATTAACCTATGGCTGGATTCCTCTGGGCAGATCAAGAGGCTTGGAGAGTCTGGGCTTCATTTCCTTGACATGATTTTCCCCATCTGGGCTGGAGGCTACAGCTCCAGCCCCAGGAGGCCTGCACACTCCTCTGCTTCCTTCCCGGAGCATCTCATCAGCAGCTGGTTATCATTCAGTGTGTTCACTGCCCTGTCCATCAATGCTGGCAAAATCACACTTCCTAATGCTAACAGCCTAACAGGTTCTTCCCTCCACTCTGCTTTCATGGACTCGTCTTCACACAGACCTGCCAGTGATCCTGTGCTGCAGAAGCAGACAGACGCAGGTTGCTGCACCCACCAGCCACACAACTGCCAGAAAAACAAAGGCAGCAGATAAGCAAAACATCCCTAAAGCCTAACAGAAGCAAACAAAAATGCATTATTTTTTAATGATTCCTTTGCTCTTCTGTACAATTCTATACCTGAATCTTACAGGATTACTAAAAACTTACAGATATGTATAATTACTTTCTGTTACATTCTATAGGACTTGTCTCCTAAGGATCATAGAGAGAAGGCCCTGTAGAATTGCAGTAATAAAAAAATTGGGGTTAAGTCCTTGTTTTTACCACCTACCACTGACTTGAACTCCTCCAGCTATGTGCCACCATGTCCAGAGAAGGATTTAGGAAGCCATGCAGCAGTGTGCACAGTGGCACTCCACACCAAATTTCAGAGGAGGACTTGACACAGCTCCAGTGGCTTTGTGCAAGCCCTGGCGCTCACAGTTTAAGGTTTAAGCAGCCATCAGTGAGAACCATAGCTGGGTGCTCACACCACACTGGCCAGGCAGTGGGCAGTAAGATGTTCTGCCCTGCCAGGAGCCTGTGCCCTGGCAGCTCAGGGGCAATTCCAGCCTCTCTCCTGAAGAGGGATTCAAGAATAGAGACAGGCCTCATCCTAACCTCTACTAACTCTGCAATTCACTTTATACCATGGCAAAAAATGTATCAATTAATTCTTGACTGCGAGTCCCTGCAGTGCCAGGCTCCATCACAGCTGTGTGGTGCTGCTGGGTGGATTCCTCCCCATGGGCTGCTGCTGCCTGCCCAGCTGAGCTGAGCCCTCTGAGCCTGGCACCATCAGCACCCACACCTACGGCAGGGAGCAGCCCCCCACAGCCAACAAGTCAGTGCTTGGGGGCTCATACAGGCACTTGAAGCATCATAACATAAATAAAATATGGGCAAAATGAAGGGAAGAATAGTCTAATAATTTCCTGTGGTGTAATTACAGTAAAAATAGCTACTCCTGAATAAAGTTATTGCTTCATTCTTGTATCCATGGCAACAGAAATGGAGACTGCTAGACTGGCTGCAGATGAATGCAGCGTTCTGCATCCCACCAGCCAGCTCAGCCTGCCCAGTGTTTCAGCAGGCAGGTGAGGAAGGGCTGGTCTGCTGCTGGGGTGGGCTTTGCACTGTGCTGAGAGCGACCAGCTGCAGGGAAACACGTGTCCATGCTCAGCAAGCTCTGCATAAGCCCATTACACTTTCAGAGCATCCTGGTCTGCTCACTGGGCCTTTTTCAAAGGTAGGCATAGGGAAACATGGAGAAATGCACAGTGCACAGTGTTCTTTGGCCCAAGTGAGGGCAGAGTGCCTGGGTTCAGGAATCAGCACAAATCAAATGACAGGTGACCAGCTGAAGTGGACCAACATTTCTCCATGTGCAGCAACAGTTCCAGTGCTTGCCTTAGGTGCTAACTGAAGTCAGCTGGGGCAGTTTGCATTCTGACCTAAAAACGGTCTTGGTTTATTGCTGATAATCTGTGAATTACTTATTGACATCAGTATGTTTATGCTTCCTCTGTGAAACTTCATATATAAAGTCACTGACTGCCAGTGAGAAGCAGGTCAGTACCCTATTTTTGTCAGTACCCCATTGTGGTCAGTATCCCCATTTTGGTCAGTATCCCCATTTTGGACAGCATCCCCATTTTGGTCAGTATCACCATTTTGGACAGTATCCCCAGTTCATCCCCACTGAGTCTGTTGATACTATGTTGATGGGCTCATCAATGTCGTCTGGAAAACAGTAACTACCACACAGGTACAGAAGCATACCTTCAATTTCCAACTGGAAAATATCCCTTATTGCAAGTTCTCTTGCCCTATCTAATGTTTATTCTACAAGTTTAAGTGCAAGAGATCAGGGTTTGGATACAAATTTCAAATGTCATGTCTAAGTGAACACAAGAGGCTCCAAGTATTGTATCCCAGTCACATCTGTGTTTATTTGCATGTTCTCATCTCCTGCTTATAATTAATTGTTGATCATGAAATTCCTCCTCATGAAATTGATATTAAATTTGATTATAATAATCAGTTTTCATTTGATATTAACGTTCCTTTAAGTACAGTGAACTGCACCGCATTTTTAATGGAAAACCATATAATACAAAATCTTATGTGTTCCACTGTTGACATAGCACCAGTAACACAAAGGTCTTGCAACTTTATGTATGAAGAAGCAGCTTTTCTAATCAAAGTACTGGGAATAATAAAAAAACTTTTGTAATATAATACTTTAAGCATTGTGAAAATTGTGAACACTGAGCTGTTGGGAAAAATAAAAACATTTTACTATGTTTTTCAGGTCACAGGAAGGATGGGTGAATAGTTACAGCCTCCTTTAAAAACGTAACTATATACAGAATACAGTATCATCTCTTGGAGAAAAACAGCTGCACAAAGTAGGATGTAACAATCTGTGTGTTATCAAGTAAGTACTGTTATTTTTTTTCTGTTTGTGAGTTGTTGAAGTTGTTGGGGTTTTTTTCCTCAAGGGCAGGATTTGACTGAGATGCTATCTTCAGTGGATGGCATTTCTATGGGGACTTTTATTCAATACAAGAAACTAAGGCAGGGGAAAAAAGGTTTTAATGACTCTTTTTACCCAGGTGAAAGCCATACCATATAACCAAAGGAATCAAGTCTCCTTGTGATACTTGAGTTCAACTAAAGTTAGTTCAACTTTAGTTCAACTTTAGTTTTACTAGCTTTCTGTAGCATGGCTTTTGTAGGCGACAGAGAACCATCTATAAAGAAGAGTTAGCCTTTCACTGCTGTCCTGATACATGCAAATGTGAATTAGAGCTTTTTTCCTAAATATCCTCAATGCACATTAGTGAATAACTCATTCCACACTCAGAATATTGTCTAGTTTGGAGGGTGACTGGCATGACTTGGCTTGCACCTGTACAGCTGACTGTGCTGTCCCCAGCACCCACACTGCCTCGAGGGACAGATCTTGCTCAGCCACCCTCTGGCAGCCAGTCCTGCCCCACAGCTGTATCAGGGGTGGGCCAGCAATCACACAGGATGGACAGGCACATGCCAGCACTGCCCCACGGCCTCATCTTGTTTAGTTTACCGGCAGGGAAATAACTTATATGGCAGAGAGGCAGCTTAGTTTCTCTCAGCAGCTGCTCATCTGAAGGTTAACAAAGAGCTCTTGCTGTCACACCAATGCTCAGAGTTAATCCATCAGGCACTATTTGCAGTTGATCTAAATCACTGGTGTGACTGGAAGAGGCAGTGATGGAAGCGAAAGGGAAAGACTGCTGGTTGATCCCCCCTCAAAAAAAATTTGCCTCTGGATCCCAAGGACATTTACATGAAAAATCTCCTGTTTTCCTCAATATCTGTTACATTTATCAACGGCAGCCTGTACTCCTCTAAAGCCTTTTGCAAACCCTGTTGCTGTGTTCCTTTCACCTAGAGTTTCTGCAGTGTCCACCTCTCCTTCACCGCCACCCTCTCATGCATTTTTAGCCACAGTTGTGTCCTTTGCCAGTGATTCTTCTTTACTTTTCTTCTGCCGAAACCAGCCACATTCATGTTAGT
Organism: Gymnorhina tibicen; assembly: GCA_013399875.1. Lineage (NCBI taxonomy): Eukaryota > Metazoa > Chordata > Aves > Passeriformes > Artamidae > Gymnorhina > Gymnorhina tibicen. The sequence goes on from VXAZ01000589.1 coordinate 207,055, forward strand.
AAACTGAACAATATTAGGAAGGTCACCTCGATAGGAGGGTCACAGCTGCAGCTGTGTCTATCATCCCAAGCAATTCGTCTGAAGTGTTCATGGGCTGGCACAGAAGGATCTTCTGGAGTTACTTTCAGCAGGTGATTTCAGTGCAGCTTCTGTTTCAGCGCAGTGCCTATTTTGAAGCAGAAGAGAGCCTGACATGACTGACATGGCCAGGCCATGCTGTGCTATTGCACTGCCCTGCTCCAAGACTGGCTCTCCTCCTCTCCAGACGCAGGGCTAGTCTGTGCCAGGGTGGCACAGAGAGCTGGTCCTGGCACCATTTAGTGTCTCAGACACAAGCTATTAAGCAGATGTAGCAAATGGGATCTCAGTGTAATGGTAGTTATGGTATTTAATTCTTGCTGCAAAATTTTAGGGCCTCGGTTATTGCCAATCTATTCCCCTAATGTGCTTATTCACTGTTTGAACTCAGTGATGAAAGCCCTCTATTTCATTACAATGGAAGGGAAATGTTTTCTTATGAACACAGGAAACTCTGTGGGTACAAGGGAGGAGCAAGCTGAGTGTGTGACCACCAGGTGAGACTGGTGAAGCTGAGGGTGATGAGCTGTTGGGAAAGAAGAAGCTTCACCATTTGGGCAGTGGCTGCACCGTGCCAGTGTCCTGCAAGGCCACAGCCGTGCTGATGGAAACGCCTGGCACCGCACCGCCAGGAGCTCTCCAGAGAACATGGGCAGCTATCCTCGCACTCCTCTCCAGCACAGAACATATTGTAGACAACACCTGAGGGGAATTACTGGGGTATGCCTACAGAAAGAATGCTGGCAGAAATAAATATTTTCTCATTATTGTCAAATATTTCCTTTGTCATTTTTCAATTTTTCTTTCAAAACAAGGCCCAGAAAAAAATTGATCAGAAGCAGTTTCTGAAATTTTCTCCTATGTGTTCTCTTTAACAAATGTTTTTATCTTGATTTTCCCTGAACAAAACAAAACAAATTGCTACAGAAAAAAAAGTGTTATCGGTGTTGTTCTGTCTGCTGTAGTAGCAAAGGATTGTGGCTTAGTGAGCCAGTGAGAGGACTGCACAAGACTTACTCTTGGTTTTTGAAGCTGAATCCTTTCCTATGCAGCCCAGATGGGCAATCATGCAAAAGCAAGGGCAATTCTCCTTTAAGACACTGCGGGGTTGAGAGGATTAATGGTCCCAGGAAGTTCGTGAAGCATCCACTGTTTGTACACAACGGGGCTCTGCCAAGCCACATTCACAGGGATGGTACATTTTCAGAGGCTTTTTGTTTAAAACAATTCCTTTTCTTTTCCTCTTTGAAGCCTGACTTAGGCTTGCTTATGTTAAAACCCTTTCCACCTAGCACAACAGAGGCAGAGATACCTGGGCATGGTAGGAAGCAAAACTGTTGATGGTGTCAGAGACCTAGAGTCACAATTGTAAGTAAAATTAGTAAAAAATTCAGATGCAGCAATGACATGGCAATACAGAATCTGGCAATTCACACTCTTGTCTAAAGCTCTAGCATCTAATTGATCTCACAGATTCAGAAATACTTATGACTTTTACACAAGACACTTCTACATTATTAGTGGACTGCCTCCAGGATTCCCTGTTTGGGGCTGGGAAGGGGGACTGTTATGTTGTGGTTGCTTTTAAAGAGATCCCACACACCTTCTGAGGGCAATAAAATTGCATTATTAGTTCCTAAAAGAAATGTGTTACTGAATAGATTTTAAAAATTTTCCAGGTTTCCATAAAATGGTTTGTGCTGTCAAATCTGAATAAACATTAATTTCCTGGGGATGTTTTTGTTAGGGTACAACTTGTTTTTCTTTTGTACAGGTTATAAGAGTAACTATCCCTGCCCACAAAACCATTATTACTGTAGCTGAACAAATGACTGCAATGCATAATTTATGCTGTGCATTTATTTATTTCCATTTGTGAATCATTTAGCTATAGTTTTTGCAGTTTGCTCTTTGCGATTATTTCAGCATTTTAAAATTATTGTATTTCCCCTTGTGGCTGACTGAGTGGTTCCTCAGGGTTAGAAGGGGATATGTGAATTCAGTGAGTAAGCACTTAAGTCACCTAATATCTCTTCTACTCCCAGACTAGGAAATCTCACTTTCAGTAGGACCTGAACCTAAATAAATCATGGGTTCGGTACCCTCAAGGTGATCCAGTTTGAGATGAAGAAGTGTGACAGGTTAGGGATGCTTTCAAATAGTTCCTTTTCCCATTTACTTGATGTATTTTCGAGCACAGCAGAGTCAGCAAAGCATTCCGTTTAAAATGAAGGAGATGCAGGAGACTCCAACATACTGAAACATACAGCTTTCTGTTTCAGAAAGCAGCAGTGGCCCCTCTCTCTCCAGATCCCCTTGGCATTACTGTGCCACCACCATTACCCTAAAGATGGTGGATGGGACCAGGCTACACTGGGTACTGTATAGACAACAAGGCTTGCAAGTCTAAGGCTGTGAATCCTAAGAAGCTTATGGCTATCCTAGGAAAAAAAAAGCCCCAAACAAATCCAAAAAGAGAGACAGAAGCACAGTAGGATGAGGGATTCAGCCACAGACATGTGGTGAGCTGGAAGCAGATGTTAATAGAGGTCTGGGTCTCATGCATGCTATCCTTGGGGATCATGCCATATTGTCTTTCTGGACTGAAAGCACTCAGTTGTACCACATCAAGTTATTTTTCCAGTAAAAAGACTGGAAATAACCCATATGGAATCAGTGATATGGGTAGGACAGTAATATACCTCACTACCACCACCTACAGAAACAGGTACATCTCAAGAGCCTTCTCAGGATCATCACATCCCTGCAATTTCTGTGTATGCCTTCAGATGTGTTTTAACAGTTCCTCTCCCAGGCCATTTCTTCTGACTTGAATGAGACCTTAGATCACATCTGCTACTTGAAATAAACCTAACCAAAAATATATTTGGGGTGGCTGTCAAGACAGTTTCTCAAAAAATGTGAGCTCTCTGCAACCTCTTCCCTATTAAACCATTTCCTCTAACAAAAAAAAAAAAAAAAGTGACAGGTTTCAAATAGCGATTGTAAACCTCCACCTAGTTACCGGCAGATTTAATGCTGTAGGGCTGCAGCCATTCAGACAGCTCAGAGCCATGGGATAAGGTACAGGAAGAGCTTTGTGCTGTCTGAGGGTGCTGGACTGAGTGATGTGTATCTCTGGGGAACGTGGCTCTGTTTCTATGACGGCTCTTACTGCAACGAGCTGGGGGTGGGTGGGTGTGTCTCTTCTTGCAATCGTTTCCTCAGCCAGTGCTTGTTCCATGTCCTCTGTCTTTCCATGGCGTCAGGGACCACATGCTGAACAATTTGTCAAGGTCTCCACCGGGGCTCTCTCTTTGAAATCTCCTCTTTGCTCTTTCAAACCCTGAGAGTCATTCCAGACCCAAGGGACCATCAGCAAATAGTGAGGAATCTCCCTCTAATCACAGCTTCAGAAAATAAGCCTTTGCTAATACTCTTCTGTACAGAAATGATAAACCCCTGTAAATCCTTTTCCAGTCCTGCACACCCATCAGCAGTGTCTGTACTGGTTTTCCCTAACTCTTGGCTTAGCATTTTACTTCTGTGTTCTCTGATACCTCAGGTACTCCTCCTTCCCCACTGGCATTAGCTGGAGAAGGACCCTTCTCCCACCCCAGACCCATACCTTGCCTTGGGACCCAGGGAAGAAGCTGTGCACAGGCTGCTCCAGCCTGCAGTCAGATGCTGCCTCAGGAAACATCCAAAGAGAAATGGGAGATGCTTCCCCAGCCCTTGTGGGCAGCTAAGAAATGGAAAGTTTGCTACAGTCTTGTGTTGGTTTGAAAA
>VXAZ01000590.1:72047-83449 GCA_013399875.1 Gymnorhina tibicen
CCGGGGGGGGGCTCGCAGGGCCGGGGGGCGCGGAGGCGAAGCCGCTTTTGATGTGCAAATGCCCCCGCGGCTCTGCCCACCAGCCCCGTGCCGGCCCTGCCTCGCATCTGCCACCGGCCCGGAGCCCCCGGGGCAGGGCAGGGAGGGGACAGCTGGCGTGTGCCCGTGGCAGGGACCGGCTGCCGTCCCTTGGCGAGGGCTGAGCCCCCCGGGCGCTGCTCGTTACTCATTATGGGATAAATAAACGGAATTAAAAAGCAGCCGGCTGCGGCGGCAGCTGCGAGAGCAGCGCGGCCCCGGGAGCCGGTACCCGCGGTCCCCGCTGTCCCCGCGCCGGGAAAGGCACCGGGACGGGGCCAGGAGCTGGCACAGCAGCGCCAGGGGACAGAGGGACACGGGGACAGCCCCACAGCCGGCCCTGAGCGGCCTCTGTTCATCCCACAGCGCTGAGCCCCGAGGGCCTGGCGAGGGGGGAACCAAAGCCGGGTTTGGGCATTCCTGGCTTTGCCATTCCCGTTTTCCAGAGCCCTGTGCCAGGCTCGGGCTGTCCCCACCTGGGACAGGGTCAGTGCTGACCCTGGACCCTGCCCAGGGGAGGGAACAGGGCTGGGGGTCCCTGACTGACCCCCCCACTCCCCAGTGCTGATCGTATCAAAAATCCCAACCAAACTTGGGCCTAAAGATCATTTTCCAGGAGTTTTAAGGTTTAAGCACAAACCGCCCGTGGAGAGGCAGGGACGTGGGGACGGAGGGGTCACGTTCCCTGCGCATTCCTGCAAAGCCTGGCCCCGTGACTGCTCCGAGCACCCAGGCTGAGGCTGAAGGTCAGACCCTCCTCCTCCTCCTCAGCCCCCAGGGACAGCACGGGGGTGGCTCCACTGACCCTCAGTCCCCACCGAAGTCGCTCCATTCCCATTCCCAGGATGCCTGGGGACCCAAAGCGCTTTCCCAGCCCCGGAATCACCGAAGCTCCCGTCTGTTCGACACCTTCCATATTTTAATTTATTTAGAGATTCTCTACATTTAAAGTATTTTCATGCCAACGCTTCCGCCCTCCCGTCCTGACCTTGGGAAGAAGAGACTGGACACAGCTTTGGGTGGAATGCACTGGAATAAAGTCGCAGCCACAGAGAACACGGAACAAACCAGAGAGAACTGCACACGGGAGACGTCAGGGAAAGCTGGAATTAGCACATTCCAGTCATGTTAGCACCTTCCCAGACGGCGCTGGAGGCGTGCAGGGAGGTGCAACATGCTCTGGTGAGCCAGACCAGAGCTCAGACTACGGGAAAGCCTGGAAAAAAAAGCATGGAATTCTGCCAGCAGCAGCGGGCCCTGAGCCTCGGCTGAACCCGTTGGAAAAGGAACAACACGGAATTGCCCAGCCAAGAGTGCAGACTCTGGGAACGCTGAGCTCAGGGCTGAGGCAAATCTGTGCCTGGAGTGCAAAAACCACAACAGCTCCAGCCACGGCGCAGGCCCAGCACACCTCGAGCAGGTTCGGAATATCCTTCCTCGCTGAAAGCTGCCTTTGGGACCAACTCCCGATGCCTCGCGTGGGGCAGGGCACGGGTTAAAAGCTGAGCTCGCACCGGCACACCCGGGGCCAGGTTTGAGGTTGGTTTTCACCCCCTCAGGATCCCCCTTCAGCAGCAGCAGCACNGGATGGGAGCGGGGCTCGAGCCGGCCCGGGCACCCGGGGAACGGCCGGCAGGGCCCTTAAACGTCACCTCACCCCACCCCTGCCCTGGCAGGGACACCTCCCGCTGTGCCAGGGTACCCAAACCTGCTCTGGGACACTGCCGGGGATGGAGCAGCCGCGGCTCCTCTGGGAATTCCAGCCCAGCCCCTCACAGGGAAGGATTCCTTCCCAATATCCCANCAGGTTTGAGGTTGGTTTTCACCCCCTCAGGATCCCCCTTCAGCAGCAGCAGCACAAAGCCCGGAATTACCGACAGCTGCGGCGACGCTGCCGAGCCGCCGGTTCTGTCTGGCAGCTCCGCAATTCCACCAAAAAAAGCGTTAAGGAGGGAATTTACTCTGTAAACTCGAATTTAAAGTGTAATTCGGTAATTAGGCTTTATCCTGCTGCTCTCAGGTAGCGCCTCACCGGCCTCTGTCCTCGGAAAGGACGAGGGCTTTTCCACCTTTGCCGGCGGGAAGAGTCCCCAGGGTCACCTCAGTCCCCACAAACCTTTCAGGACGCGCAGCCCCGGCTAAAAACCCGCACTTTTCACCCAGGAATGTTGTCCTGCAAGCCCCATTTCCTCTCTCCCGTTTCCTAGCCCACGCTTTGAAAGGGAAGATCCGCAAATTCCGGTCGTGCTCGGCCCTGGAAAACCAGCCCCAAGGCTCAGCTCAAACCCCAAACCCCGCGGCGGCCATCGCGCGTCTCGAGAGCCGCCCTGAACGCCCTCCTGAAGATCCGAGGCTTTGGGAAGAAGGGACATTTTCCAAACTGCTCTCAGCGGGGAACCTGCTGCTGGTGGGAGCCGGGAGGGCGACGGGGGGAACACCAACACACAGGGAAAAGGAAACCGAACCGGCGCGGCGCGGAGCGGAGGGAGCCGCGCTAGTGCTTGGCATCCCGGGGGTAGAACTCGGCCAGCGTGCTCTGGGGGATCCTCTTGAGCATCTCCTTGGGGAAGATCCTGAGGAGCTGCCAGCCGATGTCCAGGGTCTCGTAGACGGTGCGGTTCTCGTAGGGCCCTGCGGGGACGGCCGCGGTGGTGGGGGGGACGTGGGGCAGGGATGGCCACGGGCGCCGGGGAGGGGCTGGGGGGGATCCTTACCCTGAGCGATGAAGTTCTTCTCAAACTTCTGCAGGAACTCCAGGTACAGGAGGTCGTCCGAGGTCAGGGCTTCCTCGCCCACCACGGCCTTCATGGCCTGCACGTCCTTGCCGATGGCGTAGCAGGCGTACTGGGATGGGAGCGGGGCTCGAGCCGGCCCGGGCACCCGGGGAACGGCCGGCAGGGCCCTTAAACGTCACCTCACCCCACCCCTGCCCTGGCAGGGACACCTCCCGCTGTGCCAGGGTACCCAAACCTGCTCTGGGACACTGCCGGGGATGGAGCAGCCGCGGCTCCTCTGGGAATTCCAGCCCAGCCCCTCACAGGGAAGGATTCCTTCCCAATATCCCATCCATCCCTGCCCTCTGGCAGTGGGAAGCCATTCCCTGTGTCCTGTCCCTCCAGCCCTTGTCCCCAGTCCCTCTCCAGCTCTCCTGGAGCCCCTTCAGGCTCTGAGGTCTCCCTGGAGCTTCTCCAGGCGAACACCCCCAGCTCGGCTGTTCCCTCCTCTCCAACCACCCACAACTCCTGTTCAAACCCAAAACCCCTCACTGAATGCTCAGCCACGGCTTTGGAGCAGCCTCAGGAATGTTCTGGATCCCGAGCACTCCTGGCCTTTCCAGGCTGGGCAGCCAAAGGCGTTCCCGGAGGAATGTTTCACCCACCAGCTGGTTGGACACATCCGCGTGGTCCTTCCTGGTCATCCCCTCGCCGATGGCCGACTTCATCAGCCGGGACAGGGAGGGCAGGACGTTGATGGGGGGGTAAATCTGGGGGGGCAAAAAAAAAAAACCACACAGGGATTAACACGAATCCTTAAATCAGAGTGACCTGCAGCACGCTGTGAGCGGCGAGGCACTCACCTGCCTGTTGTGCAGCTGCCTGTCCACGTAGATCTGTCCCTCGGTGATGTATCCGGTCAAGTCGGGGATGGGATGGGTGATATCTGTGGGGGGGGGGAAAAAAAAAAATAGTTTAGTCCTTTTTTTTTTTTTCCCTTTNCATTGAGCTGCAGCTTTTTGTTACCGGGCAACTTCCATCAATTATTCCCTCCGAGAGCACTCTTGGATCAGGGCTATGAGCACCGGGCCCGAGGATTTTAGCACTGAGCTGCAGCTTTTTGTTACCGGGTGACTTCATCAATCATTCCCTCCGAGAGCGCTCTTGGATCGGGGCTATGAGCACCAGGCCCGAGGCCTCAAAGCATTTTTAGCAGAAAGCAGCCAAAAAGTGGAACATGAAAGAAACCCGAAGGCCACGGGACTCGCGTGTGGCCGCGCACCCCGAAGAAGGGGGGGTCTCCAAGCGCCGCTCCCGAGACCCACGGGGCAGAACTCACCGTCGTTGGGCATGGTGAGGATGGGGATCTGGGTGATGGAGCCGTTCCTGCCCTCCACTCGCCCGGCGCGCTCGTAGATGGTGGCCAGGTCCGTGTACATGTAGCCGGGGAAGCCACGGCGCCCGGGCACCTCCTCCCGGGCTGCTGACACCTGGGACAGCCACAAAAAAAAAACGTGCCCAAGGAGTCAGATCCCGGGGAGCGCAGCCACGCGCGGCAGGATGAGACAGATCTAAAATCAGGGCGCCAAACTGCCGATTCAAGGAATTACGGAGCGGTTTGGGTCGGAAGGAAACTAAAATATCGTCCAGTGCCACACCCCTGCCGTGGCAGGGACGCCTGCCACCATCCCAGGTTGCTCCAAGCTGGGCTTGGACACTTCCAGGGGTGGAATTGCCACCAGTGAAATAAATCCCAGGCGATCAAGGATTAACTCAGGATTAATTCTGGTGAGTATCAATCACAACAGCTCGGGGAACAGCAGCTTCGCTTCTCGCTTCACACCGCCACCCAGCCCGTTAATGAGCACGTTAATTAACACCTTAACGACCGCACGCACCTCTCTGAGGGCCTCAGCGTAGGAGCTCATGTCTGTCAGGATGACCAGCACGTGCTTCTCACACTGGTACGCCAGGAACTCCGCCGTGGTCAGGGCCAGGCGGGGCGTGATGATGCGCTCGATGCTGCAACACAACCCTGCCCTCAGCGCGGGCTGCCAGGGGCGCTTGGGAGCCACCCGGAGCTTCCAGGCACCGCCCGGAGCAGCAGCACTGCCCCTGCAGCTCCAGCATCTCACCTGGAGCACCCAAAATCCAGCACTTCCCCTGCAGCTCCAGCATCTCACCTGGAGCGCCCAAAATCCACCATTTCCCCTGGAGCTCCAGCATCTCACCTGGAGCGCCTAAAATCCACCATTTCCCCCGGAGCTCCAGCATCTCACCTGGAGCACCCAAATTCCAGCACTTCCCCTGGAGCACCCAAAATCCAGCACTTCCCCTGCAGCTCCAGCATCTAACCTGGAGCGCCCAAAATCCAGCACTGCCCCTGCAGCTCCAGCATCTCACCTGGAGCACCCAAAATCCAGCACTTCCCCTGCAGCTCCAGCATCTCACCTGGAGCACCCAAATTCCAGCATCTCACCTGGAGCGCCCAAAATCCACCATTTCCTCTGCAGCTCCAGCACTGCCCCTGCAGCTCCAGCATCTCACCTGGAGCACCCAAAATCCAGCACTTCCCCTGCAGCTCCAGCATCTCACCTGGAGCGCCCAAAATCCAGCGCTTCCCCTGCAGCTCCAGCATCTCACCTGGAGCACCCAAAATCCAGCACTTCCCCTGCAGCTCCAGCATCTCACCTGGAGCACCCAAAATCCAGCACTTCCCCTGCAGCTCCAGCGCTTCCCCTGCAGCACCCAAAATCCAGCACTTCCCCTGCAGCTCCAGCACTTCCCCTGCAGCACCCAAAATCCAGCACTTCCCCTGCAGCTCCAGCGCTTCCCCTGCAGCTTTGCTGCCCCAAAACCCCACCGTGGGCGGCGCCTGCATGGCCCCACAGCCGCTTTGCCCTCCCCAGCTTTTCCCCCTGCCCCGGGGAGCGGCCGCTCACGTGGGGTCGTTGGCCAGGTTCAGGAACAGGCACACGTTGTCCATGGAGCCGTTCTCCTCGAAGTCGGACTTGAAGAAGCGAGCGGTTTCCATGTTCACCTAAAGCACAGCGCCGGGGTTTCAGGGCCGGGTTTAACCCGGGATTCTGTGTCCCGCTAAGGGCTGAGGGCCCCGTTAATAACCCACGGCACAGATCTCCCTCAGGAAGGCTCCTCTGCGTTCCCAGAGCGAGCAGCTTCCGGAATTCCAGGCTGGAGATCAAGTTTGAGGCGCTTTATCCTGATCGGATGCGCTTCGTTAGGATCCTGGAAGGGTCTGGGCTGGAAGGGACCCTAAAACCCCTGCAGCTCCACCCCCTGCCTTGGGCAGGGACACCTCCCGCTATTCCCAGCTTGCTCCAAGCCCCATCCAACCTTGAATGCCTCCAGGGCCGAACAGATTCCGTCCCTTCTGGCCTTCGGGATTCTCCCCCATCCTTTAACTCCACGCGCACAAAACCCGCTCGGACTCCCAGAATCTCGCTGTTCCCTCCAGCCCCTTCTCCCCCAGCACTGCGGGCTCACCCCCATGGCAGCAAAGACGATGGCGAAGTTCTCCTCGCTGTAATCCATCACATCCTTGGATTTCTTCACCAAGCCAGCCTGGCGACAGATCTGAGCCGCGATCTAGGCAAGAAACGTCCCCGGGGTTTGCATTCGGTGCTGCTCCAGAGCCCGGAATTAAATCGGGTTTTGACCCCCAGAGGCTTTACAGCAGCTCTGGGGCCTCACCTCGTTGTGGGGCAGCCCAGCAGCCGAGAAAATGGGGATTTTCTGGCCCCTGGCAATACTGTTCATGCCGTCTATGGCCGAAATTCCGGTCTGGATCATTTCCTCGGGGTAGATCCGACACTGGGGGTTGATTGGCTGGCCTGTGGGAGTTTTGAGGAGAACACAGCGTTTACTCCCTGGACACGCTGGGAGTTCATCAACCAAACCCCGCTGTGACACCAACAAATCTTCAGCTGCACCTGGTCACCCCTGAGCCTTTCAGACCCCAACAACGACGTTAAACGTTCGTGCCAGGGGTAAGAACGATTTAAAACCCTTCTGGGTTATCAGCTTTTGCTCTTTAGACGCTGCAGAATTAAGTTTACAAATGATAAAGAGCGGCTTCCAAACGCCGCAGAAAATTTTCTGCTCCCTCATCTCCCTGCACTTGGGTGATTCGGTGCCACACACACCCCACCAAAAATAAGCAGCTCTCTTCAGCTAGATCTTGTGTTCTAAACCAAATATGTAAATTCAGAAAGCTGAAACATCAAGGCTGACTTCATTCCCCCTCAGAAAAGGATTTAAGAACACACCCATGATGTCCAGGAAGTCCTCAGCCAAGACGATGGGGCCTCTGTCTATGGGTTTTCCCGATCCATTGAACACTCTGCCTGCAGGGAACAACAACAAAAACGTTGAATTGTTGCGAAAGTCGGTTAATTTGGAATAAATCTGCCCGTTCCTCACGCCTCGAGGAGCGGGGAATGTAACTCCTCACCAAGCATGTCCTCCGAGACCGGGGTTCGCAGGATGTCCCCGGTGAACTCGCAGGAGGTTTTCTTGGCATCGATCCCTGAAGTGCCTTCAAACACCTGCAAACGGAGCAGAGGAAATGGAAATAAACCACAGGGCAGAAGCTTTGAGCTTCACAAAGTAACAACTCCTGAATGCTGCTTCAGTGGAGCCCCCTCTCCTGCTTGGGGAAGGGCTCCAAGAGCAAAGTGCTGGCACAAAACCCCACAAAACCCAATGTCTTGGGGTGACTTTATGCTATTGTATCCCCTACCACTGCTTTATGCCCAAACATGATTCCTGAGCCTATTATTTCTATTATTATTTAGCATTATTATTGTTATTTTCCTGTGTGCTTATTAAATAAATAGTTTTTATTTTCTCCGTCACTTTCCTCTGAGGAAAATTTGTTTTTTCCCCGAACCCGGTTAAGGGGAGGGGTGGTTGTGACCTGCCTTCCTTTGAAGAAACGTTCCTTTTGGACGTTTCCCTGAATTTGACCTAAACCATTACACCCTGCTTTTAACAAAATTCGTGGATTGCGTCAGCAACGAGCACCAAACCCGGCGCGACCCCTTTGGTCTCAAGTGCTCCCCCTCTGCCAAGTTCCTCGGATAAAATAACGGCAACAAGAAACAGCTTTTTAGGAGAAACACCAGCACCCACGCGGCACAGGGCTGATCCCAAATCCCAGATTCCAGGGCATTCCTTTGATCCAGCAGCGGAGGAATCCAGCGGGGGTGGAAATAAAGAAAAATCCCCGTGCGCTGTCAGAAATCCCCTACAATTCTTGATGCCGCCTGCACTCGGAACGAGCGGGCGATTCACGGCTTCCATTTAAAAAGAACTCATCCCCGGACGGGTTTGGTTTGGCTCAGGGCTCCTCCCGACGAACAGAACACGGGAAAAGAGCCTCCTGCTCCTACCTGTGTGGGAGTCCAGAGTGCGGGGAATATTTCCCTGCCTGTTTTAAGGAGTTTCACCCCCCTGGACAGCACTGGGTTTGACCTTTGTCCATGGGGAAAGCTGCCAACTCTCTGGGAAGAACTTGAACACACAGCAGTGTGAACTAGGTGATAGAATATTATGTAAGGTAGCACAGGGTGAAAATATAAAGGTGTTGGGTTTGGTAAAGTAGCAAATAGATAAAAAGCAAAAACTCCAAAATGGAGGATTGTTGTTGTTTTATAACCTCCTTCTTGTTCTTCTTACTACTCCATTTAATGCGGCAAAGTTGCTTAGAGTGATTGGATGGAAAATTTTGCAGTTCCTGTGGACATTTTAGAAGCATTTGTTGAGTATTGGTAGAAAAGTGAAAATATCTGTCGTTTCAAACACTGATTGGATTGTTTAGCTATAAAAACGCCGGGTTATCTTGATTTTGAAGACATTCTGCACATTTTCCTCAGCATGCACGTCCCTCTGCTGCACTCCTAACTTTTCTGATAAGGCTCAATAAACCATCTGAGAGCAGAGAAGGCTGAATGTCCATTAATTAACAAAAATCCAGGCAAGGACTCAGAAGTCCTCCCCCAGCAGGGGAGGAATGATTTAAGGCACAGCAAGATCAACAGGTGGAATTCAAAACAGAATCCCACATACCTGAACCACAGCTTTGGAGCCGCTGACTTCCAGCACCTGCCCGCTCCTCCTGGTGCCGTCGGGCAGGGTCAGGTGCACGATCTCGGCGTACCTGGGGAACTGCAGGGGGGGGAAAAGGGAGGAGGGAAGGCGTTCAACTCCACAGCAAACAAAAAAAAAGCCCCACCAGCTCCGAGCCTAGAAACCGCTCGGTTTCAGGAATAATTGAACAAAGGCACAAAACTCCTTCCCGGGGATGCTGAACCTCCCAAGCTGCAGGAATAAACAGCATTTGCAGGGTTGGAGCTGCAGAAGGAGCTGTCAGAATCCGCTCTGAAAACCCTGGGAGTCCCAAATGGTGGCAGAAAGGCCCAGTGCAGCCTCTGACGAGCAGAAAAACCCGCAGCGGTTGTTTGCCCTCAAGAGCGGCCTGAAAAGGAGCCAGAGCTGTCCACAGCTCCCTTTTCCAGAGCACTGACGTGGAAACAGGAAGGTCAGGGACAAAGCAAACGGGTTCATCCCAGCTTGGGAGTTTAAACAGCATGCCAGGGGGTTTGGGAAAACTCAGACTCTGTTTCCTTTCTTTCCCCAAAACCTCTCCCTCTCCTCCAGCCTTAGAGCGATTCCCGCATTCCCCATTTATCCCAGCAGGCAGAAACAGGTCAAAAATCGCTCCGTGCAATTTCCCGGCAGCCTGGATTTTACCTTTCCCAGCTTTTCCTGCCAACTCTCCCTCAAAAACCTTCGTGAGCTGCTGGGCACTCACCTTAACTTGGTCCAGGATGACCAGGGGTCCGTTCACACCCGACACGGTTTTGTAAGCTGGAAGGAACACGGGGCACGGGTCAGGCGCTCCCTCAGGAATATCCCACATCCCGTTTTTCCCTTTCACTCCCATCACCGGGCTCGGGTTTGCAGATTCGGGGCCTGATTTGTGTTCCCTGTGAACTCCACCAGGAGGGTTGGGCGCAGGGTTGGGCGCGCAGCGTTCCTGCACGGCGCCGGGGGTGACACCGACGCGATCCCGGTGTTCCCTCGGCCACCACCGGAATTCCCTGCTCAGCCTGGACGGGGCTTGGAGCACCCTGGGACGGCGGGAGGGGTCCCCGTGGCAGGGGTGGCACTGGGTGGGCTTTAAGGCCCTTCCAACCCAAACCATTCCGTGATTTCCGTGATTTCCACGCTAATGATTCGCTGTCAGCCCAGGGAAGAAGCACCACCGGAGCCGGTGAGGAAGGAAACCCTGAGTCAGAGCTGCCTCGGGGTCACGAGGAGCAGTCGGGGCTGTTCCTCACTGCTCCCCAGCAGGGGAAGCGGGGGAGCGGAGCCATCCAGACCCCAGCCAGGATCCCAAATCCCGTGGGCACCAGGGAATCACCGGGGCCGCCCCAGGCCTGGCAGCTGCCCAGGTGCTGTCAACAGCGCCGTGTTTACACGGCAATAAAAGAGCTCAAACTGTTGCAGTGTCAGACCTTAACGGGCAATAACCAAACTGCAGCAGCTCGGGGGAGCTGGGATCAAACCCCAGCTTTACTCCTAAAATCCTTCTAAACGCCCTGAGACAGAACCCTGTCCCTTAATTACTCCTAATGAGCAGCGGCTGGGCTGCTCCCGTGCCCTGAGCAGGGAGAGTCACCCAGGCACCATCCAGGAGGAGGAACCAGCTCAGGCCCCGAGGGTTTGCAGCCCACGGGGAGTGGAAAGGATGACCCCGAGTGAAGCATTTCGTCCCATGACCGCCTCGTGAGCGCTTCTTCCCCAATCGGCCTCTCGCTGCCCGCTCTGTCCGGGAGAAAATTCCCCAGAAACCGTTCCGATTCCCCAGGAGAGCGGCTCAGCAGCCACTCAGAATTCCCCTTTCCACCCGTTCCGTGACAAACCAAACGCAGCTCGGAACATTTTCCATCCCCAGCCTGATGCCGGTTCCTGGAAAAAGCCGGGAATCCGCGTGGAAAAACCCGGATTGAGGATGGAGTCACCTTGGCTCCGACCCTGAGAGGAGCCTCCGCTCCAGGGTAAACACCTGGGGGGAGGCTGGAATTGCAACGATGGATTTGGCTTCCGAAAACCTGACGGGTATTTCCAAAGGATCCATCGCCCAGGAGCTCCTGGGCAGCGCCTTGCAGGTCCTGCTGCTATTTAGGGCACGGGCAAAGCCTTTTTATGTAATTGCCGTCAGAAAAACACCTTCGCACCCCCTGATCTCTCCCCGCCGCGCTGCAATAAAGGGATTTTACCAAAGTCCTGCATTTCCCCTTTTTCGGCCGATTTCTCAATTGGGCGTTAAAGGAACAGGCTCCATCCCACCGCCACCGCTCCCAGTTCCTGCTATAAGGGCCGGGTTTTTAGGGAGGACACGGGACGGGCCGTGTCACCAGCGGGCTGGGCCGCACAACTCCCCGCGCTGCCAGCGGTAATTAGGGTTGTTCATTAACAGCCCGACCCCGGACTGTTCTGAGGGGGTGGGCGAGCCCGGGGCTGCGGCCCGGCCTGTGCGCGGCCCCCGAGCCGGACCGAGCCGGGCCAACCCCCACCCCTCCCCGC
>VXAZ01000590.1:83989-95395 GCA_013399875.1 Gymnorhina tibicen
AAGAGGAAGAGGAAGAGGAAGAGGAAGAGGAAGAGGAAGAGGAAGAGGAAGAGGAAGAGGAGAAAGACAACAGCTTGATGAATAAGAATAAAAAAAATGAAAAGTCAAAAGGGGAAGGGTAGGAGGAAAAAAGGGAAAGAGGAAGAGGAAAATAAGGAAAAGGAAAGAAGAAAAATAAAAGAGAAAAAGATAAAGCTAAAACTGATAAGAGATGGGAAAACAGAGAAAAAGAAGAACAAAAAACAAAAGGAAGAAAAAGGGAAAGAAAGCGAGAAGGACGCAGCAGCGAGAGAGAACGGATCGGGGTCAGGAACCAATCCCCTCCCTCCTGCCGGCCCAGAACTGGGAATATTTGGGGCACACACGTGTGCAGAGAGGTCTGGGTGGTTCCGTGCCGGCTGGGGCAGCAGCCAAGCAGAGGCGCTGGCGGGGAAACGAAACCTCCCGAGGAGGGAGCAAGCAGAATAAATAATTCCAGGGAAAGGATTAAATTAAGAAAAAGAGGGGGAAAGGTAAAAAAAAAGAAAAAAAGGGGGGAAACGGTAAAAAAAGGCGAAGAGGGAGGTCCCCGCGGCTGGAGGAGAGGCTGGACGCTCCCGCAGCCCGGCAGCTCCGCGCTCCCTCAGCAGATGGTGCTGCCGCACCGCTCATGCCCTGCCGCGGCTCCGGACACCGCCACAGCGATCTCCAGCCCCGGCCGCTCAACTCCCGGCTCGCGAAATCCACTGAAAGGCTTCAGCTCCCGCCCTGGTGCTCACCCAGGGAGCTCCCGGGCAGGATGTTCTCATCCGCCGCTGCGGGCGATGGTTTCGGGGGCAGACGAACGGCCCCAGCCGCAGCTCCACGTGCCGGCGCAGGGAAGGGGAACCCGTTTGGGATTTGTTCCCTCTCCCCGCAGCAAATCTCCGCGTCCTGGATGAAGGATGGCATCGGTTCGGGGTTTAAAAGAGAAATCACGGAGCCAAGCGTCAAAAGTTCGAGGGAACGGAAATGATGGGGGAAAAGAGAGCCCGCTGCAAGCAGAGCCTGGCCGTGCCCGGGGGGATTTTCCACCCCGCTCTGCCCGCGAGGAACCGGCCTGGCTGGTCCAGGAGTATCTCCTTGTCCCTGGAGAGGCGGGATAGCAGCACTGGGAAGGGCCATGGAGAGCATCCCGCGGGGCAGAGGCAGCGCTGAGGTGGGAAGGGACCACAACCCGTTGGTACCGACATCCCCCAGAGCTCCGAAACCCCGGGCCGGGCACCCAGATCCGGGCAGGAACTCGGGAGCTCGAGGAAGGATCAGCCCCGCTGGGAGCTGGGAGTGAGGATAAACATTCCTGCCCCTCTCCCGGCCCTCAGCCCACCCCTGCTGACGCACAGAGAGCTCCAGGACACTCGAGTGAGGTTCCAATTAAACCCGCAGGGACCGGGGACACTCCTCTCCTGTCCTCTGCTGATAACAGGGAATCGTAAATCCCGGGGGAGCAGAGCTCGGCGAGGCAGCGGCAGCAGCTCCACGCTCCCAGATGGGTGCCAGGGTAAGAGAACATTTTCCTCCGCCCCACGCAGCAGAGAAAGGGGACAGGGTTTGTGCTGGAGAGCTTAAACTGCGTGCCTTTATTGCCTCTCTCCTAAATTTATTGGTATTTATACTCTTTTGCACTGATTCGGGTGCTTGGTGTTTCCTCGGAGCTGCAGCGCGAGTTCCCCACCTCCGATGGGGTTTGATGACGACAAAGTGTTTGGAGTGCTCGCTTTTTTGTAATTAAAACCCGGCAACTCCCACTGCCTGGGATTTCGGGAGAGCCCGGGATTGCTGGGAAGAGGCAGGGCTCGGGCTCAGCTCCATCCGTTTTGCCGCTCAGCCCCCAGGAGCCGGGGGATTCAGTGGCCCGGCGGCTGGTTTAACGCAAATTTCGGAGGGGTGTTTTTGGAGCGAGTCTCCTTGGAAGCCCCGATCTCAATCGCGCCCGTGAGGCTTTGAAGTGCCGAGCCTGGCCCCGGCATTTCGATCGAAAGGCACGATGACCCTAAATGAATTCCCTCTGGGGCCCAGCTGAACCTCCAAAGAACAAACAGGGAACAAAAAGATGTCGAGATTACCTCGGATAAGCCGAGGCTTGATCTGTGCTTGGAGTCTCTGGGTGGAGACTTAAACGATGCCTTGAGGCAGGTACAAGGTGTCTCTGGAGAGTGGGAATGGTTTGAGAACGCTCCAGCTGGGAATTTAAAAGCAGGGCTGACGAAAAGGCGGCGTTTGAGAGCGGAGCTGGGGGTCCCAGCTCCTGGGGAAAGCTCACGGATCCTGGGGAAAGCACTCAGCTCTTGGGGACAGCACCTGGATCTTGAGAAGAGTACCCAGACCGTGGGGAATGGCACCCAGATCCTGGGGAAAGCTCCCGGATCCTGGGGAAAGCACTCAGCTCTTGGGGACAGCACCTGGATCTTGAGAAGAGTACCCAGACCGTGGGGAATGGCACCCAGATCCTGGGGAAAGCTCCCGGATCCTGGGGAAAGCACAGAGGTCCTGGGAAAAGCACAAAGCACCTGGGGAATGGCACTCAGGTCCCGGGAAAAGCCCCCAGCTCCTGGAAAAAAGGACCCAGCTCCCAGAAAAAGCAGCCGGATTCTAGAACTCCCAGCTCCTGGGAATGGCCCAGAGATCCTGGGAAGGGCACCCAGCTCCCGGGGACGCACTCAGTGACCCCAGGAGTTGCATTCCCAAGGGAGAAGCCCTGACCCGTGGGAGGTTTAACCCGGAATGTTCTCTGGGCAGGTTTTTGGAGGCCTTGAGCCCTGAGCCCAGGAGCCCGCAGGACCCTGGCCGAGCTCTGGACCCCTGGACACGCCCTCGGCCATGTCCGAGCACTGGCTGGCCACGGGCAGGGCCTCGCCCAGGCTGGTGCTGGTGGTGGTGTTCGTGGCGCTGCTGCTGGACAACATCCTGCTCACCGTCGTGGGTACGGGGCTCGGGGCTGCCTGGGGGCGCAGGGTGGGGCTCTGGGGGGCTGCTCGTGGGTGCAGTGTGGGGTTTTTGGGGGGATGCTTGTGGGTGCAGTGT
Source organism: Gymnorhina tibicen (assembly GCA_013399875.1). Classification (NCBI taxonomy): domain Eukaryota; kingdom Metazoa; phylum Chordata; class Aves; order Passeriformes; family Artamidae; genus Gymnorhina; species Gymnorhina tibicen. Next base: position 87,032 of record VXAZ01000590.1, read on the forward strand.
GGGGTTTTTCGGGGCTGCTCGTGGGTGCAGTGTGGGGTTTTTGGGGGCACGGTGGGGGCTCTTCAGGGCTGCCCTGGGTTCTCCGCTCCATCATTCCCCGGGCGATGCCAGCGGGTCCCTGCCCCCCGGGGGACCTCCCAGGACCCCCCACCCGGCCAGCACCGCTCAGCCGAGCCAGGAAACGCAGGAAAATCCCAAACTAATCCCTCCCCACGGCTTTTTTTTCCCCAGTACCCATCGTCCCCACCTTCCTCTACGCGACGGAGTACGAAGGTGCCAGCAGCTCCGCGGGCCCGGCCCTGCCCGAGCCAACTCCCGCAGCCCCGAGGGCTGCTCCTTTCTCCTCCGTGCTCTCCTACTTCGACAACACCACCGTGCCCGTTCGGGGCCTCGCCAGCCTCGCCACGGAGCCGCCGAACGGGACAGGGAGCAGCCCCCCGGGACAGCCCCCCAGCACCTCCCCAGCCCCACCCAGGGGCTGCCTGGAGGGTGGGGAGTTCCTGGCCCGGGAGAACACCCGTGTGGGGCTGCTCTTCGCCTCCAAGGCTCTGGTCCAGCTGCTGGTCAACCCCTGGGTGGGTCTGCTGACCAACAGGTAGGTCGGACCCTGGGGTTCCTGCAATTCCTCGGCTCCCGGCTGCTGCTGGAGCCGCCAGGAGCTGAGGAATCACAGGGAATGCGGCGGGGGGGAATAGCAAGAGGGAGAATATATCCATCAAAATGGCAGGAATTCTACCTTTTCTAACAGCCTGCGCACGGCCTGTGAGTTTATATCCCAGCATAAACCTCGCTAATGCTCTCCTCAGGTGCTGGCAGATGCTGTTCAATACCAGCAGCCACAGAGTAAACAAACACGGCTTCCCAGCCCGCTACGGATAAAGTGCTATTTTCAGGTTTTCTTTGTCTCCCGCAGCCGCCGCGAGCCGTGCTGGGGCGGGCAGATGGGCTGGGGAGAGCAGAGCTGGGTGTCCCTGGGTGGGCTCTGCAGAGTCGCTGCGGGGCTCTGGGGGCCCCCCCCGAGCAGCACTTGTGGGCGCATCCCCCCCTCCAGGAGCCGCTCCCCAGCCCGCAGACATTTCCCGGGGGGAAATGAGGAGCCCTCCTGAGCCGGGGCCTCGTTGTTCCCGTTCCAGGATCGGGTACCACATCCCCATGTTCGTCGGGTTCACCATCATGTTCCTCTCCACAGTCAGTGAGTACCGCCCTCCCCTGTGCCCTCCCCGCAGCACAGCACCCTCTGCTCCGTGCGAGAAAGGGCACAGCAGAGCGCCCAGGCTGGGCAAAGGGTGACGAGGACGCCTCTCTGCCCTCAAACTGGTGCCAGCTGTGCCCTGTGCCGCAGGGTTTGACCCCAGCCCTCCCCTCCCTCTGCAGTGTTTGCTTTCTCAGGCACCTACGCCCTGCTGTTCGTCGCCAGAGCCCTGCAAGGCGTCGGCTCCTCCTTCTCATCGGTGGCAGGTGAAGCTTTTGGCTGCGCCTCAGTCCCTGCGCCAGCTCCCCTCGGCTGGGTCATCCTCCTCCTCCTCCTCCTCCTCACTGCACCCACCCCAGCCAGGGAGCAGCTGAGCCCCCCCCCAAATCCCAGCTGCTTCCAGAGAGGAGCCCCCTCGGTGGGCCCAGGCTGAGGTGGGCTCTGCGTGTGCCCCCCAGGCCTGGGCCTGCTGGCCAGCGTGTACCCGGATGACTCGGAGAGGGGCAGCGCCATGGGCATTGCCCTGGGAGGCCTGGCCTTGGGAGTGCTGAGTAAGGATCCCCTGTTCCCGATGGGACACGGCCGCGGCATCTCCTGTTCCTGCAATCCCGCCTGCCTGGCTCTGCATTCCATGGGCTGGGTGCTCCCCTCCCTCCCTGTGGGATTGACACCTTCCAAACACCCAGCAGGGGCTCAGAGAGAGCAGCTCCAGGCTCTGGGGGCGGTGGCACTGCCAGGGTGTGACCCAGCCCTGGACACGGCCGCGGCATCTCCTGTTCCTGCAATCCTGCCTGCCTGGCTCTGCATTCCATGGGCTGGGTGCTCCCCTCCCTCCCTGTGGGATTGACGCCTTCCCAAACACCCAGCAGGGGCTCAGAGCGAGCAGCTCCAGGCTCTGGGGACGGTGGCACTGCCAGGGTGTGACCCAGCCCTGGGCATGGCCACAGCATCTCCTGTTCCCACAATCCCGCCCGCCTGGCCCTGCATTCCACGGGCTGGGTGCTCCCCTCCCTCCCNCGCATCCCCACCTGCCTGGCCCTGCATTCCACGGGTGCTTCCCTCCCTCCCTGTGGGACCGATGCCTTCCCAAACACCCAGCAGGGGCTCGGAGCAGCTCCAGGCTCCAGGGACGGTGGCACTGCCAGGGTGTGACCCAGCCCTGGACACGGCCGCGGCATCTCCTGTTCCTGCAATCCTGCCTGCCTGGCTCTGCATTCCATGGGCTGGGTGCTCCCCTCCCTCCCTGTGGGATTGACGCCTTCCCAAACACCCAGCAGGGGCTCAGAGCGAGCAGCTCCAGGCTCTGGGGACGGTGGCACTGCCAGGGTGTGACCCAGCCCTGGGCATGGCCACAGCATCTCCTGTTCCCACAATCCCGCCCGCCTGGCCCTGCATTCCACGGGCTGGGTGCTCCCCTCCCTCCCTCTGTCCCCTCCCCTGAGTCCCTGCTGGGTGTTTGGGACCGACGCCTTCCCAAACACCCAGCAGGGGCTCGGAGCGAGCAGCTCCAGGCTCCGGGGACGGTGGCACTGCCAGGGTGTGACCCGGCCCTTCCCTTGCAGTCGGGGCACCCTTCGGGAGCGTCATGTACGAGTTCGTGGGGAAAGCGTCGCCCTTCCTGGTCCTGGCCTTCCTCGCCCTCTTGGACGGAGGTGAGAAACCAAAGGGTTTAGCCCTACAAATAAACAAAGTGATCAAAATGCGGATTTTTTTGGGGAGAATCTGCGGGGAGGAAGAGGCACGCTGACACGGACGGGCGGTACCAGTTATTCTGTCAGGGCTAGATCAAAGGTTTGCTATCTCCGGGTGACTGACACAGCAGCAGAGCAGGAATTGATCCCTCATTACTTAATAACCCCCCTGATTGCTCTCACGGCTCGAACAGCATGCTCAGTGAAGCTCTTTGAACCGTGAATTCTTTGGCAAGGCACCCCTGTGTGCAGCCTCTTGGAGGAATCAGGCTTTGCCAGCAGAAATGGTGCCTTGTTCCCGCTCCCAGACGAAGGCCACGGGAGCCTTCCGAGGGCCACAGCAAAGCTCCGGCCAGCAGGAGCTGCATTTGCAGTGGGAAGCCTGGAGCTAATTAAATTACAGCCCCGGCTGCCGTCCTTGTCTGGCTGTGGAGCGAGATATCCGTAATGAAGCGTGCGAGAGCTGCTGGAAAACGAAACGTGGGCCTCGTGCCTATCCAGCTTCCTGCTCTAATCCTCCCCTTTCCCACATCCCATCTCCGTCACGCTCCGGCGGCAGCTCCCCAGCTGGCAGCCTGATGGGAGGGAGCATTTGCACTTTTGGCCGCTTCAGGGGTTGGCAAAACCCTCCCGGCCACGCTAGGGGCGGTTTTGCTGCTCCCTGCCCGCTCCAGCCGCGTCCCCAGGCAGCTCCTGCACCCCGGGATGGGTCGGGCTGAGGGGAAGGAGAGGCGGGCGGGAGCGGTGGTGCCTGCAGGGAGCGGCCATCCGCGGTGTTCTGTCCCCAGCTCTGCAGCTGTGCATCCTGCAGCCCTCCCGCATCTCCCCGGAGGTGAGCACGGGCCCGAGCCGCGCCGGGAGAGGGAGGTGGGCGCTGCCCGGGGCCGGGGGCTGTGCCAGGACCAGGAGAGGGCACGCGCAGCCCCCGGCCCACCTCGCCCCCCTTCGCAGAGCACCAAAGCCACCCCGGTGTCCACCCTGCTGCGAGACCCCTACATCCTGGTGGCCGCAGGTAAAGGCGGACGTTTGTCCCCTGGCTAAAGGCTCCCTCGTGCCTGCTTGAAACAGCAGCAAAAAGGGCCAAAATGGAGCTTTCCTCCCTTTCCTCCCTTTTCCAGGAGCCCTCTGCTTCTCCAACATGGGGGTGGCCATGCTGGAGCCCACGCTGCCCATCTGGATGCTGCAGACCATGTGCTCCCCGCAGTGGCAGCTCGGTAGGTCCCGAGCTCTGCAGCCTCTTCCCCCTGAGCTTCGGAGAGTTTGGGATCACAGGAGCATTCGGGAAAAACCCTCCCAGACCATCGAGTCCGACCTGCGACCAGCCCAGAGCGCTGAGTGCCACGTCCAGGCGTTCCTCGGGCACTTCCAGGGACCAAGAATTGTCCCTGCCTGGGCACTGCAGGGGGGAATCGAATCACCTTTTACACCACCCCATAAAAAGCAGGAAACATCTGCCCTCGCGCGCGCGGAGCGAGCGATCCCAGGCTGCGCACGGCTCCGATTCCAGCTGGAAAAACGTCCCCAGCGGCGGCTGCGCCGCGTGCTCCGCCCCGTTATTGCAAAAATGGCACGGAACTCGCTCCCCGGCGGAGCGGTGGCGGGGCAGGGAGGCTGCGGGGCGCCCCGGGAGCCCCGGGCAGACAACGGGCTCGTGCTGGGCCGGAGCCGCGGAGGCCAGATGGGCTCTGCAGAGGCGGCTCGGAGCGGAACGAGGCCGTTCCCAGCATCCCAGGCAGGGCGGGATGGGCTGTGCTGGTTGCCAGCTGCCCGGAAAATGGGATGCGGAGATAACGGCGCCCGGGCTCGCCGCAGGAATAACCGGTAATGGTTATAAAACCCAATTGGCGCAGCAGCGAGCCGGGGGGTGCCCCGGGCTGCACTTAGATCCCAAATTGGATTGCAGGCTGGGAGCAGGGGGCCGGAATTGCTCCTGATCGAGTTATGCTCTGGGCAGGCAGCCGCTAAAAGCCTCGGATGCTTCTCTGGAGCAAGGATGGCTGAGGGGAAAGCGGCACCCGGGGATTCTGGCAGGGGCAGAAGGGACAGAACCCAGGGAAAAAGCACTCAGGGCTCCCCTGTCACCACTGGAGGAGCTTTGAGGTGACTTAACAAAAGAAAATCCCAAATATATTCCCTAAGATGCTCAGGTACCCGAGATGTGAGAGCAGTTTGGATTCGGAGTTCGACACCAGCCCACCCATCACAAGCTGTTCTGAACCCAAGGGGCTTCTTTGTTTTGTCTCTTTCCCCCATAATTCTGGGAAGCTTGGGCTAAATCTGCAGGATTAGCCACCAACCTGCAGCTGTCAGAGAGAGGAGAGGAAACCAAACACAAATCAGCGTGTTCCAATGAGGAAGCTGTCCCAGGGACATGGAGCTGATCACTTTTATTTACTGTCAGCAGGAGAGGATATGAAAAATAAACACCCGGTAAAGCAGCAGGGAGAGCAAATATTTAACGTGAGCCACATAACGATCCCCGAGCTTTTCACCTAAGCAGTTGTGTTATCCCTCTTTGTTTAGGGAGGGAAAAGGTGGAAAGGTGGGAGAGGGAGAAATTATGAGAGGAGGTGTTCACGTGCCTGGCCTGGCTCCTGTGCTCTCCAAATCAGGCGATTAGGGAGTGAAAATGCGTGCAAATCTGTACTTTTTGGGGCACGAGACATTCTTTTTAATGCCTTCTCTCTCCAGGGATGGCATTCCTGCCTGCCAGCATATCCTACCTCATTGGCACCAACCTCTTCGGGATTCTGGCTAACAGGATGGGCAGGCAAGTGGGGTGTTAAAGATTTTGGCTCAGCCCAGCCCAAATTTCAGCACGTTCTGCTCGAGGCTGGGAACTCCCGCTCTCCTCTCACACCGCAGGTGGCTGTGCTCCATGATTGGAATGGCCCTGGTGGGAATCAGCCTCCTCTGTGTGAGTAGCAGGAGAATCCGCAGGGATTTTCACGGTCCTGGCGCAGCAGGCGCTCAGGGGTTGCGCCTCTGGGTGGGTTTTGCTCATCTGGGAAAGGTCTCCAGATCTCAAGGCTGAGAGATTCGGGATTGCTCAGCCTGGAAAAGGCTGTGGGGTGACCGAATTGTGGCTGTCCGGGACCCGCAGGGAAGATGGGGAGAGAGCATTTACAAGGGCTGGAGGGACAGGACACAGGGAATGGCTTCAGAGTGACAGAGGGCAGCTTTAGGTGGGATAGTGGGAAGGAATTTCTGGCTGTGAGGGTGGGGAGGGGCTGGGATGGAATTCCCGGAGGAGCTGTGGCTGCCCCTGGAAGTGCCCAACAGGCGGAAGCATCCCGGGATAATGGAACCCTGCCCATGGCAGAGGGGGTTGGACTGGGTGCTCTTTCCCCTTCCAGCCCAACCCATTCCATGACAGGGCCCTGTGTCCCACCCTCCCGCAGCTCTTCTGGCCTCACACCTCCTCTCCCTCCCCTCCCAGGTCCCTCTGGCCACCAACATTTACGGCCTCATCGGCCCCAACGCCGGGCTGGGCTTCGCCATAGGTAAGCTGGGGGTGCTCCCGGGCAGCTCCCGCGGGGCGCAGCGGGCACTGAGAGGAGCCCGTCCTTGCCCCCGGCCAGGAATGGTGGACTCCTCCATGATGCCCATCATGGCCTACCTGGTGGACCTGCGCCACACCTCCGCCTACGGCACCGTGTACGCCATCGCCGACGTGGCCTTCTGCGCGGGCTTCGCCGTGGGTACGGGGAGCTCCGCTCGGCGCGCCGCGTCCGTCTCCCCCCCCCGGGGCGTTCCGTCCCTTCCCGACCGACCCACACCCACGCTCGGGCTTCGCAAAACCCTCCACGGGCGGGGCGATCGTGCGGGCGCTCGGCTTCCCCTGGCTGATGGTGGTCGTCGGGGGGCTGAACGCGGCCTACGCGCCGCTCTGCTGGCTCCTGCGCAGCCCCCCGGCCGCGGAGGAGAGCACGGTCAGTCGGGGGTGGTTCCCCGGAGTTTCGCGTCCCAGGGATTTTGGGAGGGAGGGGTGGTGGGGGGGGGGAATTAAAGAATAAAATTTGCCGGGGGGTTGTGTCTTCGCCGTGGGGCTCCGTTCTGCCCTCAGAAAGGGGGCAGGAAGAGTCAGACGGAAGCAGGAAAGGCTCTGTCCCTGCGTTAGAGGCTCTGTCCCTGCGTTCACAGCTCGTGTTCCCTGGGGGAAAAGCCGGCTTTTTTTTCCCCCGCAGTGTGGTAACGCTCCTGCTAACTGTTCAGAGGAACCATTACGCTTATTAAAGCCGCGATTTCCTGCCCTGCTTCTCCCCAGGCCATCCTGAGCCAGGAGTGCCCCATGCAGCCCCGGAGGTACGGCCCGAGGGGAGCGCTGCGGGAGCCGCCCCTCACGGAGGAAAGCGCGGGGTAGCCCAGGGCGAGCAGCGCGCGGCCCGCTCTGGAGCCAACGTTCCGTGCCTCGTCCGCACCCGCGCCAGGGCCGAATTCCCGACCTCCTCTCCAGCCGCCGGGATTTGGAGGCTCCGTCCCTTCAGCGAAGCCACTGGCGGGACTCAGCCGCGGAATGGGCTGGCGTTAAAGGTGTCACTGCAGTGCCGCCGCTCCTCTGAGGGCGCTGAGAAGCGTTCGTTTCTGTCCCGGTATAGTTCGATGTGTCGTGCTACGTCTGTGCTACGCAGAGCTCGTGTGTCCTTCTTCCCAACGTGCATTAAATTAATTTGTTCGTTTCAAGAGCTCTAAAGAAGCTGAGGTGGGAGTAAGGTGTAGACTCGGCCAACAAAGCCTGTTAGATCACTGTGTTTAATGTGGGCGCGTCACCTGCCGCAGCCGGAGGGTCTCGGAAGCTCTGAGGGAAGAGTTTGGCAGAGAACCCGCAGGTTCTCCCACGGCTCCAGAGGGCGGAATTAACCCGCCCCAAACACACTGCTCACAGCCCCTCGGCGTCTGTTAGTGCCGGGGTTTTGCGCGATCCCCCCCCTGAGGGGAGGTGGCACGGCCGCCATGACAGCGCACCCCGCCCTCAGGGCCGTCCCCTTCCCGCCCCTTTCCCGCCCTCTGGGCCGCCGCTCTCGCGAGACTTCGCGCGCCCCGCCCCTTCCGGTAATGGCGGCGCCCTAGACCGCGCGGCCGGACCGCCAGCGCCGTCAGTCCCCGCCGCCGCCGCCACCGGCACCGTCACCGTCGTTTCTGTCACCGCCGTCCCCTCCGTCACCGCCACCATGCACTCGGACGATGTGAGTCCGACCGTTCTTTCGGCCCCGTGTCAAACGCCCGCCCCCGCCGCTGGGCCCGGCCGTGCGCCCGTCCCACGTGGGCGGGGGTCCCCTGTCCCCAGCGCGGGGGTGGCTCGAGGGTGGGGGGCAAGTGGCCCGGGGGGTGCGAATGGGGATTTGGCAGCCGCAGAGATGTGATGTGTCTGCGCTTCCCGTGGCCCCGCCACCTCCCTGCCGGGGGAACACAGAGAAAACCCCACTGTTTGTGGGGTCTCCCCCGTCAGAGCCGCAGCGGGGGCTGCCGGAGCCGGGGGGG
>VXAZ01000590.1:103303-116448 GCA_013399875.1 Gymnorhina tibicen
AGCGCGCCCAGCGCCGCGGGGCTCGCCGAGCCCAGGAGCCAGCGCGGATCCGCCGCCTCCAGCAGCGCGCCCAGCTCCCGCAGGGCTCCCGGCCGCTCGGACAGCGCCAGCCGGGCCTGCAGCAGCACCTGCTCGGCCGAGGGGGCGGCGGGCGGCGGCTCCGCCTGCCCGGGGCCCGGCTCCGGGCTGCTGACATCCATAGCCCGACACCAGCACCGGCGGGACCCCCGCGCCCTAAAATCCCTCTAAAGACACATGGCTGGGCGGCAGCAGCGCCCTGCGGGGAGCGGGGACAGCCCCGGGACCCCCTCAGGCACCCGGAGCGCGCCCGGTCCCGTCCCCGCAGCGCCGCCGCCTCCCGCACCACGCGCGCGAACTGTCGCAAAACACGCACCGGTCGCCGTAAAGCCGACGGGCGAAGTGGGGTGGGGGGGCGTGGCGTCGCGTGAATAAATTACCATCGCTAATTAACGACAGCGATGAGCGGAACAGCGGCCGTGCGGGGTGCGGGGAGGGCAGAAACGGGGACGGGAGAGCGGTGGGCGCGGTGCGAGGGGGTCGGAACGGGAGCAGAGGGGGGATGAGGCGGAGGGCGGTGTCGCCGTGACTTGGAGAGCGGTGGCGCGGCCATGGGTCCCGGCGCGGCGCGCGTTCCCGCGATCCTTCCGGGTTAAGGAAATGATGATTGGGAGCGGCACGCGGCTGCGTGACGTGTGCGCCCTTCGTTACGACGTTGCACAGTCCCGTCTGATCGCCGGGGGGTCCTGACGTCACCGTGACGTGATGCTGTGACGTCATTTTAAGTGTCAGAAGTCAGCGATAACGACCGGATAAGAGGTAGAGGATGTGTGTGATGTCACTGTTGACGTCNAACGTGTTGCCGTGACGTCATTTTAATTTAAAGGTCAGAAGTCAGCGATAACGACTGGATAAGAGGTAGAGGATGTGTGTGATGTCACTGTTGACATCATAATAGGGATTGTGATGTCACTGCGACGTCATCGCTTCTCCGTGTCCGAAACCGGCGGAAATGAGGAAATTTAGAGGGGGTGTGCCCAGCGCCCGGGCTCTCCGTGACGTCACTGCTGACGTCTCTCGGGCACGTCAAATATCAGTGGGAATGGGCAAATTAAGGGGGGGTTCACCCTGATTTGGGCACAGCCCGGGGGGGTCCCGGCCCTGGGGAGCAGCACTTGGGTGCTGTTTTGGGCGTTAAAGGGTCTCGGCCAGCCGTGTCCCCTCCGCGGGCACCCGGGGGGCTCGGCCCGGCCCCTGGGCTTTACCGGGCCCCCCACAGCTCAGACGGGCTGAAAATCATCCATTTAATCATTTTTTTTTACACAAAACTGTACAACCCCCCCCGCCCCGTGGGGATCCCGAGGGTGCGCAGGGGCTCGGGTACAAAAACAACTCCGTGCAGCAGAAAGTGGGGACGGGACCCCCACCCGCGGGGAACCCCGGGGCACAGCCCGGACAGCGGCGAATCCCAAACCGAGCCACGGCCTGCGGGGTCAGAATCCCAGCCGGGAAACCCCGGATCCTTCCAGAGGGACCCCGGGCGATGCCGGGCACGCGGAGCCGCGGTCCCGCGGTGGATCCCGGTGGATCCCGGCGGATCCCGCAGGATGTGGAGCAGGGCGGGCTCACACCAGCTCGTCCAGGAGGGTCCCGATGCCGGCGCGGGGCTGCCCCGGCCCCGCCATGGGTTTGTTGCACATGGGGCACACGCAGCGCACCTCCAGCCACTTCAGCAGGCACCTGCGGGCAGGGACGCGGGAATGCCGGTCCCGCAGGGAATGCCCCGCTCCCGCAGGGAATGCCCCCGGTCCCGCAGGGAATCCCCCGCTCTGCCAGCCGCACTCACTTTCTGTGGAAGGCGTGCTGGCACGGCAGCACCCCCAGCTCCTCCTTCGCCCGAAAATCCTCCAGGCAGACGGCGCAGGTCTGCTGTGGGAGGTGAGACGGGGGCTGAGGGCGGGTGCGAACGCGCGGGACCCGCCAGCAATGCCACGGCTCGGGAAAATCCCGGGTGTTTCCAGCCGGGAGCTCAGCCCAGTTCCCAAACCAGCCGCGGAGAAGGGGGATTTTGGGGGACGCATCCCCGCACCGCATCCCCAGCCTGTCCCGGCCCTGCTCCTGGAGTACAGGGGATGCGTCCCGAGGGTTATCCCTGTTAATCCCAGCTCCATCCTGATCCGGACGTGGTCCCGCTCACCCCGTGCACGTTCAGCCTGCGGGCATCGCCTTTCAAAACCACCTGAGGGAGAGAAGGAAGGGGAGGATTTAACTCCAGGAAGGATCTCGCCCCGGGAGGACCTGAAGGGAGCTGGGCAGGGGCGGGTTGAGCCCGGGGGGCTCCGGGCAGGGTTGTCCCGTCTCAGCGCTTTGGAACGAGCAGCCTCGGTGCCCGCTGCATCCCTGCTCATCCCAAACCCCCCCAGGCTGGTGCGGGAACAACCCCGGCGTTACCTCCTTGTACCCGAAGCGCTCGCTCTGCGCCTGCTGCCGCAGCTTGCTGGGGAGGACAGGGAGAGAAAGGCACCGTGAGATTTTGCAGCCAAAAGCGCTCGGGAGGCACCTTGAAATCGAGGGGAGGAACGCGCCCGGGATTTGGGATCAGCGGCTCCGTTTGTGCCGGAGCAGCCCGAGCTGGCCCCGGGAGTGGGCAGCGGGGGCGAGAAGGGCGGGGGGCGGCAGGGATTGTTCGCCTTCGGAAGTCGCTCGCGGGGCAGGAAGCGCCGCGTTCCCAGCGCTCGGCCGCCCGCAGCCTCCGGCCCCGCCGTGACCTTGGCCGGGGAGAAGCGGCTGGCACCGAACCGCGGGCACGGCCTCTCCTCCGAGCCCGGCCCCGAAACGCGCTCCCACTGCCTGTGGAGCGGCCGAGGGATGCGGGGGACAGGGCAGGGCAGGGCAGGGCAGGGCAGGGCAGGGCTGAGCCGGCCCCGCAGGAGCGGCAGCCGCGGCTTTGGGGTTAAAAATAGCGCGGGGAAAGGTGAAACATCCTCTGCTGCTCCTGCCCTGCCCCGCACAATGCGGCCCTCACGCGTTCCCTGGAAATCGGGAGCCCCTTCCTGCGCTTCCTGCCCTGCTCTGGGGCACTGACCGGGGCTTTGTCCCTGTTTTCTGGGACTGAACAGGATCTGGGGATGCCCCGGGGACACCGAGCCCCCGGCGCAGCCCCCGGCGCAGCCCCCGGCTCACCTGATGAAGTAGCAGCAGAAGATGAGGCTGAGCACGAAGATGAAGACGCCGGTGCCGAAAATGACCATGTAGATGTTGAGGGGCAGGTCCTGGAAGGTGACGGGCGGCATCGCGCAGGGTTTACCGGGATAAGTCAGCCCCAGGCTGCAGGAGCACCCTTGGCGGGAAGAGAAACGAGAGGAGTTCAGCGTTTGGGCGGAAAAACGGGAAAAGGAGGCGAAGGAGCCGCGCCGGGGGAGCAGAGAGGGCCCGGGGCTGACTCCGTCCCCTCTGGAGTTTGCCAGGTGGGCGAAAAGCAGCGCTGAGACATCGTCCTGTGGCCGGTGAGGCGAGATCTCCCCTGGAAGAGCAGCGGCCCCTCCGAGCTGCGTTTCCACGGCCGCCGGCCCCTTCGGCAGCAGCTCCCGGCAGGATCCGGGCGGCCGGAGGAGCAAGAGGCCCCGGGCTCGCATCTCTGGGGCTGGGAAGGGATTTAGGGAAGGAGGGAGCTAAAAACCAGCCTGAGGAGCAGCAGCAGCTGGCGGCCGTCATCGCCCCAGGAGGAGCAAGCGGCTGCTTCGGCCTCGGCGCGGGGAGAGGCGCCGGGGTCACTCAGCCCCGGCCGCCCGAGTCGCCCGTCCCGGTAAAGCCGCGGGTGCCACCCCGGGGGACACGCGGGTGTCACGCGGGGCTGGTGACAGCACAGCCACCCCGGGAGGCTCCCACGGAGCCCCAGCCCCGCGGCGCTGCCCGGAGCTGCGGCAAAGACGGGCTCTGGCGCAGAACGAGCTCCGTTTTATGTCTGGGAATGCCTCTGACCCCCCTGGCGCCGGGGCTTTGATTTCTCCTCAGCTCTCACTTGAAAGGAGAGGAGCCCCCAGCCCCATCTGTGCCCCACGGAGCAGCTCCCCCAGCCCCTTCCTTCCGCCCAGCACCCTGCTCCTCATCAAAGGGCCCCTCCGGGAGCGCTGCTGGCTTTAATTACAGCCCCTCAGCGCCTCCGCCTGCTCCTCGGGAGAGGCTGGAATTCGCTCCGCACGGACAGGGAGGAGCGGGCAGCAGAACCCCGGTGCAGGCACCCAGGGCTGGTCTGTCCGGCGTCCTCCCCGCGGTGACAGGGGACAGCAGGACACCCGCCCAGCCAGGGCACCCCGAGCAGGACGGGCAGGTGGCACCTCTGGGCTCAGATCCTGCGCCGGGACCCCCAAATTCCAGCCACTCCCAGGAATCCGCTCTGCCGGGCGGGTGAATTCGGGTGTCCCGTCGGTGCCACCGTGGCCAGGAGGCACCAGGCGCTGGGGACGCCGGTTCGGTGCCGTGCAGCTGCAGCAGAGGAGAGCCTGGGCTGGAGGAAATGGGCTTTTCCTGCCCCAGAGCCGCTTGCTCCGTGCCCCTTGGGATCGCCGGGGCCGATCCGTCATCCCCCTCGGCCGCGGTGGGAAAGGGAGGGTTTGTTTGTCGGGCCCTGCTGCTCCCGAGACCGCCAGGTGCAGGAAGAGACAATAGGAAAGGGTCGTTGTTTTTTGCCATTTCCTTGCTGGAAGTGATTGAGAAATGCTCCAAAAAAAACCCCCACAACACAGAACAAAACAAAACAAAACGTTTACAAGCTCTGAAAAAAACCCCACTGAGCAAGACATGAGGTAATGCTGGAGCACCTGGTGGTGGGGCACGGGCTGGAGAGCCCCAGCACATCCCTCTGGGCTCATTTAAGGGGCTCAAAACCCAGCTCACGATCCCAAAACCCAGCTCGCGATCCCAAAACCCAGCTCACGATCCCAAAAACCACCCCATCCTCTCCTCTCCTCCTACAGCCCCTGCGCTCTGCCCCGTCCCATGGGGTGAAATCCTGACCCCACAAGGGCCCTTTTGGGACTCACCAGCTCAGCCAGGGGCATTCCTGCTGGATGGGCCTTCAGGAACTCCCGGGCTGGGGGTGCAGCTCCAGGGAAATTCCCTCTCTGCTGCTCCGGGAGAGGCCGTGGGATGTGAGGAGGAGCTGCCAGGACCCGGAGCAGGGGGGTCCCTGCCGAGCTCGGCCCCTTCTCCTTCCCAGCCCCTTCCCTGGGCGCGCTGGATGGTTTTGATTAAACCCCCCCTGCCCGAACAGAGGCCTTCGTGTTCCCAGTTCGAGGGGAACGGATCGAATCCCAACGTGAGACCGGGACCCGATGGGCGCCGAGGCAGAGCAACCCCGGCCACCGGCCCCAGCTGGACCCTTGAAGGCTGGGGCGATTATCCAATAGAAAAACGGGGAAAGAGGGATCTGTGAACATCTGGGGAAGCGCCCACAGGCACACGGTGCCTTTCTGGGCTCCTGCACGAGGGATGCTCCCAGGGAGCTGCTTCCATTTCGCCAGGAAAGCGTTTTCCACACGAACTCCTGCAGCTCCTCTTGGGAGGAGAAGGAGCCCAGGTACAGCTTGGCCCATCAGGGCTGTAATTTGCACCTCTCCCTCCTCCTCCCCACACAGATGTAACCCAAATCCCCTCTGCGAGCTCTGCTGAGGACCCAGAGCCACCCAAGGGGGTGACCCCGGCCCCGTCCCCCCACACCAAACCCCACAGCCTGACCTCAGCCCCGCAACCCCACAGCCAACCCCTCCTCAAACCCCTCGTGCCTCCAGCAAAGCCAAGTTTGGCCCCTCAGAGCCCACATTTTGATGATTTTCCCCACAAAGTTCCCCCCCCCACCCACTGCTGAGGGTTTTTGCTGAGCTGAGCTTCTCCCTCACCCCAATTCCTGTTCAGTGAAACCAGCGGAGAACTCAGCAGGTCATTAAATGAAACCATTCTTTCTCCTCCCACACAAAAGCTGCGGGCTCTGCACCAGAGAACCGAACGCGGTTTCCGTCCCGGTTTTGCTGGGATGCTGGAAAACGATCCCAAAAAAACCCGCAAAAAGCTGCCCTGAAGCCAGGTCCTGCACGGGGGATAAGGAGCTGCCCCCCAGAAAAAGGTCCCGGGGTCTGAGCTCCAGGTGAGCAGCGGGAGGGAAAGCTGGGCTGCGAAGGAGGAGCTCAAATCCCCGGGGGCAGCAGCGCAGCCTCCGCCTCGGCCTGGGAACAAGGCTGGGCTCTGTCCTGCTGTCCCCAAAATCCTCGGGAGGCTGGAGACGGCTGGGGCCGCTCGGAGCCTCGGGAAGCGAAACCTCGCTCGTTCAGGAGGTTTCTTGGACGCGGCCGATGCCGTGGAGCCTCTCCCCGCCGCGTGTGTGGGACAAGTGCCCGGGGCAGCGGTGGCTCCGTGCCCCCCGCGCCGCCCAGGGCACACGGGGGATGCGGTGCAGGAGAGGAAGCCACTGCTCGCTTTATATTTAGCTTCAAAGGCTGCGAGCCTTCCATAAATTAAACCAGCCCGGCCTTTGTTGCTGGGGCAGGGCTTTGACGGTGGAATTCCTCGGTCACAAAAATAACCCGGCTCCCGTCCGAACCGAGCCCCCCTCGCAAGTGCGAGCGCAGCTCCGCGTTCCCGAGAGCTCCTCACGGCCAGCGCGACCCTGAGGGGCCGGGGCCGTGCCCGGGGACCTCTAAAAAATGAGTTTGCCCCACTTTTGCGGGCACACGCAAGAGGGTTTGAGGTTGGGGTTTTTTGTGTTTTTTTTGGTGCGAGCGGCCAAAGCGCGGCCAGTCCGTTTCTCCCGGTGCTTTCTCCCCGAGAGCCGAGCGGGACGCGCCGCTCCGGGGGCGGAACGGGGGCACCGAGACCCCGGGAGCGCTCGGAGCGGAGGGAGGCGCGGGGGCACCGAGCGCCCGCCCCGCACGGAGCAGCCGGGGGTGGCCGGGGGATGCCCAGGGGATGCCCGGGGGATGCCCGAGGGATGCCCGGGGGCTGCCCCGCTCCCCCCCCGCAGTCAGTGCCCCCCTTCCCGGGCAGCAGGGAGGGGACACCCCCTGCCCACCCGCCCGCCCCCNCCCGCCGGCACCGCTGGTGGCCGCACCCCCGGCGTGTCCCTGCCCACGAGCCGGGTTCCGAGGGCAGCACCTGCCTCAGGTGGCACCGGGTGCCTCGGGTGGCACCCGGCCCGGCCTCGGGCACGCAGAAGTCCTTCGGGGAGCCCCCCGAGGGCACGGAGCTCCTCGGGGGTCTCGGTGTCAGGTTTGGGACACCGTAAGTTGGATATCCGGAAAGATTTCTTGGGGGAAAGGGTTTTCCTGTCCCTGTTGCACTTGAGCTGAAGGCAGGAAGGAATTCCTCCCTGGGAGGGTGGGCAGGAGCTGGGACGGAATTCCCAGAGGAGCTGTGGCTGCCCCTGGATCCCTGGAAGCGTCCAAGGCTCGGACAGGGCTTGCAGCAGCCTGGGATGGCGGGAGGTGTCCCTGCCGTGGCAGGGGTGGGCTGAGATGAGTTTTAAGGTCCCTCCAGCCCGAAGCAGCGCAGGCTCGGGGTCACCAGGCAGCTCAGCGGTGCCAGGGTGCTGGCCCGGGCCCCGCCGTGCCCCACGGCGCTGTCCCTGCGCGGCCCCCGGGCCCCTCTCCCTCCCCGTGTCCGCGACCCCGGCTCGGCACAGCTGCAGCCCAGCGGCTGCTCCGGGGCCTCCGGAAGCGCAGGAAGAATGGAGCTATAACGGGAGCGGGAGGACAATGAGGGCTGGCAGCCTGCGGGGCCGGGGCCACCCGGGCCACCAGGACACCCCTTCCCGGCCTGGGCACCCTCCTGGGCTCGGCCCCGCCAGCTCTGCCGCTCTCCGGGGCGTTTGTCACAGCCCGGGCGGCCACTCGGAGCTGCCTTTGGGACACTGATGCGGCCTGGACGGGGACCCTGGGACTGCCAGCTCCCCACCAGGAGCCTGCTTCGTCCCCACTGCTGGGAAAAAGAGTGGGGACCCCAGGACAGGCACTGAGCGGGGGCTCAGGTTTGATCCCCGGCCTGAGAATTCGGGGGGACTCGGGTCCGTCTGGACCCCGAGCGCTCGGGTGATGCTCTGCCCCCCGGCCCTGTGACAGATGCCAGCCCGAGCTGTCCCCAAGCACGCCAGGGGCGCCCAGGTTCTTCCTTAGCACTGCCTTTATTTCCACGGGGTGACACGAGGCACGGGGAACACCCAAACACTACGACAGGAGTTTGCCTGGGCCCGCGCCCCAGACCTGACTGACATCACCAGGAACACACGGGACACACGACAGGGGACACGCGGGGCTGCGCTGTCCTGGCACGGAGGGACACGACCGGCCGGGCAGACGCCAGCGGGGACAACGAAGCCTTGAAGGCTCCCCGGAGCCCACGGGGATGGAGCGACCGATGGTGACGTGGGGCCGGGTCCTCCGGAGGCGTCTCGGAGGGAGCGGGCTGGGGAGGAGGCCGCGGCCGGGCCTCCAGGGTGGCAGAGCTGCAGGCGGAGGGCCCGGGACCACGGGGACGGCTCGCGGGCCCGGGGACCCCCCGAGCCGGGGGGGCTGCGGGTGAGCCACGGGCCGNCGGGCCCGGGGACCCCCCCGAGCCGGGGGGGCTGCGGGTGAGCCACGGGCCGGGCGGGCGCGGGGCCGGGCGGGCAGAGCTCCCGCGGCGCCCGCCCTCGCTCAGGAGCTCCTCTTGAGCCGCAGGGCGTTGTCCAGGGCCACCAGCTGGCGCAGGAAGCCGCGGTTGGGGATGATCCCGCGGTGGTCCTTGACCGTCTTTATGGCTTCGACCAGGGGCATGTGGTGGCGGATCATGAGGTAGGCGAGGACCAAGGTGGCCGACCTGCTCACCCCGACGGCACAGTGCACGAGGATCCTCCCTGCGGGGACGCGGCGGAGCCGGAGAACCCCGGTTAGAAACCCGCTGAGCGCCCGGCCGTGGGCAGCACCCGGCGGGGCACGAGGGGCCCCAGCCGTGAGGCACCGAGGTCACCTCATGGCAAAGGGTGTCAGCGTGGGCTGATAGCCCAAAATGGACTGAGCAGGCCCAGAAGCGACTCAGGACGCAAACTGGGGCTGTGACCTGCGGGGACAGTGCTCTCATCCAGCCTGCGCCCTCTGGGAGGAGGTGATTCCATGTGGGAATTCCATCGGGGTGATCCCGTGGAGAGGACACCATTGAGGTGTCCAATGAGGAGACACCATGGAGGTGATCCCATTCAGGGGACACCATCGCGGTGATCCCATGGAGGGGACACCACTGAGGTGATCCCACGGAGGGGACACGATCGGGGTGATCCCAAGAGGAGACACCATGGAGGTGATCCCACGGAGGGGACACGATCGGGGTGATCCCAAGAGGAGACACCATTGGGGTGATCCCAAGAGGAGACACCACTGAGGTGATCCCATGGAGGGGACACGATCGGGGTGATCCCAAGAGGAGACACCATGGAGGTGATCCCATTCAGGGGACACCATCCCGGCCCGGATACACCTTTGTTTCCCAGGATCCTTAACCACAGGCCACCACCCCAGCTCCCCCCCTTCCCAGGGCAGCTCCCCCCATCCTTCCTCCCTCTCCTCTCCCAGAACCTTCCCCAGGGACCTTCGTTGAGGGCCTGGTGGATGAAGTCGGCGGCGGGGNTGATCCCATGGAGGGGACACCACTGAGGGGATCCCATGGAGGGGACACCATCGGGGTGATCCCATGAGGGGACACCAGTGGGGTGATCCCAAGGAGGGGACACGATCGGGGTGATCCCAAGAGGAGACACCATGGAGGTGATCCCATGGAGGGGACACGATCGGGGTGATCCCAAGAGGAGACACCACGGAGGTGATCCCATTCAGGGGACACCATCCCGGCCCGGATACACCTTTGTTTCCCAGGATCCTTAACCACAGGCCACCACCCCAGCTCCCCCCCTTCCCAGGGCAGCTCCCCCCATCCTTCCTCCCTCTCCTCTCCCAGAACCTTCCCCAGGGACCTTCGTTGAGGGCCTGGTGGATGAAGTCGGCGGCGGGGTAGAAGTAGGGGCTCATGTCGAAGGAGGGGGAGTCGTGGGCCTCGATGCCCAGGTAGCGGATGCCGGTGCCCTCGTAGTACTCGGCGCCGCCGCGCCAGCGGCAGTGGGAGGCGTTCAGCACGTGGGTGATGCGCAGCTGCAGCAGCTCCCGCCGGTTGGACGCGATATCTCTGCGGGGACAGCGGGGAGGGGACGCCTCAGAGCGGGAAAAGCGTCCCGGCGCGGCGGAAAGGCTGCCCCGGAGAAACGTTTCTGGCTGAGAGAGCCGGATGCAAAAAAAGCTGACGGGTTTTTGAGATTTTGGGGTTTTACGGCGATCTCCCGGCCCCGGCTCCGTGGGCACCCCGCCTGCGCCCACCCCGGCTCCGCAGAGCTGTGACCTCCCTGCACAGACAGCCCCGCTCCTTCCTCCTTCGTCCCGGCGCTCCATCACGTCCTGCTCTCCCTCACCTTCCCCACCTCTCCCTGCTTCCCCCAAATCGCCCCCCGGTCCCTCCCCCTGGCCCTGGCCCCTGCCGCACTCACTGGTCGCCCAGGTAGAGGCCTGGCCACACCTCGTCGGCGTGGTTGCAGGCCGTTTTCCCCGTGTACAGCAGCCGCTCCAGCTCGAAGACGCTGAGGATGGGGTGGCTCCCGCGCTCGTCCCGCGGGGCCCGGCTCGGGGACCTGCTGCTGTTCCTGTAGAACCTGGACAGGAAAGCCATGGGAGCTGCCCAGACCCACACGGCATGCCTGTGGGGGCGCGGAGGCCGGACGGGGGCCTGGGGGTCACTTCTGCTGCTGCCGCCACCCACGATCCTGTCGGGAAGCAGTGGAGAGGCTGTCAGGAGAAACGGCCCCTCACCGAGGGGCTGGAGTGAATCCAGGGAAGGGAACGGGGCTGGGGAAGGGGCTGGAGCCCCAGGAGAGGCTGAGGGAGCTGGGAAAGGGGCTCAGCCTGGAGAAAAGGGGGATCAGGGGGGCCCTTGTGGCTCTGCACAAGTCCCTGACAGGAGGGGGCAGCCGGGGGGGTTGGGCTCTGCCCCCAGGGAACAGGGACAGGAGGAGAGGGAACGGCCTCAGGCTGGGCCCTGGGAGGCTCAGGGTGGGCACCAGCAGGAATTTCCCCATGGAAAGGGCGGTCAGGCCTTGGCAGGGGCTGCCCAGGGAGGTATGGGGTGCCCATCCCTGGAGGTGTCCGAGGAACTCCTGGATGGGGCACTCAGTGCCAAGGTGGGCATTGGGCACAGCTTGGACTCGGTGATCCTGGAGGGCTTTTCCAGCCTCAGGGGTTCTGGGATTCGGTCGTGCCGCAGCTGGGGACCTCTCCCTCCATCCCTGTTGTGGGAGCACGGGCCCAGAGCAGCCAGGGCTCACCCCGTTGATGTCAGGTCGCCCACCCGCTGCTCCCCAGCGTGAGCCGAGCTTTCCCTACATCCCTTCCGAGAAGGAAAACTGCTGGGGCGCAGCTCCTGCTGCCAGGGCTGGGGAGCAGCCAGAGCCCTGAGCCTCCCCGGGCGAGCCCTTGCTCCAGCCCCGCGACTTTGGGCTGCGGCCGCCTTGGCAGGAGATGCTCGCACAGGACCCCGTCCCGCGGCTCTGCTGCCAGGGGACGGTGCCAGCTCGGGGCTGGCGCTGCCAACCTGCGCTGGCAGGCGAGGAAAGGCGGCCAGGTCCGGGCACGGCACCAGCGCTGGGGAGGAAAAGCCCCCGAACAGGTGGAGGATTCCATATGGCTCCAGGAGCCTGGCCAGGGCCCAGCCTCCTCCAGAGCCCGCAGGGAGGGCGGGGCAGGGTTAACCCCTCCACGGGCACGGTCCTGCAGCTGCTCTGGAGCACCCAGAGCTGCTTTGGGGCGGGAAGAGTTAACCGCAGGCCACGCGAAAGCTCCTTTTACCCAGCAGCTGCTCCGGGACACAGCCCTGCTCCCAAACCTTCACTGCTTGTTACACATCTGCAAGGACCCTCCCCCCCGGGCAGCCCGGCCCAGCGGTTCCTGCTGCCAGATGTGGTCAGAGAGGCCTTTTTGTGCTGCCTTCGCTGCTGCCCCTCCCTCGGGAGGAGAAATTCTCTGCCTCACCTCGCTGCTGCTGCCCCGGAGCTGCCCTGGAGCCTCCCCTCCCCTCCCAGCGCTGCCCGGCTGGGGCGGGGGGAGGCGCAGCGACCTCGGCCCGGCCGGGCAGAGCCTCTCCCTCCGCCGTGACATTCCCCCGAGGCCGGAGCAGGAGGAAGGAGCCCCCAGCCATTCCTTGGCAACGCGGAGGAAAACGTGGCAAGGGCGCGGGGGAGCTCGGAGGGAGCCCGGGGATGTCCCCCTGCCCCTTCCCCGCGCCAGGGGCGCAGCTCGGAGCCCTGCCCAGGGCAGGCCAGCCCGCCCCAAGGGTCACCCCCGGTCCCCGGCACAGCTCCTGCCCCACGGCGGGGTCCCAGCCCGGCTCATCCTCCCCGCTCTGATCCAGCCTGGGCTGGGAACTGGGGCTTGGCAAAGCCCACCGGGGCGAGGCGCCGGGCAGGGCCGAGTGCCGGGGCCCTCAAACCCGGAGTGACCTTGGCTGCGGCACAGCCGCACGTCCCCGGCCCCGGGCAGCGCCGGGGCACAGCAGCAGCGCGGGCTGGAAAGCGGCCGGATCACGGAGGGGGCTGGAAGCGGCCAAATCCCAGCCCCTCTCATGGCCACAGCTGGCTGGCAAAAACAACCGTCCCCACCCAGCGCGGGGTGCAGCCGGCCCGGAGCCGCTTCCAGCCCCCCGAGGGCTCAGGGGAGAGGCTCTGCCCCACATCCCGAGCCGGGAACGGCCCCTGGAGCGCTCCCGGCACCTCCCAGGCAGGGGCTGTCCCCCTCGGTCGGGGGGGGCTCGCTCGCTGCTCCCCCGGCCCCTGTGCCCGGCTGGGAGGGAGGGAGGGAGGGAGGGGGCGTTCTGTGGGACGCGGAGGTGCGGGAGCGATCCCGCGGGATGCGGGAAGGATCCCTCGGGATGCGGGGACAGGTGCGGGATGCGGGAACGATCCCGTGGGACGCACGGACGATCCCGGGGGCTGCGGGAGGGAGCCGTGCCGAGGCTCCGTGGCTCGGGGACACCCCGGGACCCGCGGGGAGGGGGCGGCCCCCCCCGCGCGG
>VXAZ01000590.1:129810-140465 GCA_013399875.1 Gymnorhina tibicen
AGGACAGGGTGACCCAGTAGAGGACAGGGTGACCCATCAGGGCCAGGGTGACCCATCACGGACAGGGTGACCCGGCAGGGACAAGGGTGACCCAGTAGAGGACAGCGTGACCCAACAGGGACAGGGTGACCCAGCAGAGGACAGGGTGACCCAACACGGACAGGGTGACCTGGCAGAGGACAGGGTGACCCAGTAGAGGACAGGGTGACCCAGTAGGGCCAAGGTGACCCGGCACGGACAGGGTGACCCAGCAGAGGACAGGGTGACCCAGTAGAGGACAGGGTGACCCAGCAGAGGACAGCGTGACCCGGCATCCCTGCAAGAGGGGCAGGGCAGGCAGAGAGGAATGTCCCGAGCTCCGTGAGTGCTGCAGGAGGTGAATCTGGCTCGATTCAAAGGTCAGCGCTGACCTCTTATCGCAGCAAGCAGCTCCCTGTTGGCTCTCAGCGATTCAAAAATCGCCCCAGCTCCGCGCTTCCCGCACTTCCCGGGTGATCAAAGCCCTCATTCCGCACTCGCACGCTCCCATTCTTCCCGTGCCGCGTCCGGGGCAGCAAATCCAATCTGCGCAGCTTTTGTGCCCCTCTGCGGCTCCCGCTCTCCTCCCTTTGTGCAGCCCCGCGGTGCCGCTGCCGGGGCGATGAACGCGTCCTGTTTACGGGCACAGAAATTCCCACCTCAGCGCTTCTGCCGGGCCCGCAAACGGGGAGAAAAAAAGCGACTTTTCAAAGCATTTCAGATTGTGAGCGCTGCAAATGAGAAAAGGCGCGGTTCCTCCCCAGCCGGAATGGAGGCAATTACCCTGTGAAAGAAAACGCCATTTCCATCCCTTCCGCCTCCGAAGCTTTCAGGATCCATCAGGTCCTTATTTGTGGGGACCTTCAGCGGTTTGGGGCCGCTCCGAGAGCGGGGAAGGAGGAAATTGCTTTGCTGTTTTCACACCGGTTAAATAAAAGTCTTTGAGAGCCGCGGGGACGGAGTTTTTCTCCCCACAAAAGGCTGCAAACTTCCCTCCCTCCCCCAGGCCCGAACCGCCGCGGCTTTCCGCTGGTGGCTGCGCACAGGGCGTGGAACGTATTTGTGTATAAATACACATTTACGCCCCTCAGACCTCGCTGAGCAATCTCCCCGTGCAGGAAAACACCAGGAAATAATTAGGAATAACGCTGCCCACTCTGCTTCAGCTCGTTCTGTCAGGATCGCCTTTCTCCCGGCTGCCCTTCCCCTTGCGTTTGCAGAACGTTCCATTAAATCTCACCTCCCTTTGCTCCCCCTTTCCCGCTCCATCTGGGACTGGAGGAGCTCTCCACCAGCAGCATCTGTGTTTAATCAGCTTTAATACTTCCGCGGGCTATATATAAGTAAGGGAAATGTTCTGGACAGGGAATAATTATCCCTTTAATTACGTGGGAGAAGCTGGATCCACTGCTGGGGGGCTCAAGGAGAGCAGGGGGCACTTCCAGGCTGGGGACCAGCAGCCAGGACGTGGATGTGCCCTCAATCCCATCCCATTCCGTGGGCAGGGGCGCCTCCCACCATCCCAGCCTGGCCTGGAACGCTGTTTTCCCTCGTTTGAGATCCTCTCCCTACCAACAGGCTCCGAGAAGGAAAAATCCTAAAATATTCCGTGGAAAAGCATCGAGGAGCAAGGACAGAGCAGAGAGTCCTGGCTGATAAATGAGCTGGCTCCTGGGGCCCCCGTCCTGTCCCAGCTTTCCCACACTTGGGAAGGTCGATCCCAATTAACCAATGACGGGAATTTATTTAAACCACATTTATCCTCACGGGGCCACGCGCTCCTAACTGGAGCAACTTTAATTCCATCTGGAGAAAATGGGGCTTTTCACAGCAAAAAAAAGTGACCAGGAATTAAAAACTTGGTTCCCATCAGGCAGGACCCGCCCGTGGGTGCTCTCAGCCCGTCCTGGCTGTGCAGAAAAATCTCCTTTTCGCTGGGATTTCGCTCTGCAGCCGGGCCTGGCTGCGGATCTGAGGCGTGAGTGTGAAAAATGCCCTTTTTTAATTCCAAAGGGCGCCGCCTTCACGCAAACAGCGATCGCCAGGAGCCTTGCAGATGGGCTGCCAGGAGAGCTGCGCCCCTGTAAAGTTTCGGTATCAATTCCGCATTCCCGACTTCATCCAGGTAATCATGGGAGGTTTTCTGAGCTCCTCCGAAGCCTCTGATCCCGCGGCTCCGCTGTTAAATGTGTTTATCACGCACGCACAGAGCCGGCAGCGAAATTCGCGGGAGCTTTGTGCTCCGAAATCAGCGTTTTCCGGGCGAGCTTCACCCCGCGGGGGGAACAAATTCAAGGTCAGCGCCTCGCTGAGCTCCGGCTCTGAGCTCCCGAACGAGACTCTTTGGTTGCGGGATCTCGGGAAGGGAAGGGTGAAGAGCCGAGCCCGGCTCTGCCGTTCGCTGCTCCCTCGGGGGAGGCAGAGGAGCTCGCCGGCCCCCGGAAATCGCCGGCAGCGGGAGCCCGGAGCCCCGCAAAGCCTCGGCTGCGGCCGGGATTCGCTCCTCTCGTCAGACAAACCCCGAATTTCCGGCGTTCTGGGTGTCACAGGGGGCTCCGCTCCGCCTGGGCGCGGGTTGGGTTCATCATCCCAGGGGGAAAAAGGCGGATGGAGCAGAGGGCAGGGAGCAGCTGTTCCAGCTGTGTGAAACATCCTTCTCCTCACCGGCCTCGGAGCTCGCCCCATCCTTCCCTCTCCATCCTCTCCGGCTGCGGGATCGTCACGGAGCGGACCTTCAGCTCCGCTTTTGGACACGCAGAAAATCAAATAATCGCCCCCGAAAACAATTTGCCCGTGATTAAAGATCCGCTGCTGCTAAAAATACTGGGAGCAGGAATCAGGCCGAATAACAGACTTGGCAGCGTGCGGCAGAGCTGACAGAAGCTGCTGGCACCGTGCAGAACACAAACATCGGAAGACAAAATAGCTTCAGACACTCTGAAGCACTGGAATTCACTTTTTTTTCCCCCCCTCCCCTTTTTTCTGATCCCGTTTTGCCAAGGTTGCTTGTGCATCCCCGTGTAATTCTGGATAATTCTTGAATTCAGGATGTTCCCTGAAATGTCCCTGGGGTGGCTCCTGCCCTTGGGTGCCCCTGGCTGTGCTCTGAGCCACCCTCTTGCTTCGGAGCGGGAGCAGAACTGTCAGGGGTGTCTTGAAGCTTTTATTCCGCTTAATTTGCTTCCTCTTTTCCTTAAAATGTTTCTGGAAGTAGTTCCTCCTTCCCTCCTTCCCTGCTTCCCTCCCTAGGAGGGAGCTCATCAAAGGTGTGTCCTGCCAGCCCCTTGTGTGGTCACTGCTGTCACCGAGCTGCCCTCTATTGATAACCCAGCTGATAATTGGCTTTAATGGGCCTGATTTGAAGGCTCATGAAGGGCCTGAGCCAGAGAAGCCCCTGGAGGGCAGGACACAGAATCCCCCAGGGAATCCACGGCTCCTGGTGGGATCAGGTTGTGTCCACGCCGATTTTCCATGGGGATTTATTCTGAACCCGCCTCGAGCTTTGCTCTCACCTGAGTGAAGCCGCAGCGTCCCCCGAGCCCTTCCCAAGGTGCAGCCGCTGCTCCAGGGTGACCTGCCCGGGGTTGGAGCAGGGCTCCGGCAGCCCCCGGGGGAGGCTGGAGCGGAGGTGAGGCAGGTTTTTGTGGGATCAGCTCCGTGCTCGGCGTTCCGGGGTCAGAACGCCCGGGAAGGCGCCGGAGCAGCGCAGCGGGAGCTGAAGCGACACAAACGCGGCTCTGTCCTTTCCGCCCCAGGGAGCCGAGCCTCGGCCGAACCTCGGGGCTCCGTCACTGCCTCAGAGCTGGGGCAGGGAGTGAAGAGCAGGAGGTGGAACGGGCCAAATCCCACCTCGCCAGCTTCACTCCTGTTCCGTAGGCGCGAGGAGAACACCCCCAGCCGCTTCGGGCGCCGCACGGTGCCACAGCTCAGGAGCCTTTGCAGTGAAGGGGCCGGAGAGAAACTGCCAAGAGCTGCAGCAGCTGTGGCAGGAGCCGAGGAAACCTCTGGGGAGCTGAGGAGCAGCGACGGAATCGGGTCAGAGCAGTGTGAGGAAGGACAGAGGACGTGGGAGAGGCGAGGCCCCGACCCCGCTCAGCGCTGGGGACGCTGCGGGACGGCGGCGCTGAGGGACCGGAGCGTCCTCAGCACGAAGGGAGCAGCTCCCGGGGCTGGATGTGACCACGAGGTGCTCTGGGGGCTGCTGATCTCTGCAGATCCTGCGGACGTGGAGCACCGAGCGTCGAGGCTGGGGTGGTGTTTGCAGGCAAACGCAAACTCCCGCGGGAGCAGGGGTTTGGCCAGGCCTGGAGCCCAGGGGAGCTTCTCGAGCGGCACCCGGGGGTTGGCGAGGGGCTGGCGGCCACCTCGGCCACAACCCGTCCTCCTGCTCCGGAAAAACACGGAGCAGAGCCGCGTGAGAACCACGCAGAGTCCATCCAGCCCCGCCAGCTGCTCCCCACCCCCCGAATGTGCAATTAGGAGCCAGGGCCGGGCAGCAGCGCCCGCGGATGGCGGGGAGGGTTTTTTCCAGGGTCAGGGCATAATGACCCCGAAAGTTTCAAGACTCTGAGCACAGCGGAGCAGCCAAATCCTGCTGTCAGTCTGAAGCTTGTTAGCAACACTCCTCTGGCTGGGCTCGGGGTGATTAGTGAGCTTCCAGACCGTGTGAAGGAGCAAGGGCTAACAAGGTTTGGATTCCACCTCCCACCAATAAAAGCAGCCGCGCTTTCCCTTCATTTACTCGGCTCTTGGCGGCTTTTTGTTGTGTTTCTTGGAGGGAGAAATTGGTGTGGTCAGGGATCTCCCCTCCTGAACGCACTGACAGTAATAAATGTACCCAATTACTTCTGCTGGGATTTTTCTTTAATTCACCGGTGTTTGTGCAAACGCTCCCACGAACACGGGCAGTTCTGCAGGGATTAGATCCCTAACCAAGCACGAGAGCTGGCACGGGGTAAATCCACACGGACACGAACCATCCCTGGGAGCACGGGAACGCAACCAGCCCCGGATGAGCCGCGCGGATCCGCGCGGATCCGTGTTCATCCGGCCCCGGGTGCAGAAATCCGGGACACACGGCCACGAGCTGGAGCTCAGAGCGGGAGCTCTGATCAGCACAACCCTCACGCCTCCCGTGTTTGCACCCCTCTGACGCAGGCACAGCCACAGGGAAGGTCCAAACCCTTCCTTCCAGAGGCAGGAGTACCAGGCAGCTCGCAGAGCTCATTCTCCTAATTAAAATGCTCCTGGTCAAAAGCAGAACATCAGCACCAATTATTGCCGCGTGCAAAAAGAGGGACCGGGCGTGGGAAAATCCACTGGAGGTGGGAAAATGCAGTGGAAGTGGGAAAATCCAGCCAGGGCAGCTGTGGCGCTGCCTGTGATGCCTGTGATGGCTGTGACGGGATCCTTCCCAGTTCCCCACTGCCGGTCAATCGTTTAAAAATCGTCAAAAATCATTAAAAAATCATTAAGAATCATTAAAAATCTTCCTCGGCGCCGCGCTCGGCCCCGCGCAGCGCTCGGGCTCGGCCCCCGGGTGGCGCTGCGCAGCTGCCGCAAACCCCGCAAAATCGGGGTTTTAGTGACGGAAAACCTTAAATCCCCGTCCGTCCCCCGGGGAGAAACGCGGGCCTCGCACCCGCGTGTGCCCCTTCGCCGTGAGGCGCTGGTGCCGAGCTGGCGCTGGAGCAGAGGCTGGGGGTGACAGTCCCGGGGCTGGGAGGTGACATTCCCGGGGTTGGGAGGTGACATTACCAGGGTTGGGGGTGACATTCCCGGGGTTGGGAGGTGACATTACCAGGGTTGGGGGTGACATTCCCGGGGTTGGGAGGTGACATTACCAGGGTTGGGGGTGACATTCCCGGGGTTGGGAGGTGACATTACCAGGGTTGGGGGTGACATTCCCGGGGTTGGGAGGTGACATTACCAGGGTTGGGGGTGACATTCCCGGGGTTGGGAGGTGACATTACCAGGGTTGGGGGTGACATTCCCGGGGTTGGGAGGTGACATTACCAGGGTTGGGGGTGACATTCCCGGGGTTGGGGGCGACATTCCTGGGGTTGGGGGGTGACATTCCCAGGGTTGGGGGTGACATTCCCAGCTCCCCGCCTTGGCCAGGTGCTATCCCAAATCCCACGGGAAGGACAGACCCTCCAGACCCTCTCGCAGACCCTCCCGAGCTCACAGAGGAACCCCCAGCTCACAAACCCCCTTTGCACCCCGCACCGAGGGGACCGTCCCGAAACCCCCGAGCGCCCCAAATCGGCCCCAAAGCCCTCCAGGAGCGCGCAGCACGGTGCCCGATTTCCCGGCTGGAGGAGCACTCGGTGCCTCTCCGGCCTCCCCAGCCCCTGGGAAGCACCAAATGTCACTTGAGGCGCAGCGCAGTGAAACCAGGGCAGAGCCCCGGCCCGACCTCGAACATCAGCGGGGGTCGGGGCCGCGGTGGGATAATGCCAAGCGGATTTCGGGAGCACGGGTCCCCCGTTAGCGAATGTTAATGTCTCGTTTCTGCTCCGGAGGTGAAGCCGGGGGCAAAGGTTGAGCTCCTGCTCCCTGATCCTGCTCCTGTTCCCAGCCAGGAGCAAAGAGCAGCGATTAAAGAGGTCAAAGCTGCGATGTCTGAGCAGAAAAAGTTTAAAAGGACTCGGGGAAAACATGGAAAGTGAAAAAAAACCCCAGCCCCACGCTGTATCTCCTCCTCCGAAAGCTGTTAGAGTTTTTAAATCATCAGCTCGTGCTGTGACGCCCACGAGAATTCGCTGACTGAGCCTTTTCCACTCGCTTGTTTCGGGAGGTTGGTGCCGAATGAATGAACCGCGGCGTTTCGGGAGGGGAGGAGGCGCGAGGACACGCGAGGAGGAGCAGGGAAGTGCCACAGGACCAAAGGGGACTCTCAGAGGGGGGATTTTGTTCCGTGTATTAAAAGAAAAAAACCGCAGTAATGCAGATTCCACCTGTAGGCTCTGCCTCTGAGGGGATTCGCCAGCATTCCCTGGATTTCCCGCTGCCCACGGGGATTCCAGCCTCGGGACGGGGCAGCCCCAGCTCGGAGCGAGCGGTGGGGCTGGGAATTGCCTCCCTCGGCCGAGGCATTGACGGCGATGCGGAGTTTGTGCTCCGGGAAGGAGCCGCCTCCAGCTCTCCCTTCCTGCCGAGCGCTCGCTGTTCCCAGCGCCCTTTCCCGCACCCAGCCAGCCCCGGCGCTGCTCCCCCAAAGCAGGAGCTCCCCTTTCAGCCGGATGGGAGCGCAGCTGGAGCCCTGCAGGAACATCTGGAGACAGCACCGAGCCTTGCCCACCAGAAAGGCCCCAAAATGGAGAATTTCTGTTCCAGTCCCTGGGCGTCTTCTTCCGAAAAATCATTAACGAAACTAGAAACCAACCTCACCCGCTGGTTTTTGGCCAGTTTTGACTCGGGACTTGTCCAACTTGCCCAAAACTGAGGTGAAAAATGCAGGCCCGGAGGCCTCGTGGTGTGTCCTGAGCGCGCCCAGGTGAATTTTGCTCCCAAAATCCGCCAGAAATCAGCATTGCCACGGAGCTGCGCTCAGAGTTCCCCCCTTAATGAGGAGCTCTGCTCTGTCTAGACAATAAGTAACAGAGTGTTCTGTTCCTGCTGGAGTTCCCTGCCGGTGCCTGAAATGATTCCTTTCATCTCCCAGCCATGAAAGGACGCGGGGCCGTGCACGGAGCCAGGGCTGGCTTTGAAGCTGTTCTGGCTAAAAAACCCGAATTCAGGTGCTGCTGGTGGCCTCGGTTTGTGTCCCTCCCTGGAGGGAGCTTTGCACATCCTCCTCCTCCTCCGCCTCCTGCCTCCCCCGCTGCATTTCCCACATTCCCACGTTTTCATGGCATTCCCAGGGGATCAGCAGAGCTCCAAGCGAACACCGGGGACAGGGGGCTCCTGAAACATCAAGGAATTCAAGCCCCCTTTTGTAAGAGAGAGCAGCTGCAGGAGCAAAAAGAACTTTATTTATTCGCTGGGCTAAAAAGCTCTCAGTCCCCCTTTTGTCCCTGGCCTGTAATTCCATGGGCACAGCAAAAATTCCCTGAGCAGCTTCCCTGCCTTCAGCCCTTCCCTTCCGTCGGGAGCCAGGCAGGCCCTGGAGCTGCCTCCGCTGGGAATGGAGGTGTCTCACGTCTGGTGGGTTCGTGCCAGTTCTGTGAAGTTTGGGGAATCAATCCTCTCCTTTCCAGGCTCAGAATTCCCGGCTCTCCGGTGGAAATGAGAGCCCAGCCCTGGCTTAGAGCAGGGATTTGATACCAAAGGAGCTGCGAGGCTTTAAATTGTCCCTCCCTCGGCTGAAGTTCCTCTCCTGCTGCTGAAACACGGCACGGGGGCTCTCTCCGGGGGGGAATTCGGGTTCTTTGGCTGCTCCAGCCCCGCTGCCAGCCTGCTGAAAATGGAACTTTCCTTGGATTCATTCACAGGAAAGTCCTCGGGAGCTGCGGGTTGGGCTGGGCCTGGCAGGACGAGGAGCTGGGAAAGGTGGAGCAGGTTGGGTGGGTTTGGGTGTACGGGGGGGTCTCTGCTGGGGTCAGAGGGGAAAAAGGGAGAAGATCCTTGAGGAAATGGAGAAGATCCTCAGGAAATGGAGAAGATCCTCGAGGAAATGGAGAAGATCCAACACCAGACTCGTGGTGCAGAGAGCAGCAGAGCAGCTCCACACCCAGCCTGGCAAACCCGAAAAACACCCAAGTTTTGGTGGCACGGGGAAAAGTTGGATCCCTTTTTGTGGGCCAGGACAATTCCTGCCCACACCGAGTTCCCGGGAGGCGCTCGGTTCTCCTCTCCCGTGGGAACGGGACGAGAGGGCAGCTCCCAAACACGGCCCCGGCTGGGATTTCGTGCAGAAAAACCGATTCAAGCACCAAAACTTCAGCCCCGGGCAGCGTGCTCAGGCCACTCCTGCAGGCAGAACAGGAACGGGCTCAAGGAACCGGCTGCTCCTGACACAGAGGGGCCACTTTGGACTCAGGGCGACACCAGAACCGCTGGAAATGGTCCCTGCTGGAATCAAACCGATTGGAAAGTGCTTGGTGAATGGCTCACGCCGTGGGTGTCGCAGCAGAAGTCCCAAATGGTTGAAATTGTGCTCTGCAACAAGCTGAGAGAAGAGGCTGGGTTTGGGAATTCCTGCGGATGTTCAGGCCTGGAGAGAAAAGCCCTGCGAGCACCAGAGGTATTGGGGCCAAACAAACTCCCCTAGGGTGTAATCTAGGATAGAAAAGCGATATCCCACACCAAAACCACACCCTCAGAGCGCGTTTAAAAATCAAAACCAGCCCTCAGGGAGCACCTTCCAAACAAAGGGCAGGTCAGAAATGAGGTGCTGGCGTTAGACAGCAACAGTTTCACATAATAAATGTAATTTGGGGAAAAATCCTACAGAATTCCTTGAGAATTCATGGATCAGCATGGCCTGGAGATCACTCACTTGTCCCCAAGGTCAAACCCCTGCCAACGGCACCAGGGTTTTGAGGAACTCACCTGAACCGTGGTTGTTCTCACGGTTAGTGAAGCAAATTGTTAAGAAAAATTAAAATGTTCACTATGACACCTTTTCAGTTTTAATTATTGACTTTTAATTGGCAAATTAAACCCGTTTTCCGTGACCTCCCAGGCAGAGGTCGGGGAAAACACCGGGCCCAGCCCCTCCTGGGCTCGTGGCTTTGGAGGAGGTGCCATCCCAAGGCCATCCAGCCGCTGGTAAAGGACGCAGAGGCAAGCAAAAAAAAAAATTATATAGTCAGTCTTGCTAAATTAGTTTACCTAAAATTGTATGTGTGAGTGATTTTAATCAAAATCTAATTTCCCCTCTTTTTAGAGTAACCGAAATGAGATTTTTCTAATTTACTTTTCGCGGTTCAAGTTTCTCATAATTCTTCTGTGGTCGTGACAGCCCCGTGAAAAGCGTCTGCTGCTACAAAGCATTAAAAAAAATTAGATTTTCAAATTGATGTGCTAAATTAAAAATGTTTAATGTTTCTCATCAAAGGCACAGGAGTGTGCACAGGGCCCTTGGTACAGTTAGAGGCACCAGACTTTTTTCATCTGTTTCTTTAATTCACGCTGCAAAGGCAACTCTGCTGTGAAAATTAACGAGCTACAAGCAAAAAGTGTTGTAAAATAGCGTCTTCAGAGGAAGCACCTTTTAATTTCTCCCCCCTCCCCAATGCTGCTCTGACCTTAAGGATGTCATAACAAAAATAGACAAAAATGTGTTGTTCCTCGCCGGCTTCAGACGGAGCTCTACCGAATTCTTGCAGGGAATTTATTTATTCTTTTAATTCTCTGGGCTTTGCTTGCTAATTCCCATGGTTTAGGGGATCGTGCTGTTCCTGTAAATTGATTTAAAATTATGAATGCAGCCAAATCTGGGCTCCTGGCTTCGGCAGCTGCTGGGAGGTGGCTCCGAGCTGGGCTGGGACCTCTGGGGCAGCTGCTGGCTTGAGGGGGTTTTAGGAGTTCCAGTTTCTGCTGAAACTGAGTTTGCCTTGCTGAAAATGGAACTTTCCTTGGATTCATTTCCAGGAAAGTCCTCGGGAGCTGCGGGTTGGGCTGGGCCTGGCAGGACGAGGAGCTGGGAAAGGTGGAGCAGGTTGGGTGGGTTTGGGTGTACGGGGAGCAGA
>VXAZ01000590.1:152862-172367 GCA_013399875.1 Gymnorhina tibicen
AAAAAAAAAAAAAAAAAAAAGGAAGTCACTTATAAGGGGAAAATAAGTCTGGGCTTGAGGAGGAAAGCAGAGAGTAAATAACGAGGATTATGCCAGAGCCTGGGGACAGAAATGTAATAAAACGCTGAATTGAGACACAAACAAACCGGAGCCACGAGCTGGGTTGGAGCTCGGCTTCGGCCACGGAATATTTCCGTGGGAGCACGCGGCTCAGGCGGCAGAGAGGGGCTCGGCCGCCGCTCCTGCCGCGCCTGGGAAGGCAGATGTGAGAAAAGCGCCTGTGGAGATCTCTGTCCTTGCCGGGTGACCCGGGAATCGCAAAGCTCTGCGCTCCGAGGAGCCCTTCCGGCAGCAGCGCCTGGTCCTGCTGCTGCTGAGGATTCTCTCGGTGCTGCGGGGAAGGGCACGAGGCAGGGGTGGGCGCTGGTGGGGTCTGGGGTCCCGGCCCAGCTTCCGGGCCGGGCACAGCTCGGGGTGTGATCCTTGTGCCCGAAAATCCACTCCTGGCTTGGCAGGGCTCACCTGGGGTGAGGAATGGTCCCTTCCCTGCGGGATCAGTGCCAGCCCCGCAGTGCCATCCCTCAGTGCCACCCCTCAGTGCCACCCCGCCGTGCCACTCCTCAATGCCATTAGCAGGGCTCACCTGGGGTGAGGAATGGTCCCTTCCCTGCGGGATCAGTGCCACCCCGCAGTGCCAGCCCCTCAGTGCCATTAGCAGGGCTCACCTGGGGTGAGGAATTGTCCCTTCCCTGTGGGATCAGTGCCATTAGCAGGGCTCACCTGGGATGAGGAATTGTCCCTTCCCTGCGGGATCAGTGCCACCCCTCAGTGCCACCCCGCAGTGCCACTCCTCAATGCCATTAGCAGGGCTCACCTGGGGTGAGGAATTGTCCCTTCCCTGCAGGATCAGTGCCAGCCCCGCAGTGCCATCCCTCAGTGCCACCCCCTGAGTGCCACCCCTCAGTGCCATTAGCAGGGCTCACCTGGGGTGAGGAATTGTCCCTTCCCTGCGGGATCAGTGCCAACCCCTGAGTGCCACCCCTGAGTGCCAGCCCCTCCGTGCCACCCCTCAGTGCCACCCCACAGTGCCACCCCTCAGCTCTGCACACTGGCCCTGTGATTCAGCATCATCTGCTCTGACACAAACAGAACCCAAAAATCCAACATTTCTTCTTCCCTGCTGGCAGCGCTTGGCTGAGGACTTGGGATGGGGCCTAGAAAATAAAAACCCGGTGGGATTTTAAGGCCGAGGAAAGCAAATGAAATGGGTTTTTTCCTAATTTATATGGGCCTGGTTAAATGACAAAAATACATTGGAACCACTGAGTGATTTAACTTCATTAGACATTCCCTCCGGAGCAGATTCCCTGCATTTAAATGTACAGCTGGGTAAAATTTGGACACTGGGAAAGCTATTGTGCAGCACTGGCACTGGTGTCAGCTTTGGCTCTCTGGTTCTGTCTCTTGCCCTTCACAAGGTTCGCTCCCCACACCCGAGAGCGGTGGAGGAGGGAAAATATTTTTATTTTCTCACAAAGCTTCCAAACTGAAGCGCCTTTTTTTTTTTTTTTTTGGGTAAAAACTGCAAGCAATTCAATTCCCAGCTTAGCTGGTTTTCCAGAAGAACTTGACAAGTGTTCCTTGACAAAGGGCTTGGAGCCGTAAGGAGAATAAATGTGAGGCTAATCCCAATTAATATGTGCAAACAGAAGCCTTAAAACACCAGGTCTCCACTTAAAATGCCCCTGTCTCCCTCCTCCTGCGGCGCAATAAAACGCAGCCAGAGCAGCAGGGAGAGCTGATCTGGGAGTTTCGGAGTTTATCAGGCTAAAAACAGCACAAGAAAAGTGGTCAGACACAATTTCTCAGCCGAGGAGAGCCAGGCCTGTCAAATTAACAGCAGCGGGGCAGGAGACTGGAAAATCAATCAGCCCTCCCCGAGCAGCCCGAGATTGCTGGGAGAAACACGGATTTGTGTAAAATACATTTTGAGGGGGGGGTCAAAAAATTTTTCTGCTCCTTCCAGTGTGTCTGTCTGGTTTCAAGCTGTTCTCCACTCTGAGGAAACATCGATTTTGTTGTTGTCGAGGTTGATTTTTAGCTGAAAGGGCCCAGCTTCGCTGGACTCGGCCTCGTGCGGAATTCTCTGCCACGAGCTGGGGGCTTGGGCCGCAGGCAGAGCTTTAATTTCCACGGATCCCACTCAGCCCGTGGGTTTGGCAGGAACGCATCAGGAGCTGTTTCCCGGGGCACTGATTGTCTCTGCAGCCTGGAATCTCAGCGCTGATAAATAAACAGGGTATTTTAAAGCAAAGCACTGGGGGGGTTTTTTTCCCCTCCCCTCTCAAAATAGCATCGATTTTTCAGCTCTGCCTCAGTTCTGGAGCCGGGATCTGCGCTCTGGGGAGTGGGAATTCCAAAAAAGCCAGGCTGTGGATCCCTGGCTGTGCTGCCGAGTATAAGAGGGAGCGGGCTGGGAGGGAATTTTCTGTGAAAAGAAGCCAATACCGAGCTAAAAATGGGTCACGGTGAAGGCTGAGAGGACAAGGACTGACAAGAGGCTGCCAGGGAGGTGAATTTTTGTGGAGCAGCAACAGCTGGGTGACAAAAGCGCCTGGGGACTGTTTTGCACACTCTCCTGAATGCAGTACCTAAACACCACCAGGACTGCAGCGAATGCCTCCCTGGAGGGGCTCTAATGAGAGGGAACGGGGACCATATTTTGGAAGCAATTAGCCTTAAAAGCCTCCGGTTTCTGTCTTTGAGCACAGCCTTGAGGGAGCCGAGTTCAGCGGGGTGATGGGCTGGGCTGGGCTGCCCGTGCTCCATCTCCGGGGCTGGCAGCTCAGCGTGGCTCCCTGGCACCCCAAAGGGGCTTTGCAAAGCCCGAGATTCAAGTCGGGTTTTAAAAGGCTGAGATTCAAGGGCTAAAAGGGGAGAGGAAGGGGTTTCTCTGTGTATACTGGAATAAGGGAGGTTTTGGGGAAAAGGAGGTACCCTGGCTGCTCATCCCAAAGTGGTTTTTTGGTAAAAGCGGGTTTGGGGCCTGTTCTCACAGAAATTATGATAACCCAGCTGCTGGAGACTTCTCCTTTGAGATCAGGAGAAGTTATTCCTCCAAATTAACAAGTGAAGCTGAGCAGTGTTGGGGAATTTTGGGCAGATTCGCACAGAGAACAGCGGTGGAAACTTTTTGGGAACTGCCTCGTTTCAGCGAGGCTCCAGCTTTTTGTTGTGTTTGGGAAGGCGAATTTCCTTCAGGCTTGAAGCAGCCTGGCCCCCGAGCTCCTGGAGCAAAGCACGGGGGCCGGGGATTTGCTGGAGCAGCCGAACACGAGATCGTTCAGGCTTCTCTTGCTTTGCCGTCCTTGCGTTGTTTCCCGCGGAATAAATCGCTGTGGCTCGCAGGGGAAAACTTGAAAATCGCGTGAATTAATTGTGCCTTTAGAACTAAATGAGGGGGAAGATTGACAAAAAGCGCTGGTCCAAGTTTCCCGTGCTTGTCACGGAGCCCTGTTTCTCCTGGTGGCCTGTCCTGGTCTCAGCTCTCCCATCTGTTAAGCGCTGCCTATAATTAGCCCGTCTTTCACAACTTTTCAGCGTTTGGCACTCCCCGATCCTTGCCTCGCTGTATTTTGATTCCTGGGGAATAAATGTGAGAACAAAACAAATTACCAGCCATTCTAGCTCCCGTGCCTGCCTTCCTCCTGAGCTCTTCCCTTTTCCTCTCTCCTGGGTTTGGAGCCGGAGGGTCTCGGCCCCGACCCGAGGTGACCTTGGGTGGCCCGGGGACGTTTTCCGTGCAGGATCTCCTGCCCAGGGCGGTTTTCGCCGTGGTTACCCCAGCAAGGCTCCGAGGGAACTGCAGGAGGATTTATTAATTTCATAATTTATTACGGAATTCCAGGGTGGTTTTGGGCTCGGAGGCCGGCGCGGAACGAGGGGCTCCTTCCTGAGTTCAGCAGGGAGGAAAAGGCACCGTGAGGGCAGAGGGGGTCTTGCGGGGTGAGTTTTGTGGGATCGGGAAGCACCCTCCAAAATCAAACCCAGAGGGGCCGAGGGTGCTGTGGGCACGTGCAGGGGGGGAGGATCCCCCAAACCAGCTCAGCTGCACCCCCTGGCCCCGCACGGCCCAGCCTGGGCCTGGCTTTAGCATCGTTCCATCCCTTTTCCCTTCCCGCCACCCTTCTCAGGTGCTTGAAAAACCTTCTGCGCTCGGGTGTGCCTTTGCAGAGTGGGAGCGAACTGCCCCAAGCTGGATTTATTTTCTGGAGGCCGAGCAGCCCTGCGCTGCTGTGTGATACTGGATAATTCCGAGATAAACTCTCACTCAGATCCGTGTACAATGGAACCAGATACAAATCGATTTCCTTTCGCTGTTCCTTTGTTCAGGGGAGAATCTGCGGAGATGCAGCATTAATTCACCGTACAGAAACTGGCATAAATACTGTGCCACTGGGAACATCCATTTAATTATCCAGCCCTCGTCTGCGGGGTGGGAAGGGCTCTGTCCTCTCTTGATTACTGGAACCACTCTGAATTATAGGAAATAATAAAGAAAAAAAAAAACAACCCCAAAAACTGCAACTGTGGCAAGGCTTATCTTTGGAGGCAGAATTAATGCTTGGGCAGGAGAGCTCCACGGAGAGGAGTTGTAGGATTGAAGGAGTTTTTGCCTCCCCCAGTTGCGGTGGGGGCCCAGTTGGCAGCGGGGCCGCTCTGCTGTCACAGACCAGCAAGGCTCAGCTTTATTCCGCGGTTTGCACTGCTCAGTTCTCCCCCCATCCCCTTCTGGCTGCTTCTGGGAGCTGAAGGGCTCCTGGATAACCCCATCCCCTGCCCAGCCCCATCCCCACCCCACGAACCCAGCGGCTGCCCCGCTCCGAGGCGGCTCCTGAAAACCCAGGGAAGATTGGAGATTCCTCTTCCTGTCGCCCCCGTGCCCTCCAGACCTCATTTTTCAGCTGCGCAGGAGGTCGGGAATGGTAAATCAGCGGCTCAGACACCTCGCAGAGGCTCCTCTTTACCTGCCCTGCCCCAGCGAGCGGCAGCGATTCATCTCCTCCGGGCTTCGCTTCCCCGTGCCCGGCCGGGAGCCAGGGAAGTGTCAGCCTGGCTGGAGCCACAGCCCGATGGAAGGACTGACCTTGTCGTCTGCAGCGAGAATCTACGGCCCGTGACGGCAAAGAGAGGGGGGCCGGGGCTGTAAAACACGGCCCGAGGGGCCCGGGACGGGCCAGGGGTGATGGAGATGTAATTACAGAGCCGAGCTTCCTGCAGCATTTCCCGTTCCCAGTTCCCAGCCCTCGCTGCGAGAGAGGGGCGGCGTTCGCTCTGCTCTGGGTGCTCCTGGCCTTTGGGACGGGGGTTGGTTGCTGTGGGTTTGTTTCTCAGGTCTGGAAACGAAAGCACGTGTGGAGTCGGGGAACGCTGGGCTCACGTGGGGGTGGAAGAGTTCCTTCATCCAGCGAAACAAGAGGGGCAGGAATCAGTGGAATGAGCTAAAGAGATGCAAATTAGATGCGATGGGATGCTTTGGTTGCCACTGGAACGACACCACGGCGCTTTAAAACCCTTCTTAAATGCTGGGCCCCGTCCTTGGGGAGCTTCTGAACCAGCCCAGAGCTCTTCAGGAGAGGCATTTTCACAGTGCCCGGGCAGGGGAGAGCAGAGAGAATTCCCTGTGCAAACTCTGGGGACATACTAAACCCCAAAAAGCCTGGACATCCTCTTGGACAAGTGGCCCCAACCCCTGGAGCTGCTGGCCCAGCACTGGATAATCCCAAAATCCAGGTGGGTTGGAGCATCCCTGGCAGCAGGGCGCTGCCACTGTCCCAGGACAAACGCTGTCCCCCGCGTGTGACACGGGGCTGGCTGGCTGCAGCTGTGCAGCCTGTGAGGTGTCAGTCAGCTGCTCTAAAAAGAGTAAAAGAGTCCTCGGAGAGACTCTTTTTATACCAAACTTATCTGATCTGACAGTCGCATGCTCCAAAATTGAATTAATAAATCATCCCCGGCTCTGGTTGGAATAGTTAATCCGTGTTTTGTGCCCCAGCAGAGAGGAAAATGGCCCTGCCTTGCTGCCTTTGTGACATATTGGGCCTAAATAGAATTAATGATGAGGTTTCCAACTTTATTTGCTGTGGGGAAGAGCCGTTTCTAAGGCGATGGGAAGGGAGGAGGGCAGGGATGAGCTCTGAATGGATTATTCCCAATACTGGGTTCCAAGAGCGTGCAGCTGCTGCACCTCTGGCTGTGGCTGGGGGATGGGACAGGGAGGGGAGGATTTGGCACCAAATTCAGCCCCTGCAGTGGAGAATTCGTGTGAATTCCTGGTGGGTGCACAGAGAATTCACCCCGAAAGGGAAATGAAGAAAACTCTCCAGCTTGTTTGCACAAATCACAGGCTTGGGCTGCATAAAAGGCTGGGGAAACCTGAAGAGAAATGGTGCCTTCAGAGGGGTAAAAGCTCTGCTGGTGGGAAGAGCTGTGATTCCAGACCACGTTGGTCAGCGAGAGGTTCAGAGCTCTGCTCACGCCCTCCCTCGCTGCTCCCAGGTCAGCCTGGCCTGGAAGCAGCAGGAGCTGCTGCTCTGGAAAACGGGGACAAACGAGGAGGGAGCATGGCTGTGTCCCTGCCCTGTTCTCCCCGGCCTGGGCGGGCTGCAGGGATCAGGATTTGTCCCTGCAGTTGTGAGTGGCTCTGGCCACGCAGGGGCTGCGGAGCAGAGGGCGGCGGGGATGACGAAACAGCTGAAGTCGGAGGTAAACAGATAAATCAGATTTTCCTCGCCTTGCTGTAGGAGTTAATGACGGGAACGTTAGGGCGGGTTGGGCAGAATGAAACCAAACGGTGAATGAAACCTGTGCCGTGGAGTGGTGGAGAACCAGCTCCGTTAGTTCTGTCCCTCGCACGCCACGGCGCGTCCAGATTTTGGGGGAAAACGTTTCTTTTGCAGCCGGGATGTCGTCTCAGCACCTTCTCTCTGGTTCCAGCCGGTCTTCAGCCACTGCAGGGAGGGGCTGCAGTTGTGGGATCGGGAGTTTTGGCCCAACTGGAGCTGGAAAGATGTGACAGAGGAAGGGGGATTGTGCTGCAGAGCGCTTTAACCTTTCCCTAATTATGCAATTAGCGCACTTCAGTCGTTGGTGTCTCGGGGAACGCAGGGTGGGATACAAATTGCAGGCACCAGCCTGATGGATCCGGACCTTTTGTGGTGTTTGGGTTCATTAGTGTCTCTAATTACTGGAAATAAAGCAGGTTTCACAGATGCAGGAGGCAGAGACTCGAAGATAAGTCGGTGCATAAAGAGCTCCTGACTCCTCATTAACCTTTCTGCTCCTTTGCACGAAAGCAAAATAAATCCCGAAATAAATTCCAGCGAAAAGGGCCCCGTTCGCGGCGGCACCTGGGGGTTAAACCTTGCGCGTGCTGCCTGATTTCCAGCGAAGTTTTGCAGTGAAAATGGATTTTAAACAGCAGAAATCAGCGTGGGGCCCTCGGCTGGGTCCCCCAGGCTTTGGCCCCTTCCATTTGCAGCCCAGCTCTGAGCGGGCCCCAGTGGGGCCCCGAGCCGAAATGGCCTCAAATTGGTGCCAGGACTTCTCTCTGCAATTTGATTCCTAACAGGGGAAAAGCACAAATGGGACTAAAAAAAAAGGCCAGAAATGGGTTTTTATGTAGATAAAAGTACCGGCTTTTGAAGCAAGCTGTCTTTTTCATTGTGGTCCACGTTTTTTTAGGGAGGATTAATGAAATCATCAGCCAATGCTCCCCTCCTCATGAACTCATCATCCTTCAGTGATTCATTCAGCCTTTATTAGACTTGAAAGAAAGTTATTGTCAAATTAATTCATCCCTTAGATGTTACTTGGAATCGATTTCTGTTCTTCAGAAGCCAGACCCC
The DNA here is from genome assembly GCA_013399875.1 of Gymnorhina tibicen. Classification (NCBI taxonomy): domain Eukaryota; kingdom Metazoa; phylum Chordata; class Aves; order Passeriformes; family Artamidae; genus Gymnorhina; species Gymnorhina tibicen. The sequence goes on from VXAZ01000590.1 coordinate 160,770, forward strand.
GAGAAGCTGCGGAGCTCCTCAGGATTTGTGTCCTAACCTCCGAGAGCAGCAGCGGAAGGGCGGAGTCGTGCATTTAGGCCCAAATAAACACCCTCACAGCGAACTGGCTTGAACGTTTTGCTGGCTCCAAACGGCGTAATTGAGGGTTTTTTTCCCCCCTTCCTCAGTAGCTTGGGCTCCGTCAGGTAACTCCTGTGTACCACAGCTCCCAGAAACGGAGCAGCCGAATTTGGAGGGACCTCTGGAATTCACCTGGGTGCCACTCACCCGGAGCTGTACCGAGCTCTCCAAGCTGCAGCTCCTCTCCAGACAAGCACAGGGGCTGAGGAAAGATCTCATTCCACATGAGTTCTCCTTTCTCTTCCCCCATCCTCGCCTGACATTTTTGTTGTCTGCGTTTTTCTCTTCTTTCTGCGCAAACCCATCTCCCGAGCAGCCCATCTGCCTCTGTCACACGAGACAGCACGAGCCGAGGGAACGTCAGCTTTTGATTTTGCTCCCGTTTTTGGGGTAAATTCATTAATTCCTTGGGTTCTTTCCTTTCTCCGAGAGCGACAGCGTTCCGTGGTTACGTTTTTCTGGCATTTATGGCTATTTTGGGTGTTTGAGACGGGTCCCGGCGCGGAGGGAGGGAGCACGGAGGGGTCGGGAGGAGCTGTGTGGGCTCAGAGATTCGACGCCTGAGGTTCTGCGGAGCCCCCAGGTCCCCTGTAAATCCTGCCAGGCTCCAGTGAGGTCACCGTGAAATCTGAGTCACTCGATTGAATCATCACCTCTTCACTCAAACTGCCTCGTGAAAGGTTTCGGGGAGCGGTGAAACCCGCGCTGATAAAAGCTTTGTTGTCACGGTGCCAGCTCTTGCCGCTCTTATTTCCACCTGTTTCTGGTGCAGGGGGGCAGAGGGAAAGGAATCCTGTGAAAGGACGGGGTTGGGATGGGTTTGGTTTCCAAATCCTGCTGCTGGTGGCTGTGCTGGGGCAGGAGGCAGCAGGAGGAGGGGAAGGGGAGGTGTGAATTTGTGAGGGTTCAGCTGCTGGAGGTTCCCAGGGAGCTGGAATCACTCTGTTTTTAGGGGGGTTGGTTTTAGGGTGTGGTGCCAAGGACTTCACAACCAAAACCCACAATTCCTGCCCACGGAGGGCTCTGAGGCTGAGCCTCTGTGTTCCCTCGGGAACCCAGACCTGATCGGGACATTCAGCCACTCAGAGGCTTTAATCCTGAAATGTTTAACTCTATGGAGAGGTAAGGCTCATTATTCCTAATAAATTGATATTTTCCTCTAGCTGACTTCCTTTAATATGCTAATTAGCAAAGACAATAGGCTCGGAATTAACATTTCTATCAACAGTTATTTTGAGCGTGGGGGAAAAACAATCAGCTGGTTTGTCTGGCTTTGATGGCAGCCTAATGAAAAGAGTAATCCATTTGGACAAACCCGCCCTGGGACTGTAAGGAACACAAAACTGCTTTATGACATGCAGGGAAAAATATTCTCCATTGATTTCTCCCACGTGTTTCGGCATCTCTGCCCAGAGAGGTGTTACATCTGCTGAGGAATAAATCAATAGCTCGAGTGATAAATACTTCGGAGTGCAAATGAATTAAGCATCTCTGAAAAGAGGCCCTTGGTCTAGAGGTAATGAAATAATAATAATAATAGTAATAATAATAATAGTAATAATAATAATAGTACTTGGCCATGGTGTTTTGAATTCTGCTTGGTTTGGAGGCGTCGGAATCCCGGATCTCTTTTCAAGGGTGTTTTTTCCAGTCCGGTGCCCTTTGGAATGTCAGGTTTCTGTCCGTGTAAAGGGCACCTGGGTGCCAATCACAGCCTGGTTTGTGCTCGTTATTGGGTATTTTAAAGGGTCCTTGTCCATCCTCTATCAGTGAGCAGTTTCACTCCCCCCAAAGTCCTGCCCATCCCCTGGGCTCCTCGGTGGGCGCCGGTTTTGTGCGGGACCCTCAGGGTTTTTCCACCACGCCACAGCCGGTGCCCGCTCCCCTTTGCTGCGTTTAATACCCACAAACACTGGCTGCACCGTTAATTGCATCTCTTAATTGGGCTCCCGGCGCCCTGCGTGGCAGAGCAGCTCCCAGCGCTGTTCCCCGTCCCCCGAGCTTGCCGTGGCTGTTTCACAGCAGCAGCCCCGGGTGCGATGCCCTCCCCTGGCAGCCAGGTGAGTGCCGTCATCTCTGTCAATTGGGATGCATAATTAACAAGCTCGTAGAGCAGCCCCGGCGTTCGGCAGCGAAAGCATCACTTTGATTTTAACACAAACGGCTCTGCCAGCAGCGGCCGCCGCTGTGTTTAATGGGCTCCAGCAAAATAATGACAAACGGCTCCCGTTCCGTGCGGGCCGAGACGTCGCCGCCGTGCTCGCAGGGCGATGCCTGACCTGCTCCATCTTCGTCTGCGCCCGCCTGAGGCCGGACCTGCCGAGCTCCCGGCGCGCTCGGGGGGAGGTTCCTGCTGCGGCAGGAGTGCCTGGCCAGAAATGGACCTCAGTGAGACATCGAACATCCCTAAAAGTGGGGTGAGACCTCGCAGTGTGTGAATTTGCCTCTGGAGGGGTGGAGATTCCGTGGTGTGGAAGGTCCTGCTGTGGTCACGCCAGCCCAGGCGCGCTTCCCCTGCTGCGGGTTAACCTGGGACGGGGACAGTCCCCTCCCGGGAAAACCCCGCTCCTGGGCTTACACTTGGTGGAGTTTGGGGGAACATCAGTCCTGCTCCAGGAGCTGCTCTCCCCGCCCTGGAACGAGGAGTTATTTCTGGACCTGCGTCGGGGGCCTGATGGGAATTTTAAAGGCCCTTCTGTTGCAGTGACTCCTGGGCTGTGGCAAAAAGCAGCTTTGGAGAAGCAGCCACGGCGCTGAGTGACTCCCGGGATGAAATCACCCCGCAGGCTTCAGATACCCGAGAGAGGTGCCTGGGACTCGGGCACACGAGCGTTACACGCAGATATTTGAGGGGTTACGGATGCTGCCTCCTCTCCCGGCTCTGCTGGACTCGGTGCATTAATCCCGAGTGTGGAAATGAGGGGAAGGGCTGATAAATCAGGACGTGAGGAGTGTAAGTGCACCGCTAATGAGCACACGTTGTGTGGAGTAATGGCAGCATCGCGGAGACCGGAGATAATTTAATTAAAAAGACAAAAGAGGAAGGGAAAAGGGAGGAAGCTCTCCTTTTATAGCTAATAATGTCCAGTGGCGTGGAAGGAGCACGGCTTTGCCCTGCCCTGTCCGTGCAGGAATTGTCACCTCTCACCCCACACCTCCCCTCCCTCCTCTCAGTCCCTTCGTCTTTGCTCCTTCAAGGTGCCATGAACACTGCAGTGAGAGTGTCAAGCTCCTGGGAGCCGTTTTCTCTCCTGAACTCGGCCTGGAATTCCTCTTCCTTTCTTCATCCCTCTGTCCCAAAGTGCCCCAAGGCCTCATTTGGGATGTGCTTCACGAGGAGTTAAAAACAGCGCCAGTAATTGTTGTTCCTACTCCTAAACGTTCCCGAACTGAGGGGAAGAACAAGCACAGAATCTGTTGGATTTGGGGTTTCTGAGCTCTCTCCACTCACAAAAACAATTGGATGGAAGCTGAAGCATTTTGGCAAATTGGAGGCAGGAATATTAAGATTTTGTGTGTTAGACAGGGGAATAAAAGGGTTTGAGATTCTGATTAAAAGGTGTTGAAGACAAAACATCTCCATTTGCCCAAACGGGGGGGAACTTTGGGCAGGCCGAGGTGGTTCCCAGTGGGATTTATCCTTTGTGTCCCGAAGCCAGGAATGTCCCAGTGACGATTTCCAGGCGTTCTGAGGGAATTCCCACCCGCCACATGGACGGTGCTGCGGATCAAACCGAAGCAGGCTCCGCAAAACCCCGCTTTAGCCGCTCTCCGTGGCTCTGCTGATTTTGCTAATTTCTGCAATTAGCAAGCCCAGGTCGAACGCTCAATCAAGGAAACGAAGGAGGATTTGTGGATCACCTACGGAAGGGCTGCAGCCGTTTCCTTCCAGATGTGCAGGAGCTTTTGGAGGAGAGTCGGTGACAATAAATGAGAAGCAGCCAGGGAGGGGGGCAGATGCTGAACCACAGCGAGGAGTTCCCTTCAAGGCTTAATCAGCCCAGTAAAGGAACTTCTTATAGTGATGGGAGTTACTGGGAATACTGGTTAAGATGCTCACTTCTGATGTAATTTCTGGCTTTTCCATTATGAGCTGCTTTCAAGGAGTTTATTTTACTAAAATCTCTTGACCAAGGCCGAATTTTGGGAGAACACTTCCCCTGCAGGTTGTTCCCATGGATCAGGCTCTGCTTTAGTGCTGAGCTTTGCATTAGGTCACACTTCTGAGGGGTTTTAAAGGGCCTCATTAACGTTTTAATCAGCTGGAAGTTGGTTTTAACCAAGCACAGCCTCACTGGCTGTGCGTGAGGAGGGCACAGACGAGCGAGGCTGGCAGGGCGAGCAGTGTTTATCCCGAGGTGTCCCATTTAGCTGCTATTCCAGTCTTTAAACACCTCACAGGATGGAAATGAGGAGCCTGACAATAACAGCAGTAAAACCGAGAAATTCCTCATCTGTTTTAGCAGGCTGCTGTAATTAGTGTGGGATTCTGCGGCCGCCGATGGACAGAGCAGGTCAAACCCATCCCCGTTCCGAGCATCGCCGGAGTCAGTAATTGGGCTTTCACTCAGATCCATCCCTGGCTTTGGCCTGGAGTCCGGGAGGGAGGGCGAGGGGTGCCGCCAGGATGGCTCTGGGGGTGGCAGCAGCTGGCAGGGAAGAGCTGGCACGCTGGGAAGCTGGAGCGGGCCCAGCCGCCTGTGCGGGGCCGTTCGGAGGCAGGAGGAAGGGGCCGGTTTGGCCGGGGCCGGGTCCGTGCTCGATCCCGCTCGCGGGTTCTGCTGCTGGCGCCGGGTTTGAGGACCCCACCAACGCTGCTCGGCCCCGGCTGCGGAGCTCAGGATTTTGGGCAGCAATGGGATTTTCAGCCCTGCCAAGCCCTTGGAAGCCGTTCCCGAGCTGCTCTGCCCCCACGGAGTGGGGCTGTGGAGCTCCCTGGGCACGGCCCGGTGCTCTCCCCCCTGCACTCAGACAGAGCCGGGGCTCCTGGGGGGTGAAACCTGAATGTGGGCTGGGAGATGCTGTCCCCTCAGCCTTGAGAGGCATCCTCTCACAAAAAGGTGTTCTTCAGCCCCGTGGGATCATTCCCTAAATCCTCTCACCAGCTTGGGGTGCCTCTGCCTGTGGGTTCCTCACGCCTGTCCCAGACAGTCCCACCCACCTGGAAATGTGAATTTTCTCGGGTTTGTAACAATCCTGGCATTTCCGGAGCTTGAGCCTGTGCGTGCCCTTGGTGTCCCCCGTTCCCTCTGGGAATTCCCTGAGCATTCCCCATCCCCCTGCTCGGCCAGGGCTGGCTTCAGTCCATAAGAGCTGAGGGGGGATGTGCAGAGCTGCATTTTGCACCCTGGGTGATAGCAAATCACTCACCCATTCACCGGCTGAGACCCAGACCTGTTAAAAATCGGAGGGAGGTTCTGCAGCCTCTAAATCCTCTCCCAGCCCTTTGTGTTCCTGCTGTTAAGCTTTTCTGCTCTGCTCGTGTCATCCGGGGCTGGGGGGATATTTACAGCACCTAAATCAATGTCGAGGACATGCAGAATATTGAGGGATCAACTCTACTTATTTCAAATGCACTTTAATGTTTTGACTGCCCGACCAGGGTTGGGGAAATCGCTGTGCTGGAATGATAATGAGAAGTTTAACAGTTTTATGATGGTTGGAGAGAACTTTATGGAAGTTGATAAATCTCATCTTGTAGGTTTCAATTTCTCATTCCCTACAGAGAGATGGGCAGAATACATTGATGCTGCATTTCAAATTGGCCAGATCAGGAGGAACAGCAGCTAAAATCCATTACAACCCAATTACATCCATCAGCTGAAGCTGTGTGCATTCACTCGTGAACATCAGCATTTAATCCATAAAGAGGAACTAATGAGAAATTTGAAAATGGAATCCATGCATCAGTAGCTTTGGAGAGATTTTGCTGGGATTAATGAACTGCCAGAACGTTGTCAACACGCTGCAGGCCCATTCTCTCCAGGCTTGTTTACTGACCAGAGAAAGATTGCGCTGCTTTGTTCTCGGCGTCCCTCAGCCCCGCTTTTGTCCTGCGGGTTGTTGCTTTTTCTGGGAGCAGGAAGGGCCATTTTATCCACTCGAAGGATCAAACACTTGTTCCTTTTCCATCGCTCCCCTCGTGGACATCTGGCAGCTGGGCTGCCTGAACGCCCACAGCCTGCCTGCGGAAATCTCTCGCGCTGAGCCCCGCAGGCCGAGGCCGCGTGGATAAAACCGCGCTTTGCAGCAGAGGGGGGAGGCCAGGGTGCCGCGGACGCTGCTCTGACGGTGCCGTGCTGCGGGAATCTCGCCGGGAAAGCGCGGGCGTTGGTTTGTGAGCTCCCCTCCGCATTCCGTGTGCGAGGGCTGCTCTGGACGCTGGGGTCTGTGGTTCTCTGGAGGCGTTTGCCCAGGGAGCGCGGGTGGAAGCGAGCACAACCCCGATGGGACAGAAAACGTGTGGGAACTGCAGAGCCCGGTGGGGCTGCCAGGCCAGGCCAGGGCAGGGAGCAGCGCTGCCGGGATTTGGGCAGTCAGGTGGCAGCAGGAGCAGCCGAGGGTTCCTTCCATGCGTCCCTCGATGACCCAAAGCTCTAATTGTGGCTAAAAAATGCATTTTCATTTCCACCTGCCTCACGAACGTGTTGGTGTTTCAGCTCCAATCCCGGAAAATTCCTCCGAGCTTTTTTTTTCTGCTTCTGTCTGTTAAAAAATAATTCTCCTTTTCATTCTGAGCCTTGTTCTCCCCTGCTGCCCGAGCGGTCTAGTAAGGTTTGATGGCTTAATATTTATTTCTTATTTATTTTGAAAGATCCCTGTCATGTTCAGCGGCTGGATAGAGTTCCTCTGCTCAGCAGCATTCCCTCCCAGGAATCCTCCTTCCCACGCTTATCGGCGGGGCTGAGCTCCAGCAGATGTGTCTGACAGGCAGCTCCTCCGAGATCCCTCCCCAGCTGCTCTCCTGATGTGGACGGGGAGGGGCGGGAGGAGGGAGAGGGAAGGGAGCACAGAACTCACCGGGAATCAGCGGGGAGAGGCCGGGAGGCGATGGGGAGGGCAGAGCTGGGTCAGGACACCCGGGGCTCCGCAGGGATCAGGGAGGACGCTGGAGCGGGAACGGGGGGGACTCACTCAAACAGGATCAGTTTGGGTGTCACCAGCAGCAAAAACCCCCGCTCCTCATCCTCCGTGGCTGGGGCAGGCTGCTCAGACACAACCACTGCTCTGCAGAGACTCCTTTGTTTCCGCAAGGGCAGCTGACCTCTGCTTCAGAACCAGCAGACGCTGAAATTGTCTGGAAACCTCCTCCCAAACGCTGCGTTGAAGAGCGATTTCACATCAGCGTGCTGGCCCCGCTCGGGCTGGAACAGGAACAACCCCGACCCCGCCGAGCGACGCTGGGGTGAGGGAGCGGGGATGGGAACGGGGGAAGTGTTTCCACGGCTGCTTCAGGCAGCAGATCATCTCCCAAATCCCCCGGGGTTTTAAACGCGCAGGGTTCTTCCTCTCATTCGTCCTCTTCCAGTGCTTAACAAAACGCAGACCAGGAAGATCTCCCAAATCATTCCCGTGGGGTTGTGCTGAGCCCTCAGCCGGGAGCAGCGTTTGGAGGCAGCCCCAGGGGCAGCCAGGGCGGGCGGTAAGGCAGGAAATGTTAAAATTAGGAATGTTCCCGCATCCAGGAACACCTGGATGTCTCCAGGTTCCACCCTGGACAGGAGCGAGGCAGTTCCGTGGTCGGAGGCTCAGTGAAGAACTTCATAAAGGAACCAACCCCCCTGTGAGTCGATCCTTGGGCAGGGATGTTCTTGAGCGGGGGGTGTCAGCCCACCCTGCTGCACCCGGGTGCTGATTCTCCCTCAGTGCTGTGAATTATTTCCTGTTTCACCAGGAACAGGCTGATGCGGAGTCGCTGGGGCTGGGGTCTCCCTCGACGTCCCTCCCTTGATGTCCCTCATCTTCAAGAGATCCAACATTTTCCATCATTTCTTACTGACTTTAACCAACTTCGCCAAACAAAAGGAATCTTGAAGCAAAAATCAGCCTGCTCGGCCCTCGTGTCGGATTTCGGAGTGCGCGCCGCTTTTGCCTCAAACCCGTGCTTCTGTCATAAAACACCCCCATAAATCACATTCCGAGAGCAGGTCTTAACTACCTCCTGTTTTCCTTTCAAATTCCTCCTGTTCATCATCCTGACAGCTCTGACGCCCGGAGTCCCGCCGGGGCTTCGAGCTCCACGTGCCGCCAGCTGCGGCGGGAGGGAAGAGCGGCGCGGGAGCGATTCCCGGCTGGATCTGCAGCCCGCACGCCGAGCGGACCGCCCCGAGCGGTTCCGAAGGCTGAAAAAAGGGAAAAAGTTGGCTGAAAAAGTTGAGAAAGGCTGGGAGAAGGGAAGAGCCTCGGCGCGTTCACCTTTGCTGGGTCGGCGCGGCGTTGCCGCGAGCGTTCTCCGACACCGCCGGGGGTGCGGGGGGTGTCAGGCCCGAGACAAAAGCTCAGAGCGTTCCACGGAGATTTCCTTCCAGAAATCTGAGCTGTCCTGGGCTGGCCGGAGCCGCGTCCAGCTGGGCTCCCCGCGGAGGGCACGGCTTCCAGAGGAAGGCACAGATGGCTCCGGCTCCGGCTCCGGTGCGGAACCAGCCCCGGGGGCGTCTCTCACCCTTCCCAAGGTCAGCGGAAAGTTTCTCCAGCCTGACAGCTGAGGAGCCAATTAGAGGCCACCCCGAGCTTTCTGACTCCCCTTCGTGTCCTGCTCTTCCCTCCTGGCTCGGTGGAAATATTTCTTCATCCCCGTGCCTTTCCCTGGGCACTCAGCGAGGGAAGGGGACAAACAAACAAACAAACAAAACAAAACAAAACAAAACAAACTGTTCTGTTTTCTGCTGTGCCCCCTGCAGCCCGGCACTTCCAGGTCAGTATTTGCTTGCTGAGCCCGGGCCCTGGCCAGGAGGTTTGGAGGTAAATTCTCTGCTCAGCTCTGCAGACACCGGGGGTTTATTGGTGCCCCTGCACATCAGCTCCTAAAAATGAATGAAGTCACGGAGTCTGTGCCTGGGGACCTGAGGGATCCTGAAAGGAGCGTTTTTGGGAAAGATTTGATGGCACAGCTCTGAAATCTCCCATCCCTCCTGAAGCACAATTTGCCAACAACCTCCGTTGTTCCGGGGTTGGGTGGGGTTTTCCCCTCGTTCTTTATTGCAGGAGCCCCGTGAGAACTCTGCCACCAGCACCGCAAACCCAGCCCTGCTCCACCTCCCTCTCTTGTTTGAGGTTTCTCTGCCCTAGGGCCTGAAACAAATCGGCTTTGCAGCCTCGGCCGCGGTGTCGGGGATGTTGGAACATCTGCTCTCCTCGGTTAACTTTGGGTTTTCCGTGTATTCAATGCTCCTACTGAGCCCCCATAGCCTGGGGTGGAGGGAATTCCTCCCAGGGCAGGGATCTGCACTAAAAGCATCGGGAGATGGAGAATTCTCCGGTGGCTTCAGGGGTTTGTTTCAATTTTTAATAGCTCCTGGCCCGGGAAAACGCTGATTTATTTAAAATCCAGCTTTAATTTTTCCCCCCCTCACAGAGAAATTGGGAACAACTCCATTTCCCTCAGTGGTGGTTACAGTACTGGGAAGTTTGTGTGGAAAAGAGCTTTTTGGTTTTTTCCAGCTTTCCTCTCCTTTCAGAGGTCGCCAGCTGGAATTTTACAGCTCCAGTGGCTGAGCAGCAGAAATGCCGTGGGAGGGCTGGAAAAGCTGAGCTCAAGGCTGAGGAAGCAGGCCAGAATTACAAAAAAAAAAGGGGTTTAATTCATCCAACTTCCCTGTGCGGCTGCAGTCACGGCTGGGAAATCCAGAGGTGTCCTGGGATTGCAGCTCCTGTTAGCACCTGGGAAAAGCCATTTCTGAGCCCCCCCTGCAAAGGAGAATCCTTTGGATCCTGCAGCTGGGAGAAGTTCTTTGTGGGAGCAAGGAACGGGATGGAAAGGAGCCGCTCCAGGGGCCGAGGAGGGGATTTTGTACTCCAGACCCACGGGGAGCGGGAGTTTCTGGGACGAAAACTCAGTTTTAGGAGAGGTTCCCAGGAGTGGATGCAGTGGAGGGGAGCAGCGACGTGAAGGAAGTGGGGTGTCCTGCACACTGATCTGAAAGTCCCTGCTGGTGATGCTCTGGCAGAGTGATCCACGCTAATTCCAGGGAAATCGGCCTTTTCCTGGGAGCTGGCTGAGAGCAGAGGGCAGGGGGAGGTGCCCGGCTGGGAGAAGGCGAAAGAGTCGTGGACACGCAGAGTTTTGAGGCTTTAACTCATTCCTTTGTGCTGCGAAACGGTGACGGTGAGGCCAGGCAGGCGCATGGCGAGGAGAAAATTCCCTTTCCCGCAGGGAAGCTCCCGGTCTGGAGCAGGGGTTTGTTCCGAAGGAGCTTTCAGGCGGCTCCGAGCCCGTCCCTCGCACCTCCCGATCAGCGGTGGTTCCAGGAAGGAGAAGCAGGAGCTGCGTGACCGTCCCGAGAGGAGCTGCTCAGGGCTAAGGGGAAATCTTCGGGGGGGTGAACAAAACCACCTCAAATCGTGGAAACTTTGCTGCTTATCTCAGTAAAAAGAGAAGGGAAAATTGATTTGAGGACCGGGGAGCGACTGCGTTGTTATTGTTGCGAGGGAGAAATTGGCCATAATTTTACCATGAAGGAAAATTTTACCCTGCGAGTTTTCAATTTGCCTTCACAGAGGGCTGAGGAGAAATGAATGTGTTCCAGAGATAAGGTTTTCTGCTAAGAAAAATCACTTTAATTGGAAAGCAGTGAATGAAAACAGGTCGTGGTCGCTGCATTCTTGTCTCGCTTCTTTTTTTTTTTCCCCCCCTTTTTTTCCCCTCCCTACTGGACTCCTGTGCACTCCCCAGCTCCCAGCTTTCTTTTGTCGTGCGATTTCTCATTGCTGCCATTCCCTCTCGCCCCGGTACCGGAGGTAAAAGGAACATTTTTGTCTGGCAGGGCTGGCTGGGGTAAGAAATGAGCCAGATGTTGAGCGATGGAGGCTCTGATTACACCCCCTGCTGTTCTGTGCTTTAAAAACCCAACAAACAACCAAAAACCGAGGAAATGCACATTCTTGGCTTTTCCTAAATGCACCTTCTTGGCCCTTCCAGGAGTCTCAAGACAGATCAAATCCATTTTCTTTTCTAACTGACGATTTAACCGCTGCATTCCTCCCGTTCTCGCCGCCTCCCCAGGCTTTGTTCGGAGATGTTTTCATTATTCTTGAGGAAATTCGGGCTGGGAAGGGATCTTGTGGTGCTGAGGAGCTCCGAGAAGGTGGGGAGGGTGTGAGAGGAGATGTTTGTGTTCCCGGTGGCCTTGGCCGCACCCCAGCCCCGGTGCCGAGCGAGGAGGAGCCGATGGCAGCAGCCCCTCACTGCCACTTTGGGGTGGGCAGTTTGGGGTGGCAGTTTGGGGTTGGCAGTTTGGGGTGGGCAGTTTGGGGTTGGCA